>CM051019.1:7024790-7039790 GCA_027704905.1 Muraenolepis orangiensis
AAATCGCATCTGGAGTAACTCTGGAGTAAATACTAATTTACCTGTGTATATATATATATATATATATATATATACCTATTATTATGCTCATATCCCATTTAATACCTAGTAGACTGTCTTTTAACCTGTACATTTAAACTGTAAATGATATGACCATGCACTTTACTGCAACATTTGTACTCTGGTTAGATGCTCAATTAGTTTTGATGTACTGTACTTGTGCTGTGCAATGACAATACATTTGAATCTAATCTAATCTAATCTAAACTGTACACAATTGAAATAAGAAATTTGCCTCACGACCCATGTTCCCAAATATAATCTCTTTCGATTATAGTCAAGATTGGAATTGATACGGTTGTTTTGTATAACTTAAAGAAAGAGGCCACTGGGACTTAGGACATCTTTCTGTTACGTCCGTTTCACACGATGGTTTAGTCATCAGGCCGTCCTCCATCAGGACTCAATTGAACATTATAAAATGAGGTTTTTCGTGCAACCCAAACCCACAGATAGCTAAGCGTGAATACATGAGGGCGGGTGAATGCATGAGGGCGGGTGAATACATGAGGAAGGGTGAATACATGAGGGCGGGTGAATGCATGAGGGCGGGTGAATGCATGAGGGCGGGTGAATACATGAGGGCGGGTGAATGCATGAGGGCGGGTGAATACATGAGGGCGGGTGAATGCATGAGGGCGGGTGAATACATGAGGGCGGGTGAATGCATGAGGGCGGGTGAATACATGAGGGCGGGTGAATGCATGAGGGCGGGTGAATGCATGAGGGCGGGTGAATACATGAGGGCGGGTGAATGCATGAGGGCGGGTGAATACATGAGGGCGGGTGAATGCATGAGGGCGGGTGAATGCATGAGGGCGGGTGAATACATGAGGGCGGGTGAATGCATGAGGGCGGGTGAATACATGAGGGCGGGTGAATGCATGAGGGCGGGTGAGGGGGTGAATGCGGCCTCATTTGATTTCAAAACAACTAAAGGGGAACGCGCTAACAACGTGTGTTTTCCCAGCTTGACGCCTGAAGGCCACAAAGCAGAACCACATGGTTTCCATTCAGCCGATATTAAAATCAATACGGAGAGAAAGCAGAAGCCGTATGGTCCATGTCTCGGAGTGTTTATGAGACATGCGTCGCCGCGGGCGACAGACGTGCTCTGACAGGAAATGACATCGCTGGACAGAGAGGGTCAGTTATGGAACACTGCCTGACTTCTTTTGTTCTACAAAGCATCGCTTGAAGAGAGAGAGAGAGAGAGAGAGAGAGAGAGAGAGAGAGAGAGAGAGAGAGAGAGAGAGAGAGAGAGAGAGAGAGAGAGAGAGAGAGAGAGAGAGAGAGAGAGAGAGAGAGAGAGAGAGAGAGAGAGAGAGAGTAAGTGAGTGACAGAGGGAGAGAGAGAGTAAGTGAGTGACAGAGAGGGAGAGAATGAGAGAGAGGGAGAGAGAGAGGGAGAGAGAGAGAGAGAGAGAGAGAGAGAGAGAGAGAGAGAGAGAGAGAGAGAGAGAGAGAGAGAGAGAGAGAGAGAGAGAGGGGAGAGAGAGAGGGAGAGAGAGAGAGAGAGAGGGAGAGAGAGAGGGAGAGGTGTGTGAGATCAGTGGCAGTCGATGTGATAGTTGGGGGCTGAAGGTGTGAGTGTTAAGCACGGTCCTTGGGACCCCCCTGTGGAGCGGTAAGAGAGCCCCCTACATGCTTCCTATGGGGAGGGTTGGGGGAGAGGGGGGTGTGTGTGTGTGGGGGGGGGGGGGGGGGGCGGGGGTTTCACATGATCTGGAGTCAGGAAGTCAATTATTTGCAGTGGCGCGGCCTCAGAGTTGAGGGTGATAATGGGGTCGCCGGGCGGTCTTACGCAAGAGGAAGCTTCACACGCACACATCTAAAGGAGGGACGATTTGCCGGAAATGCTACATGCCACATGCATAATGAACACTGTTATTCTGAGATAAAGGGGTGGGATCGCAATATGCTCTTAGCAGATCAAATGAGAGCATTAACCAGTTCACCTCCTGGGCACTGCCGAGGTGCCCTCGAGCAAGACCCAGACCCCTACACTGCTCCCCGGGCGCTTTATATATTAAAAGCCCAATGCTCCTGATACTAGGATGGGTTAAATGCAGAGAAATGTGTGTGTGTACATGTATGTGACCACTAAAGAGGATTCAATCCTCCAGCTTTAGATTAAGATGCTGAACCTTGTGGTTCCCTAGGCTGCCTTGCTGTAATGCGAGGGAATGGGATTTAGCTCCTATCGATGCTATATAGATAAGGAGCCGCTGACTGACCAGCTCGCTGTGGTGTTCGGCCAGGCTGTAGGTGTAGGAGTAAGGGAAGAGCACGAGCTGGGAGTAGGCGTGCATGGTCAGGTAGGCCTTGATGGACGACTTGTTCTTGCGGATGAAGTCGGCCACGTTCTTGACCTCGATCTCGGACTCGGCCCTGGCGCCACAGAAGGTGTCACTGCAGGGGTTGCTGGAGGCTCCGGTGGCTATGGGGAGGAATCGGTTAAACGACAATGTCAGGGGGGGAAAAACAGGAGAAAAAATAAAAAACAATTTGAAATAATGAGGACAAAGTATACCGTTTTTCACAACCTTTTGTGTGGGATTTGTGTGGTAAAATTTGGCCTTTCGACTCAAAACATTCTTTTTTTAAACGCATGCAATGTTTCAGTATCCAAGTAGAGGACCAAGCACTGAGACCACACTCCCCACATCTTAAAATTACCAAACAGGCCAATGTCCAAGACGAGCTTGGACATTGGCCTCGAGGCGTACGTAACCTCTCACTGGAGGCCGGACTTACAGCACCAGCCTGCGTTCCAGTTCCTGTTGGGGTCCGTTCCGATGCAGCTTGTCAAGTAGTTCTTGGAACGGGTCTTCCTCCACATCCGGTTCTGCAAGGTCCCAAAAGGCTCAACTTTACTCTCACGTAACCTCCACCATATGTCAGTAGTAAACAGAACCACACTGAGTGGGAGTCAGGAGTCCATTGGGTGGACTCGTTGAACGTACGTTCTTGTGGGTGTAGTCGTAACCGTCGATGTTCAAGACGGGCAGGACATACACGTCCATCTGGTTGAGCAGGCTGGTCATCTGGGGGTCACTGCCGTAGGTGGAGAGGGCCTGGGAAAGGGGAGGAGGAGGAAGTGGTTTTAGGGAGGGAGGCGAGTCCCATGAAGCGTTCAGCCTACACGTTTTCCATGACTGTGTGTGCAGTATCGGGGTGGGGGGGGGGGCTCATCCCAAACAACTACTAAGACTACTACTACCAACGACTAACTACTACGACTACTACTACCAACGACTAACTACTACGACTACTACTACCAACGACTAACTACTACGACTACTACTACCGAAAAGTCTTGTGTAGACCTTTTTATGTCGGCATTTGTTGTTTGCATGTTGGTTGGTGTTCCATTTGGTCGTAGATCTGTAGACCTGTCTGGAGTCACTGCCATGTGTTCCAATGTGTTGCGTCAACCTCCTGGGTGTGTGATGGTGGTGTGTGAGTTCTGAGCTGTGTGTTTTGTGTCCTACCTCCTTCACAAACCACTGGCAGAAAGCCGGAGCAATCCACTCTCTGGCGTGGATGCCACAGTCCATGAAGATGGCAGGCTTGGTGGAACTGGACTTCTTGCCGAGCTGTTCCAGGAGACACAGGGGGTTTAGGTTCATCACGTGGGAGGTTCAGGCTCAAACTGATTCAGGGATGTGTTGGAAGTGTTAGGAAAAAAGTTAAAGTAAGGTGATCTACTCCGGGTGCTTGTGTTTCGTTATGGGTTGGACGTAGCTAACACCAAGGTGAGGATCTTGGCGAAAGCAGTGCATCATGGGAATTATCTCTATAGTTCTAGTTCTAGTTAAACCCCCAGCCAAGGGTCTGAAGGGACTATCCATCACGTATGATCCTTATGAGAACACACCTTGAGGAGAGTCATGGGGCGTCCCTGGTACGTGCTGCCGATAGACACTTTGCTGACCAGCTGAGAGTTGGAGGTGGAGACGGAGGTAATCCAAGACTGGATCTAAAATGGAGACCACAGCAATAGAATTGCAATCCGATTATCACATCAGAAACACAAAACGGTGGTGTTAGAAAGATATCTTCTAATCGTCTTATCGTATCTGTGAGATAACATTAATGAAACCCACACAGATGGAATGAAATTCAGGTGTCACAGTAGAAGTACAGGACAATAATAACAATATGGAAAGTAAAATCCCATTCAAATCAACGGTGTGATCTCTTACTTTGTCCCAGCTGTTGTACTTGGTGTAGCTGTGGGTCCTGGGAGAGGGGCCCATCTGGCCATCGATGGTGGACTGGAGGTCCTCGATCAGAACCCTGAGGACACCACGGGACCATGGTGAGTGTCATGCTCGGTACACCTGGGTCTACCTTTACTGTCACCAACCCGGTGCTCAGTGACATGCACCTGGTGCTGAGTAACCTGGGAATTGTAGCCTGCGTCGCTTTGGATAACGTTGTCTGCTAAATGACTAAATAGTCTAAGTGAGTGACTACTAAATGACTAGTCTTGTGAGTCTACTACAGGGTTCGGCCTGATGCACATCCAGCACAGCATTTACAAACTGGAAGTTTATCTTGCTAAATCACTCGAATGACACTGTGTGCAATCTATGGCTTTCTCTAATCTGTACAGACAAAACAAATATGTATTCAACACTCATGGCACTCCTTGGCACAAATGCATCGACAAGCGAAGCAATGTTATGAGAATTCCATCATTGCGTGCGGAGAGAGGAGAGGGGGCTTAAAGAATCACACAAATGGTAAGTTGTTTGGGAGTGAACTGACTCTGTCTCCATGCCGCTCTGCTGCAGCATGGTGCTGACCAGCTCCAGGTGGGCAGCAGACACATGGATGTCCACATCGATATCGATGGTCACCAACTCAGCGCTGGCGGGGCTCCAGAAGTCCACCTGCAGGGGGCGCCAAAGGCCAACACTTGAACACAAACCCGAGGCTGGGAAAACCATGAGTCTAAAGCAGGTAAGACCTTTAATTTGACGATTGGGGTATACTTTTAAGGTACATTTTAGGTATTCATATAGGTATCTGTGGCTACCTATTGTTTTTGGATATTATTAATTTGTCAAATCGATATCTCAGCCTCTGAATAATAACACATTTAGCATTTTGTCACACATATGTGTAAGCAGGAACTTGGTCCATAGGGGGGCGCTATAATTTGCGGTCAAAGTCAGAAAATCAGGGCCGCCACCCTGATGGACGCAAATGTCTTTAACTTGGTATATTTGAAAACTTCTAAACTCAAAACCCCAAAAATCTTCTAAAGAACCACTGGCCTAAATTGAGAACTCTTTGGTAAAGATGCTCGATGTGCCAGTCTGATGTAAAAAGTGATAAAGATCGTAAAGATATTGTAAAATGGCAGAGTTATGCGGAAATGAAATGATTACATGACATTATTCTATCAAACATAAAGTGGCTTTAGACAGTCCCGGCGCTTTACAACGTGGTCGACACACAGAGGACAGCCCCCCTAACACGGGCTCTTGGTTGTGTGTGTGTAAAAATGACGTCACAGGGTCAATCTTTGTCAATTAGTGTGCGCTATGTGCCACTACGCCCACAGGGGGCACAACTCTGCACATACACGCCCATGTGCCCATCAGCCTGGGACTGGCCAAAAGGTAAGCAATTTGTCACACATATTTGTATCATATTTGTATATTTAAGCGGTCTCCAGAAGTTAAAGTTCAACCTTTAGCCCCGCCGTCTCAACAAACCGTTGGCATGATGCCATAAGGTCTGTCTGGGAACATCTCTCTGTACAATCCTAAATAGTAATAAATAACCACTAACCCAAATCACAAACAATGTATAGATGATCTATGGAAGTGTCTGATCTAAAAAGCTAAAGGGATTGACGTCACTTTTTTCGAAATATTGTCTCTCTAATTGTTGTGCTTTTGGGTGTCTGTTAATGCAGTCGGCGTTGTGTGAGTGGAGGACCTATCGCTACAGCTTTAATTATTGTTCATTTTCTTTTGTTGGCGGAAGCTGTCCAAACACGTAAAAAAAAAGGAACAGATACGACTTATGCCAGAATGAGCAAGAAAAAATATGTGTGGAGGGACCTGGGACCTGGGAAAAACAGATCCAATTTAGCCAACATCACCTTTAGCAAACCAATTTGTCCCCTGGGCAGAGTGAGAATAGCACACTAAGGTAAGGCGTGGTGTGAAGAGACCCCCCCGTACCTCGATGCTGTCAGCCAGCTCCTTAATGAGGGTCACATGTTCGTCAACCACAGGCTTCAGCCGCAGTACTTTCTCCCTGGTACAAAGAAAAGAGCCCAACACTGAGGAAAACAAACCAACACAGTATACCACACACACACACGTGACGCTTGACTATTACTGGGTATTGACGCCAAGTGGTCAAAGCCTGGCGTCTTATTTGAAGCACCAGGAATTCTTAAGGCCCCCTAACCTCGCTCCTCAATCTCTCATGCATTTTGCTGCTATAACAGATTAAATTATTCGACTATATTTATTAATTGTATTGATTTTTCCTTACATAGTATATTGGCTTTATATATGCGTACTCTATTTAAGAACTTGGCAAGTGTATATATTATAGTGTGTAAAGACTTTTTGCTAATAATAATAGATAGATAAAGAAGTATTTTAGGAAAGTTAGGGTTTTTGGTAAAACAGAGGGCTGTCTATGCAGTAGAAAGGTCCACAAAAATACAAACTGGTGCTACATGACCAGAGAACAACAGTTGGAACGATAGCCCTAGAGAACTGGTGCTACATGACCAGAGAACAACAGTTGGAACGACAGCCCTAGAGAACTGGTGCTACATGACCAGAGAACAACAGTTGGAACGACAGCCCTAGAGAACTGGTGCTACATGACCAGAGAACAACAGTTGGAACGACAGCCCAAGAGCCGGCAAAAGTCTGCTGGATGACCCCAGGTTAGTAGAGTATCTAAGTAATGGATAACATGCTAGTTAAGTAAAAAACAAAAACCTGCAAAAAAACCTTTAAAATCAAGTTGAAGTACGTTTTGATATGGTATACACATACACTACAGTAAAACCTCATCCGAAATGTCTTGACACTCAAAAGACAAATTACCCCTCGAAGCGCGTGACCTCAGCCAGGGCGAAAGCCACCAATCCAAACAGCAGTAGGAGCTTCATGGTTGCAGTGTGTAGCCTGGAGCAGAACCCCGAGCCTTCTTATAACCCACCGCCCTGCATCTGTCCGGCCAATCCCCACCGACCACCATCAGCGCCATGCAACCCTTTCCCTGGGACGGCCTGTTTTTTTTGTTGATGAAGGAATTGATAAGTGGCCAAAGAGACGCCATAACTCAATGATTAACCAGTGGTCCCAGGTCCCCGGTGGGCGCCAAGGCCACCGGGGGTTCTACTTCCCACCCATCGCCGGTGTGTGTTGACGGCCTTCACTCGCTGTATGTATTTGGCCGTGTGTGTGGCTCTCATCTCGGAAGCAAGCGCTTAACTTTTCACTGAGCCTTGTACATTTAATAACATTTTATTTCATATTTTTCCATATATTCACAAACTGTACAATTCAGGAGAGTGTGGGCGGGGGAGGGGGGGGAGAAAAAGATATCCACAGTTGACAGCATCGAAACATCGAAACATCGTGTTTAAATACAACCAAAGATACGACCGCCGCACGTATATCCACGACAAACAAGCACCCACGCCCCGGACTGCTTGTGCTATACAGTATTTTTCTTAAAGGAATTCAGTACGATGTTGTACGACTATTTAAAAAAGTAAACGCAACGTTCACACAACCGCACCTAAACGCCGCCTGCCACTGGGAGCATATTACAGAACACAAAGCACAAAGATATCCCTTCCGTTATAGTATAACATAGCATGTCATTTGGGCTCACACTTTGGTGGAACCACAAAGAACTCGTGAGCCTGTGGTTTTTCATGTCCATAATAATAATAATAACATTCATTTGACCATTGAAGGCATAGAGAACACAGATATTGGGAATAACCGCATCACGTAAGCTAACATGAACAAGATGGTGAAACCTTACAGTTTACAGTAAGCAGTATATATACCTTGCTATATATATATATATATATATATATAGTGCTTCATTTGAGCTACCGGACAACGAAGTACAGTTCTCACCGATATGATGGCATGCTAGCTGTTTATATACAGTACATTGCGGGAACAATGGCTGACTTTTTTTTATTTTATGACATCAATTTTCCATAAATAATGATTGGGACCACACACACGTACGTACGGTTGAACCCCTAAGTCCCCTGGAATGACGTTGGCTATACATTGAACACGACATGCCACCCCGCCTGTGTGTGTGTGTGTTTCAGTGCTTTGGTAATACAGTTGGGGTGTGTTGTCTAAATCTAAATCTAAATCTGGAAGAGGATTGAATCCTCTTTATTGGTTTATATGTACACACACAGTGACATTAGTTTCTCTGCATTTCACCCATCCTAGTGTCAGGAGCAGTGGGCAGCTTTTATATATACACAACGCCAGGGGGGGGAGCAGTGTAGTAGGGGGGGGGGGGGGGGGTCCACCTCGGCAGTGGCAGTACCCCGTTTCGGGGTGTTTCGGGGGACTTGAACCGGCAACCTTCCGCTTTCACCAAGCACCAAGTCCCAGACAAACAACAGACTGAGCAATCCCGCCGCCCCCACTGTCCTCACCATCACCTCCGGTCCTCTCACTTCACGTCGGTGGATGAGGAGGACTTGCCCTTAGCGGTCAGGCTCAGGGCCTCGCTGGCGCGGTACGACAGCGCGCTCATCTTGGAGCTGATGCTGGGATGGGCGCCGCCCGGCGTCCCGCGTCCCCCGGGGCCACGGCCACAGCACAGCAGCCGCAGCATGTTGCGCCGGAAGTTGCGCCCCACGAAGCCGTAGACGATGGGGTTGACGCAACTGTTGAAGTAGGCCACGCAGATGGTGAAGGGCATGGCCGTGTCGATGACCTCCAGGATGGGGCAGTCCACCAGCACCTTCAGCTGGTACAGCATCTGCAGGAAGTGGAAGACCTGGTGCGGCACCCAGCACAGGAAGAAGGCCAGCACGGCGGCGGCCAGCATGCGCAGCACCTCGTCGTCGCGGGAGCGCGCGCTCTTCTGGATGCGCCGCGCACCGAGCAGCGCCCGGCCGATCAGGCAGTAGCAGGTGATGAGGACCAGGAAGGGCGCCAGGAAGCCCAGCAGGCTCTTCATCAGGCTGATGGCGAGCAGCAGGCGCTGGCGCTTGACGGCGTCCTTCGGGTGCAGTGTGCCGCACACCGTGTTCTCGTTGTTGATGTGTTCTCGTTGTTGATGTTGTGCACGTCCCGCGTCAGCGCGGTGGGCAGGCTGAGCACGAACGCCACCAGCCACACCAGCACGCAGCTGATGCGCGCGTACGCCACCGTGCGGTAGCGCCGCGAGCGCACCGGGTGCACGATGGCCAGGTAGCGGTCCACGCTCAGCGCCGTGAGGAAGAAGATGCTGGTGTACAGGTTGAAGATGACCAGGCCGGCGCTGGCCTTGCACAGGAAGCTGCCGAAGGGCCAGTAGTAGCCCGTGGCGGTGAAGGTGGCCCACATGGGCAGCGTGATCAGGAAGGTCAGGTCGGAGATGGCCAGGTTGAGCACGAAGACGTTGGCCACCGTCTTGAGCTTCATGTAGCGGTAGATGACCGCCACCACCAGGCCGTTGCCCACCACGCCGATGACGAAGTTGAAGCCGTACACCACGGGCACCAGGGTGAAGATGAAGGGGTGGCTGCCCGACATCCCGCACGTCAGGTTGATGCCGTCGGAGAACTTCGGCGTCAGGTTCTGCATTTTCCCGCCACTCGACGCTTTTGCCGTCGGGAATCCGCAGTGGTGTGGGGTATTGGGTGTTGGGGGGGGGGTGTGGGGGAGGCGGTTAAAACCGATGGGGGGGGACCCCGTCGGCGAGGGGTGTCGTCTGTCTGTCTGGCTGTGACCGATGCAGGCCTTGGGCGAAAGGGCCTCGGCGAGTCCTAGGAGAGACGACAAAAACACACAAAAACAATGTCAGCGGCGGTCAAGGGGGAGAGCCGCGGTTACTGCCGGCACGGCCCATAAACGCTAATTCACATGCTGCCCCTCCAAAGTGCCCCCCCCCCATCCCCCCCCCCCCCGCGCTAGCTCATTAAGGACCGGGCACATTAAAGCCTATTGTGACGCTTAGCTTTATTCCTATAACATAAGAGGCCCTCGGAAAAGAACAGATGCTGTATGTTATTCAATATTCCCACTTTGGGCTCCTTTTAAATATTATATAGACAGTCAGCATTGTAACTTCTTCCCCCCCCCCTTTAAAATGGGCCTTTCCTCCTAATGAATGGGGACAGTAAAAATGTACAGCGTTGGCAATCAAACGGCCGTCCATCTGGGCTGAACCGCCGGGAAACCCGGAAGGAGAACATTTGCGCGCGCCGTTACGACCTGCGCTAATGAACACCGCGTGGCAAAGTACGTGCTCAAATAGCTCCGCTATTAAACTCCCAAGCACCAAAGACCAAGGGGGGGAGGGCGGGGGAGGGAGGGGAGGGAGGGGGAGGGGGAACCCGCCGCCGCCGCCGCCGCCATCGTCGCCGTCTACGGCTCCAGTCGCTGTAAAAGACATGTCCCGCTCGGAGGCCTCGGTGCGCTAAGACACGCAGCGTGTGAAGTTCTAATCAGCGCACACCTAAACAAACAGGACGGCGGGTGAGAAAACACAACCTGCAACGCTGTGGAAAATTAGCCTCGGGGATGGGGTTTTTACCCCCCCCCCCCTATCCCTCTCTCCCTCCCTCTCTCTCTCCCTCCCTCTCTCTCTCTCTCTCTCTCTCTCTCTCTCTCTCTCTCTCTCTCCTCTCTCTCTCTCTCTCTCTCTCTCTCTCTCTCTCTCTCTCTCTCTCTCTCTGAGATCTGGCCCGTACTTGAGAGCCGATTCCATTTTATAGAATAGCTTAATGTGTGGCAATTAGTTGCAGCGTTTATTTTTTATCCCCATCCCCCTAACCCCCCCTAACCCCCCCTAACCCCCCCCCCCCCCCAGAATATGGCCACCAGCCTAATACACCAGGCCACTCAGGGAGGGGTTCTATTCCTATTACCATCGCTGTTATATAGGCCTACTATAGCTTTAATACATTTATACAATATTACCGTAGTACAGGCCTGCTATAACATTATACTATATTGTTGAGGTATTAATTCACACACAAAGTTAAATTATGATATTAGATAAGTACAAGAATGCACATCAAACTAATATTTTATTTATCACCAGGTTTTGTATCCTGGCTTCGACTCCCAGTCTGCCTTTCATAGATTTGATGAGTATGAGTATAACTTATTAATAATGTATGTATGTGGTTAGTAAACAAACATGTCGACAACGTACATTTTTGTACAATATACAAATGTTATATCCATCCCACGATAACCAACTAACCATAACACTGATCGACCCTCATTTATTATAACCTATTATTATTGTTATTTTTATTATCATTATTATTTCTTGTTGGAATACAAAAAAACAAGCTTGAAATCCAAATGCAGAATCCATTCCGCCACCAGGTGGCGATCTAGTATAAAGCCGTCGACTCTCGAGCCGAGGCGCCAGTGAGGCAACCTGCTGACGTTCATCATACAAGATGTTACAAGTCAAGTCCAGACGATCTACAACTAATCACAGCCTTCACTGGCTGGTGTCCATTGCGAATACACACCAGCTTAATATCACTCTTCAATAAAAACCTATTATATACATTTTTGTATATATATATCTATATAAACGTATAGAATTGATATTCTTACCACTCTATTTACCACCCATATTCTGAATATATATATGTATATATTTTATATCTGGTTGACATTGAGAACATACACAGTACATTCATGTAATAATTAAATCAAATACAATGACATTTTATATAATGAAGTTAAACTATACTTCAGGGAGACGCCGAAAACCTAGCTCTTTCCACAGGTTCTCTGCGGAAGCATTCTTGCTAGCGCTAAAAGCAACAACCGTATCAGTTGCAGATGTGTGCATGTGAGTTTAGTTTGGGGGGGTTGGACCGTGCGGGGGGCCAAGGCCAACAGAATAATGGAATAAACGGTATATATTTCTGGGTAATCGCCCGACAGAACCTAGCACCGACGCTGACTCATCCAGGAGAAGTTCGCACACGCTGTTCCTGACGCTATCCTTCAATACGGCAGCTTATATCTACTCTCTGCTTTAAAGAGTTCCTCTCTAAAGCAGACAAACAACCAACATGCACCCAACGCTACACATTCTAATCAAAAGTTGTGGATTCCACTCGCCCACACAAGAGGCCATTTTAGTCATGGACGTGCGTCAGACGCCTTCTCTCTCTATGGTCTGGCCTGGCGTTTTGGACCGTACTTTTCCATGAGGCGAGGGTGAGGGGTGTGTGTTTGTTTTTGTTAGTGCGTGTGCGCAGGAGGGAGGAGGGGAGGGTGGGGTTAGAGAGGAGGGGGGGGGGGGGGGGGGGGGAGGAGAGGGGAGGAGGGGGAGGGTGGGGGGGGGTTAGTATGGCGACTGCGCACATGAAGAGTGTGTAGCCCATCGCCCTCTCTGCATGAAGCAGCCTGGGAGCCGTCCTAATGTAAATGCACCTCCTGGTGTCATAAAAAGGGCCCTGGGGTCTGAGAGGACGCGCGTGGTGACTTAGTGCAATGGCGTGGGCGTACACGTGTGTGTGTGTGTGTGTGTGTGTGTGCGTGTGTGTGTGTGTGTGTGTGTGGGCCCTCGAGCCGCCGGCGAGGGGACAGTGTGCCGCATAACACAGGGGCCGTCATAAAGCCCGGGTGACGGCGAGCAGGAAGGCAAACATCCACTCTGCTTGAGACCGTAAACATGAAATGGGCCCAAAGTGACACACAAACGGCCCGCTAAGGGAGGAGGCCGGTGGGTAAACGCCGGTGAGACCCGGCGACAGACGCAGCCATCGGCGACGTTCCGCCCCCCCCCCCCCCCCCCCCCCCGATGACGATACATCCCGAACAAATATATAAATCAAATGTTTTTCTGAGAGCATGGGAATTTCTTGGCATGGTTAACCCCGCTTTGGCGACAGTCAACTCCATTTGGGTGAATGAGGGTTAGAATGTGAGGGGTTCTCAAAAAGGCCGGTTCCCACCAACGGAGCTATCTGTGAGGGCCAGGCGTGGCCGAGGGATGGGGGGGGGGGGGTATTTTGTTTTATATGTTTGACTGACATGAGCACCACCATCTGGCAACGAGAGAGAGTCAACGACCAACATGTCCGTCCGGTGGGGAGTTAATGATTTATGTTTCAAACCGTGATGCCGTCACTTTCATCTTACTGGCAGGCATCACCACCACCCAACCAACCGCTAACTGTATGCTATCAAACAATGATCATCCGTTCGGTAAACGCTCTCTCTCTCTTTCTCTCTCTTGCGCGCGTGCTCTCTCTGTGTGTGTGTGTGTGTGTGTGTGTGTGTGTGTGTGTGTGTGTGTGTGTGTGTGTCTCTCTCCCTCTCTCTCTCTCTCTCTCTCTCTCTCTCTCTCTCTCTCTCTCTCTCTCTCTCTCTCTCTCTCTCTCTCTCTCTCTCTCTCAGGCTCTCTCTCTTTTCACACGTTCTCTCCTCATCATGCATGAAGTGGCTCTGAAGATATAGGCTACTGTACGGCTGAATGACTTAAACACAGTCTGCTGTCTGCTGCCCACATAGGTCTTCACACCTGTAATTAAATAGGAATCATTTCCATAAACCAGATTTAACTCTGTATATACACGCTGAACGGTCCATGGTGGTTCTCATATCGGGCTTTGGTTGTGCATTTGAAGTGAATTCCCGACTCTCCTTTCCCTTTTCCTCCCTCTGTCTCATCTTACGTCTCATTCTTCCTCTGAAGAGTTATTTGCTGAACCGGCGGGCCGATGGAACACAATAGGAACAGCAGCCGGCCACGCGGAACACATGCAACATACCCACATAGACGTACATAGACAAACATTTGTCTATGGAAAGAAGGGGATATGCAGTGAGAGAGACAGGGAAAGACAGTGAGAAAGGGATAGATTCTTAGAAGATGTTTTATTTGCCATTTGCATCAAGTCCAATGGAATGCTAACTCCCCATCACCCTCCCACAGTATGGATTTTCTTACAATTTCACACAATACACTATGTACTATACACTAGATGGATATAGATAGAGAGAGAGAGACAGTGTGAGATAGAGAGAGACAGTGCGAGAGAGAGAGAGAGAGAGAGAGAGAGAGAGAGAGAGGAGAGAGAGAGAGAGAGAGAGAGAGAGAGAGAGAGAGAGAGAGAGAGAGAGAGAGAGAGAGAGAGAGAGAGAGAGAGAGGGAGAGAGAGAGTGTGAGATAGTGAGAGAGAGAGAGAGAGAGGGAGGGAGGGAGGGAGGGAGAGAGAGAGAGAGAGAGAGGATGACATCCCTGGAGGACTACTGGACTTGCAGCTGGACATGGCTTAATGGCGTTATTGGCTTGGGAAACCAAGCTGCCTACTGCTGTTTACAAATCCCTCACAAATCATCTGGCAATATGACAATTGACCAGGACAAATTAGGCAAGGACGCCATCACTTCCTGTACGGCGTACTGTTTAGTTGTAGGCCAACCACCGGCATGCTGTGTCGGACATTAGCTAATAAGCTGCGTTCCCCAGCAGCTTCTGAGTACTAAGTGTTGGA
Organism: Muraenolepis orangiensis; assembly: GCA_027704905.1. Taxonomy (NCBI): domain Eukaryota; kingdom Metazoa; phylum Chordata; class Actinopteri; order Gadiformes; family Muraenolepididae; genus Muraenolepis; species Muraenolepis orangiensis. The sequence continues at coordinate 7,039,576 of CM051019.1, forward strand.
AGCTACGGTGTTAGAATTGTTGAGCTTAAAATTCTCACACATTGGCTATTTTTTTATTTATTTTATGTTTAATGGGCATTTGCACATAAAAGTGTATTCCGACACCCTTCCAAAATAAAAGTTCTGGAAGCTATTAATGTTGGAACTGACACACGTTCTGTCAGAGAAATGATAAATATACCGTATGTCTGAACTTTTGTAACTCCAATCCACTC
>CM051019.1:7042290-7047290 GCA_027704905.1 Muraenolepis orangiensis
ATATTACACGAGAGGGTATGCTTCATGGCTATCGTGGTCAAGACAGAGGGACTAAGCTAAGTTTCTCCACTCCACCACGAAGAGATGCCTCCATCGGACACACACACACACACACTTACGAGTGTGTGAGTCACAGACACGAAAAACACCGCGAGACAATTAGTCTCCAAATGAGATTGTCTAATGATTACGTCAATGAATATTTGATCTGCAAATGCAGATTCAAGAACAGATTACAAAACACAAGTTCAATCCTATTAGTATAAATAATTAAGAGTCTCTCCATATGTCATCCCTTCCCTTCCCCCTCCCTGTGCTGTTCGCACCGCGGCCCGTCCTCTGGTTCTGATTGGATTGTGTCTTCACACAATATGAATAGCCTCCAAAGACCCGGGTGTGTGTGTGTGTGTGTGTGTGTGTGTGTGTGTGTGTGTGTGTGTGTGTGTGTGTGTGTGTGTGTGTGTGTGTGTGTGTGTGTGTGTGTGTGTGTGTGTGTGTGTGTGTGTGTGTGTGTGTTGGGGGGGCAGGACATTGGAGGCATTGGAGCAGGTGTGTGTGTCTCAGGGTGTCAGCTTACGGGTGGACTATCCTGCATGGCTCTGAGCACAGACCATGGTGCTCCATTGTGATCCAACTGTCGCTCACACCACGGTGCACCATGGTCCTTAGTGAGGTGATGAGGTGTCAAAGTGTGTGTCACACGTACACATATGTATGTATGTATGTATGTCTATGTGTGTGTGTGTGTGTGTGTGTGTGTGTGTGTGTGTGTGTGTGTGTGTGTGTGTGTGTGTGGTGTGTGTGTGTGTGTGTGTGTGTGTGTGCAACAACACAACCACTCACACACATGATTGGACCCACTGTTGGGTGAGTGCAGTGTGCGGCCCATGGCCCTGTGCTTCCCTCCTACACTAACTTGTATTTAAACAGCGTTGCATCACTCATCACTGGGGAGCAGGTGGGGAATGCGTTGAGGAGTTAAAAATACATTTTGATTTATGGACTACGGTACATTTGGGGCTAAATGCGGTGCGTCTATCACTGGAGGCTTAGGGTTCGAGCCATCTCCAAAAAGCCTTTCCTCCTATAATTAGCGACGGCAAACATCATCGGTCACCTCTCGGCTTCCAGAGGCATTTGGTCTCTCAGGGGCCCCTCTTTGTCCACTTGAGGGGCCCCTCTTTGTCCACCCCGTCCCTTGACAGGTGCCGATACGTTGACCTACTTACCTTCAACCCTCCTCCGCCGTCGATGTCCAGCGCCATCACGGACACTGACGGATGGAGGTAGAGTCCGGGTTTCCGACTCCACCCGCCCACCTCTCAGACTCCGCCCACCACCCCTGGCCCGAAATCCTTTCGGCTACAACACCTGCCGACAGTGCGCTCCTTGCAGGTACTTGTCTCTTTGCCCCCCCCCCACCTCCCCCACCTCCCCCACCTCCCCACCCCCCCACCCCCCCACCTCCCCCACCCCCCCCACCTCGGTGATCTTAGCTCCGACACCCAAAAGCAAACAAACACCCAGAGAAAGGAAAGACAAACAGATGGGGGAGGAAGGGGGGGTGTTTTGAGGTCCTGTTTGGCGGCATTCGCCCCCCCCCCCCCCCCCCCCCCAGAGGCGGTGGCCCTATGAGAGTCTGGGTCTCTTCACGTCAGGGGGGGGGGGTCACGAGAGATCAACAGACGACAACAGCAGCCCAGTTCCAAGAACTAGCAACTTGTTTCTTTGTGGGGGGGGGAGTGGGGGTGAGTTTCTTTGTGGGGGGAGTGGGGATGAGTTTCTTTGTGGGGGGGGAGTTTCTTTGTGGGGGGGGAGTGGGGGTGAGTTTCTTTGTGGGGGGAGTGGGGGGGAGTTTCTTTGTGGGGGGAGTGGGGGTGAGTTTCTTTGTGGGGGGGGAGTGGGGGTGAGTTTCTTTGTGGGGGAGTGGGGGTGAGTTTCTTTGTGGGGGAGTGGGGGTGAGTTCGACCTACCTGTGCCTGTGCCAGTTTCTCCTTTTGTGTGTGTGTGTGTTTTTCTTTTCTCTTTCTATACGGGGAAGTTGAGAAAAGTAGAGCAAAAGTGAAAGAGAGCTAGAGAGATAGAGAGAGAGAGAGAGAGAGAGAGAGAGAGAGAGAGAGAGAGAGAGAGAGAGAGAGAGAGAGAGAGAGAGAGAGAGAGAGAGAGAGAGAGAGAGAGAGAGAGAGAGAGAGACATAGATGAAGACCAAAAGTGAAAGAGAGACCATTAAGAGACAGTATGTGAGAGCGAGAGAGAGAGAGAGAGAGAGAGAGAGAGAGGAGAGAGAGAGAGAGAGAGAGAGAGAGAGAGAGAGAGAGAGAGAGAGAGCGAGAGGAGAGCGAGAGAGCGAGAGGAGAGCGAGAGAGAGAGAGGGGAGAGTGTGAGCGTATCAAGTGGTGAAACACAGCAACAGTGCCATTTACACCTCTGGTCCTCTCTGCTCGTTATTCATCCATTAAATCCTCATCCGTGAATGATAAGGGCCCAACCATTAGGCTCAAAAAAAGAAAACCTCCTAAAACCTTATCACTCGGGCGAGAGAGAGAGAGAGAGAGAGAGAGCGAGAGAGAGAGAGAGAGAGAGAGAGAGAGAGAGAGAGAGAGAGAGAGAGAGAGAGAGAGAGAGAGAGAGAGAGCGAGAGAGAGAGCGAGAGAGAGAGAGAGAGAGAGAGAGAGAGAGAGAGAGAGAGATGGCACATCCTGTCACCCTATCAACCAATCACGGGTCCCCGGGTCTTTGTGTGACTTTAGTAGGAATTACCCACGCTAGTCGTCTCACCCCCTTCCTCCCCCCCTCCCCCCTGGAGAGCACTCTGGGGGGGGGGGGGAAGTGGACACCAGGGCCTGTGCATATCAGGGCTGTGCATCTCCAAAACTACATTTCCCACAAAGCAACTAAGTCGTCGGAGCGAGGTGGACAGGATGTTATTACAACACTCCATAACACAGCGGTGATTTACACATGTCTCCGATGGAACGGCAACAGATGGAGCGTGGTGATTTGGGGCCGGTTCATTCAGTGAATGCGTAAATACGAACCTCTCTCTCTCTCTCTCTCTCTCTCTCTCTCTATCTCTCTCTATCTCTCTCTCTATCTCTCTCTATCTCTCTCTCTCCCTTTGGGACTGTACAGACTTCCGAAGCAAATTGGCAGTTTGTTTGTTTTCGTGCAAACTTAGTTTCGGCGAAGGCGGCCGGTAAAAAAGTTAAAGCTCCGGTAACACGACGACTTTCATAGACATATGACGACTTTTGTAGACATAAATACTACAAAGTTTTTAAATAACCGTGTTGGCTGTGAGTTCGACCCGGGCGAACAGGGAGCAGAGCAGCCTGGGTCTGGGTGTTGGTTTACTCCTGGGCGGGGGTGGGGGGGTGGTGGGGGTGGATAGAGAGGGTGGGGGGGGGGGTGGAGAGGGGGGGGTGGATAGAGAGGGTGGGGGGGGGGGGGATGGAGAGGGTGGGAGGCCCGTTAATCAAATTACTCTTAACGCGATCAGCTGTGTTGTTCTCATTTCAGCCCCCCAGATGAATGAATTTGTCGACCCACTGCGGGTAATTACCAATGGGTCGGCGGCAGGGCTGGTGGGATGCCGCGGCCCGGGGAGGAAATGCTTTCCAGCGCTCGAGACGGCACACCGCTAAAAATGCCAAACCGATGTTGTGTCACGGCCACCTGCCGCTGAAAAACAACACCGTGTTAGATGGCTTGACCTCGAGAGATGACGGTCGGGGGGAGGGGGGGGGGGGGGGGGGGGGGGGGTGGTGCTTACCGCTATCTACGCGATGACGTTATTATGTTAGTTATTAGTCTAATGAACGACTTTTAGGTCTGTCCACTCATTTATTGATCTCATTAATTGTTCTTTTGTTTGTGTCTTTTTTATCTTCATGTAGTTGTTCTTGAAGATATTGACATTCAGAGCATGGATGGGTGGTTGTATCCCAGTCCTGCAGGTCATTAGAGTCAGTTATTCATTAGTGTCAGTGCCAGTGGAGAGCCCGCTGCCCTGTTAGCCTGTTAGCCAGTCGATGCGTGCTGCTGGGGGAAGTGGAAAACATGCGCTGATATTATATTCCAATCTAATCTCCCGCGTGTCAACAAACCCTTAAATTCCTGACCTGTTTATTTACAGATTCCCCTCGGCTAACCCCCGTCCCATTTCTCTGGTGGCGTCAGAGAAAACCCACTTCCTCATTCTGTCATCACAACAAGCAGCTAAGCCTCTTTGGCCAATATCCCTTCAGCCATTCAGAAACCAAGCCCCCGTGTTTAACGTGCTCTGTTTAACACAAGCCTAGAAGAGTAATTTCATGAATGAATCATGATGATGAATGCATTACTGACAGTGAACTGGAATTTCACTGTCTCACTGGAACCGATTGTTCTACATATTTTGACTCTAACCAACCGGTCCCTCCCCCAGTTCTCTCCCCTTCTCCCCCATTGACATGTGTGTATTACTATTGGGTCCTGAATCGTCCTCGCTCTCATTGGTGCATTTGACACCCATTAAACCACTCCCACCCCCCCTCACCTGTGTCCAAACATCTCCTCAACGCCACTGGCTCCCCGCACAGCAGCCCCTTGGTCTGAGGTGTGGCCCAAGAGGCCGCCATGGCCGCCTGTCTGATGAAACCGCCTATAGGTGGTTGGTTGGATGCAGAAAGGCCGGTCGTCGTTCTGAGTTAAAGCAGCTAACTAACCTTTTTGTAACCTTAAAATAACAGCTTCAAAATCATGTTGATGGTCCACTGACTTTTGAGCAATTGCGCCTCTTATATTTACCCCAAAACTAAAACTGTAGGGGGCGCCCAATCACAAAATATCTAGCAATTCTCACATGCTGCTGCTTTAAAGAGAAAATTAGATTTCATACTCAAATTTGTTGCAAATTTGTTGTTGTTCTTAGTAATTCTTTGTTCGGTTAGGATCTCAGTGGCAAGCTCATCTCCGTACTACATATTTTGAGAGGTCTCGCTGGACAGTTTAAGTTAATT
>CM051019.1:7052290-7059790 GCA_027704905.1 Muraenolepis orangiensis
CCCTCTTCCCTCCCCTCCCCTCCCCCCTGTTTCAGAATAATGGAAGGTATGCATTCCCCTCAAAATATCAAAGCAACCCAGAAGACGAGAATATTGGCGTAGGGTTTCAAACTGCGGACTGCTTGAAGTGTTTGGTTTTAGACGGAAACCCACGCTGCTCCGATTCTCTCCTGGACATCAAAACAGTAGACTATTATGTCTATAACATAACTCTTAACGGGACCTTACAGCAGGTTCTGGCTACGTTCTGTGACGTTAACGGACAGTGACGTCTGCTGTGAATTCCCCCCGGTCAAGTTTGTGTTGTGTTGTGTTCCAGTGAAGCTATATGTTCAACTCCTCACCAGGCGGATGATTTTAAATTCAGCCATTCCTTGGTTTAGCCCTGCCCAATACGGCAGATAAAAGTGTGCTTTGTTTTGTGTGTATATGAATGTAGGTTATCGTTGTGCTCTCCCCCTTTCAGACAAAAAGGGGACGAAAACGCCACTTCCAGGATATCACGGTTCCCTTTCCACAGTTGTCCGATTTTTGTTTGGATTTCTGCAGAAATGGAAAAGCCTGATGGCTAAACATGAAGGTTTTCATTCCATTCCACCCATGAACTAAAAGCAGCCACAGTAACAGAATGTGATGCTTTTCCGTCTGGTGGGAAGTTGGCGCTTATATTGAAGTCATCTAGGGTGGAGGGGAGGAGGGGGAAAGCTTTCGCTGCAGTTATCTCTGCACGTCGATCCAAAGAGACCTACTTGGTAATCCCGGTGGGGGGGGGATACAGGTAGAAGCCGTTATGGAGCGTATAGGCTATAGGCTTTCCTGCTGAATAAAGGTCTGTGGAAATCAGGGATGGAACTCAAAACCGTTGAGAAAGCGACAGTTGAACACTACGCGGCACTACGACCCGTTCTTATGACATTGTGTGCCGACATACAAAACAGAGGAGGGGAACAGGATAACCAAACTCAATCAGGAACACATTTAGTTGCTGGCGCCTGTCTACGACACGACCCCACGAGAGAACAGTCTGTTGCCATCTCCCTGTCAAGCCCCGTGTGAAATACTCGACACTTCCAGTTATTATGATTTCGCTTTTCTCCTTTGGATACTTAAGCGGCGTGAGTCAGCGGCGCGACTCAGCGGCGCTACGAACACGACCTCACCGTCGTCGGCCCTCCTCCTCCAGGAGCACCAGGAAACGAAACGTCTATCGCCGTCTCTCTCTCTCTCTCCCTCTCTCTCTCTCTCTCTCTCTCTCTCTCTCTCTCTCTCTCTCTCACTCACTCACTCACTCACTCACTCACTCACTCACTCACTCACTCACTCACTCACTCACTCACTCACTCACTCACTGCACTCACTCACTCACTGCACTCACTGACTCACTGACTGACTGACTGACTGACTGACTCTCTCTCTCTCTCTCTCGCCCCTACCCCACCCCACCCTCCGTTCCCTCTAGGGCTTGGCTGCACCTGTTATGTTTAGAAGCGGGTGGGTGAGATGCAGATAACCGGTTGCGGTTGTTGTCTTCCTTTCTCGCTCCTCTCCTCTCGGCGGTCTACACGCTTTCAGAACATGGGATGGATGCCATGAGGGTTCACCATGGGCGCGTAGAACAGACGTGGTCCACGCACGTGGGAAGCGCTGGTGGTGGTTGGTGTTGTTGTTGTTGTTGTTGACTTCTTATCCGGGAGGCTGCTGGCGGCCGCTGCTGCAAGTCTTCTGCAAGATTTATTTTAGAAATGTCAACGCTGGACAACGCTTCCTTTGGGGAGGAGGGGGGGGGGGGAGGGGGGAGGGGGGGAGGGGGGGAGGGTTGGGTGTTCCGAGGTTTGATTGGTGCCTTTGCTCGAAACATTCCCTTTCCTCGTATTCTTCCGCCGACTTGAGATTGAGGAGTTTCCCTGAGGGGTGGGGGGGGGGAGGAAGGCCCCCAAGGCCAAGCTACAAGAATACACCGCAAACAAACACCTCCCGATCTGGGTCCGTTTGTGTGTGTGTCCTGACTGCATGGATCCCAGTTTACAGGACAAAGCCGACAGTACACTACACCCACCCCCCCCCCCCCTTTGTTTCACATGACCCGGGGTATAGTGACGTACTTTGATTGTTTACAGATGGGGGAGCCCCCCGAACCCCCCCCCCCCCCCCCCTACCTCCCCCCCCACCCACTGGGCGATTGCATCATAACTCCGTGATGTTGATGAAGTGCTCCGTTGGAAGAGGCTTCAGAGTTCAAGCCAGAGAACGTTCGCCGTGGGGTCAACAGGCGACGGTGACCGCCAAGGCCTCGCTTTTGAGAAACGATAATATATATATATTATCTGCATATATATACTGTATATATATACATATAACATGGGGGGGGGGGGGGGAAATAGTGGTATTTATGTTAGTAATATTTGAAAATGAATACCAAAAAAACTAAAAAGACCCCACCTTTTACTTTAGAAGTTTTAGAATTAGGTTTTAGAAACGCTGAAACTCTGAAAGTCTGTAAATGTTTAAAGAAATAATGTTTCTAGGTTAGGGTTAGTTAGTTAGTTAGTTAGTTAGTCAGTAAGTTAGTTAGGTCTTGTTTTCAGGGTTTTGGTGTGTTGCGTATCGGAGAGAGAGAGTCAACCCCAATGAGTCCCTAGTGCCACGGGGGGTCGATTCCCACAGAAACTCCACCAGGATGAGCTCCAGCAATATCTCATCCCCTGGCTGTCCCAGAGACCCCCCCACCCCCCAGAGTTGGCGGTGAGTGGCTGCAGGCGGGAGGAGGGCGATGCTCGTAGGGAAATAACACAACAGCAGGGGTTTCCCATGCCAATCAACAAGGGCCACAAGTGGGGAATATTAACAAGAAAAAAAAAAAGCATATTTGTGGCCCGTGACTGCGAGGCGTCGGGTCCTGCCCCCCCCCCCCCCCCCCGGGAGAGATGAAATGGTCCAGCGATGATGATGATGTGGGGTTGGTCATTTGGTCTCAGTGGGGGGGGTGGAAGGGCGGGGCCTGCGTTGATGTGGTCCTCCTCGGTGCGCTTTGAGGAATCCATCGGGAAACTAAGCTAAACGGTTCCCATCATGTTGTCATTATGTGTCTTTATATTATTATTATATTGTTGGAGCATTTCGCCGCCGCTTCAGACGGAATTGAAGGGATATTATTGTAATGTGTGTTTGTGGTCTTTTCATCGGGGCCACTTCATTGGGTGGTATCGATCCCGATTGTAAATCGGGATCGGTCTATAGCGCTTTTCTAACCGGTGCGGCCACTCAAAGCGCTTTGGTGGAGTCAGCCATGCAAGGAGACAGCCAGCACCTCAGGAGCAGTTAGGGTTAGGGTGTCTTGCTCAAGGACACCTCCTCACCTCCACAGTTTTTGCTAGCAGGAGGAGCTGGGGATCGAACCAGCAACCTTCCGGTTGTGAGGCGACCGCTCTACCTCCTGAGCTATACTGCTGCCCTCGCCTGTTGACTAGGTTGACCATATTTTGGTCTTCTGGGGGGAGCGGGATGGCATGGGGGACGGACACCACCAGTGGGGGGGGGGGGTCCACCCCATGCCAGGGGGGGGGGGGGGGGCTTAAAGCCAGGGGGGGGGGGAGGGGGTGGCTTAAATGACCGATCAATGGCGGCATGTGAGAAGGCGAGACACACGAGGAGAAATGCGACAGTAGGAAGCAGAGGACGAATCCCGGGCCTTGTTTCAGGCGAAGGGGCAGCAGGATAGACTCACGTGTGTTCTGGGACTTGGGGTTCGAGGGAACCGGTTCGAGGGTCGCCGGTTCAAGTCCCCGAAACACCTGGGTTACCACTGCCGAGGTGCCCCTTGAGCAAGGCACCAGACTCCCAGAACACTGCTCCCCGGGCGCTGTGTATATAATAGCTGCCCCACTGCTCCTGATACTAGGATGGGTTAAATGCCGAGAAACTCATGTCACTGTGTGTGTACATGAGACCAATAAAGAGGATTCAATCCTCTAGATTTAGATTTAGATTTAGATTTAGATTTAGACGCCGGATTTTTTGAGGTCCAAATGTTGGGTAAAAAGGAGGCCGTCCTGCCGTGGACACGCTGGGCTACAGGCCTTGGCGCTCGGGGATGGGGTCGACTTCCACAGCACTCCCTGACGCCGCGTTGCCACGGCGACCCCGAGGAGTAGGACACCCTAATGAAAAGCCTCCCGGGGGGGGGGGGAGGGGCGAGCTCTGTCAATATTTTTCCTCCTCCTCCCTCTCTCCCTCCCTCCTGCAGGAAGATTGATTCTGCTCGCTCCTCTTAATTAATCTTGAAGGAGTGGAGCGAGCGGGTGAGCGAGGTGGGAGTGTAGGGGGCGAGCGAGACGTAACTGTTGTCGGAACCTGGTGCACATCTCTCTCTCTCTCTCTCTCTCTCTCTCTCTCTCTCTCTCTCTCTCTCTCTCTCTCTCTCTCTCTCTCTCTCTCTCTCCCTATCTCTCTCTCTCAACGCATCTCATCAGTGTTATAAATAGAACCGGTTAAATAAAGCTGTCTCCCAATGTCCCAAAATGACCGACACGACAGCGAATGTGATGTTAGCACATGTTAGCCTTCACATGGGGCGTTGTGCTACGTGGTTTAGCGTTGTTAGCCGCCAGGCTAGGTTTGGTCTCCAGTTTGTCCACAAATACAGAGCAAAGCACAGGGTGTTTCAACACAGCATGCGTTGTGTAATGTGCTGTATGCTTTCTTTTGACTTCATCGGAACTCAGAACCCCTGGTACCCTGCAGTACTGCTATTGCTGAACTAAAACAAAGGAAAGCAGTGCAACACACACACCCACACACACACACACACACCCACACACACATACACACACACACACCCACACACATACACACACACGCACACACACACACACACCCACACACACACACATACACACACACACACACCCACACACACACACACACCCACACACACACACACACACACACACACACACACATACACACACACACACACACCCACACACCCACACACACACACACACACACACACACACGCACACGCACACACAGATGCACACTCTTGATAAGTTGGATGCAGGGACGACGTGAGCCATACTGTCTGCCATGCTGTTGCAATGGCATTGATTGATGACTCTCCACGGCGCTCTGCGGCTCGGCGATGAAACATGGTCGGCGTGTCCTTCCTTTGGTTTTGTGCATAAAGTTTATCGAAACTCCACGTGTGTCGACATACTCACGCAATGAGGCCCCTCACATGTGTTTTGAGTGAAACTTTTACGAAGGCTATAACATGCTAGAACATACGACGTGACAACAAGAGACGATATTATGATATGATATGATATGCTATGCTATGCTATGCTACGCTAGTGGACAGCATTTAGCTTGTTTCCGGAGTCACCCACCCACCCGCTCACCGGGGGGGAAGCTGGTGAGCGGTTGGGTGTGACTCCGGAAAAACCCGCTAAATGCTGTCCACAAGCCGCTGCCGGTCGCCCACCTGTATGCACACATAGCGCGTAATCCAAGGCCACGATCGCCGCTAATGGGCTGGCGGCGGTTTTGGACAGTCCATCATGTTTCATTGGATCAGTGCGGTTGCAGCGAGGTGGGTCGAATCAGGTTAGCCCAGCCTCTTAGCCCAGTGTGACAGGGGCGGGGGGGAGATGGTGGAGGGGGGAGGGCGGGGGGTGGGCATGCAGACCTGGTCCCTATTCTATTACCCCGGGCCCGCGCCGCCCGCCGCTAACAGAGTTAGCGCACACTTGGCATTTTTCATTGGATTAAAGGACCGGCGGCCGTATAGATTTACACATGAGACACGGGGCCGCATCGGCCCCCATGAGCATCTGCCTCTTGGTTGTGTTTCACGCCCGGTCTCTCTCTCTCTCTCTCTCTCTCTCTCTCTCTCTCTCTCTCTCTCTCTCTCTCTCTCTCTCACTGTCTCTCACCTGCTCTCTCTCTCTCTCTCTCTCTCTCACCCGCTCTCTCTCTCTCTCTCTCTCTCTCTCTCTCTCTCTCTCTCACTGTCTCTCACCCTCTCTCTCTCTCTCTCTCTCTCTCTCTCTCTCTCTCTCTCTCTCTCTCTCTCTCTCTCTCTCTCTCTCACCCGCTCTCTCTCTCTCTCTCTCTCTCTCTCTCTCCTCTCTCTCTCTCTCTCTCTCTCTCTCTCTCTCTCTCTCTCTCTCTCTCTCTCTCTCTCTCTCTCTCTCTCTCTCACTGTCTCTCACCCACTCTCTCTCTCTCTCTCTCTCACCCACTCTCTCTCTCTCTCTCTCACCCTCTCTCTCTCTCTCTCTCTCTCTCTCTCTCTCTCTCTCTCTCTCTCTCTCTCTCTCTCTCTCTCTCTCTCTCCTGTGCCGTATCTTTCTGGTAATTGTTTGTCCCTTGTATCTAATTGTTGATATCTCACTCTTCCGTCTCTTTTGCTCTCTCTCTCTCTCTCTCTCTCTCTCTCTCTCTCTCTCTCTCTCTCTCTCTCTCTCTCCCACTGTCTCTCACCCGCTCTCTCTCTCTCTCTCCCTCTCTCTCTCTCTCTCTCTCTCTCTCTCTCTCTCTCTCTCTCTCTCTCTCTGGTAATTGTTTGTGGCCAGACGCCTTCCCGACACGTATTGTTCGTTAGGCCTTTTTTGCCTCGTCATTTCCCCTCATTAGATCAGAAGAACAACCGCATCACGAGCCATAACCTTTTTCGAATGAGTCAGACTCCATTTCAATTCTAAAAAACAATAAAAGCCCCCCCCCCCCCCCCCAGGGCCAGTAAAGCTTGTTTAATATTCGCTTTTTAACCGCCTTTGGTGCTCGTGACAGAATGGACTCTCCTGTACGCCAAACACCTTGTTAAGTAAACATTGGCTGAACATAACAGTTGGATGGAAGTCGTCCGAAGAGTGATTTTCAGGGACGTTGACCAGCTCAGGTTCAGTCACCGGTGGTTTGGTTCTGCCAGGCCCGGTTCTTCGGTTCTACCAGGCCCGGTTCTTTGGTTCTGCCAGGCCCGGTTCTTCGGTTCTGCCAGGCCCGGTTCTTCGGTTCTACCAGGCCCGGTTCTTCGGTTCTGCCAGGTCCGGTTCTTCGGTTCTACCAGGCCCGGTTCTTCGGTTCTGCCAGGCCCGGTTCTTCGGTTCTACCAGGCCCGGTTCTCCCCCCTGATAGCTGCTGCATGAAGGCCAAGCCATGCAAGACATGTGGAGAGATTACAAGTGTTGATCACATAAAAATATATTTTAATAATCAACAAAGCTATTATACATGTTATTAAATACCATTTCATGTCATCAAGGAGATGGGTCTTTTATTTTCCATTTGCAACCAGTACAATGGAATGCTTACTCCCCATTCTGCATAACCAACAAACAGATATAGTTCTTAATTTGATGGATTGTTCACATCAACTCCAGCCAATACTGGCTGTGTTCAGACTACGCTATGGTTCACACCAGGCCAGGGGGGGGGGGGGGGGGCACTCATATAAACTACTTTTTTGACACTAGAGGGTGTTGATCTCATAGCTATTTC
>CM051019.1:7064790-7074790 GCA_027704905.1 Muraenolepis orangiensis
CTGCGTCCCCCACCGGCTGACTCCATCACACCAGTGACAAACCAGCGCCTCACACGCTCACACCAGCGCCGGCGCTGTGGTTGGTTCAGGGGTTTGGACGTGGATTTAATACAGTCATACGGCTCATGCACACGCACACACATGCACACACACACAGACACACACGTGCACACACACACACACGTACTACTGCTCTACAGCTCTACTGCTGTACTGCTCTACAGCTCTACTGCTCCACAGCTCTACTGCTCTACAGCTCCACTGCTCTACTGCTCTACTGCTCTACTGCTCTACTGCTCTACTGCTCTACAGCTCTACTGCTCTACTGCTCTACTGCTCTACTGCTCTACATCTCTACGGCTCTACAGCTCTACTGCTCTACTGCTCTACAGCTCTACTGCTCTACAGCCCTACTGCTCTACAGCTCTACTGCTCTACAGCTCTACTGCTCTACATCTCTACGGCTCTACAGCTCTACAGCTCTACTGCTCTACTGCTCTACTGCTCTACAGCTCTACTGCTCTACTGCTCTACTGCCCTACAGCTCTACTGCTCTACAGCTCTACTGCTCTACATCTCTACGGCTCTACAGCTCTACTGCTCTACTGCTCTACAGCTCTACTGCTCTACAGCCCTACTGCTCTACAGCTCTACTGCTCTACAGCTCTACTGCTGTACTGCTCTACAGCTCTACTGCTCTACAGCCCTACTGCTCTACAGCTCTACTGCTCTACATCTCTACTGCTCTACAGCTCTACTGCTCTACTGCTCTACTGCTCTACAGCTCTACTGCTCTACATCTCTACTGCTCTACTGCTCTACAGCTCTACTCATTCACTCAGTGTTAACAGAGACAACCAGGAGCCATGTCTCTTGGCTGTTAGGAGACATTCGGTGACATCTTCATCTTCCAAAAAACGTCCTCCTAAACCCGTCAAGCCCAGTCTGTGTGTGTGGTGTGTGTGTGTGTGTGTGTGTGTGGTGTATGTGTGGTGTGGGTGTGTGTGTGTTGTGTGTGTGTGTGGTGTGTGGTGTGGTGTGTGTGTGTGTGTGGTGTGTGTGTGTGTGTGTGTGGTGTGTGGTGTGGGTGTGTGTGGGTGAGAGGCGTGCGTGCGTGTGTGTGTGTGTGCGAGTGCTCGCGTGCTCGCTTTTAACGTTTAATTTTGGAAATGTGACTTCTCATATCTTTTTTATTTATTTATTTCCCAGGGTAAGAAGAGTCGCAAAAGATGTTTTTTCCTCCTTCCCCCGGCGTGGTCCCCATTCTCCGCCTGTCACGCCTGTCACAGCTGGACGGCGTTTGTGAGTTGATTAAAAATAGAAGAGTCCGCAGCTAATTAAAAAGCTCCCCCCCCCCCCCCCTCTTAATGCGGGGAGTGTTAAGTAAAGGAGGCGGTGGGGATATAAACAGCCTCCTGACACATCATTCATTTGCACAAACTCCAGGGCTCCCCGTCGTCTAGCCGGCGAGTGTGTGAAGGAAACGTGTTGATTTGGGGGAGGGAGGGGACATGAAGAGGGGAGGGGGGGACATGACCGAGGGGGGGGGGGGACATGACCGAGGGGGGGGGGGGGACATGGGGTTGGGCCGGGTGAAAGGGGGGCTGGGACTGGAGTGACGGGGTCAAAGGTCGCCGTTTGTGTGCAGTGGCTTTTTCTGTTTTTAGTAGTTTAGTAGATAGTGTCTCTGCAGCTCATGAAGCTTTTTATGGTCCACCTCTTATGAGATTATGTGTTATTGTGACGTTCTTCTTGAATTGTATCTCGTTGTGTTGCGACCACACCGATAAAGTTGATGTCTAGGGCCGGGGTGAAGAGGTGGGAGGCGGTGGTGGTGGTGATGGTGGTGGTGGTGGTGGTGGTGATGGTGGTAGTGGTGGTGGTGATGGTGGTGGTGGTGGTGGTGGTGGTGGTGGTGGTGGTGGTGGTGGATAGTGGTGGTGGTGGTGGTGGGGGCGGTTAATGATCCTATCCAAATCAAAACAGGTATTCCCGAACCGCGGCCCCTATGAGCTTCCAGATCCTCCCTCACACTTGACTGTCTGTCTGTCTGTCTGTCTGTCTGTCTGTCTGTCTGTCTGTCTGTCTGTCTGTCTTTTAGAGTCACACGGGACAATCCATAGGAGGGAGAGTGTTACCCTGGAAACCAGCATCTCTCATTCATCATGCATCCCTTTATTGGAGGAGGAACCAAACAACGTTTCAGTTGGTACAAGAATATTCCGGAATACTGGTGTGTATGTATGTGCCTCTTGTAACAGTAGGGTGGAAAGCAGTTAGCTACTAGCTGGGGACCCTTAAGGCGGTGGAAGCGCAATACGTTTGTATTCGTCTGGGAGGGTTCAACTTTGGGGGAGAAAGTCATTGCGGGGTGTGTGTGTGTGTGTGTGTGTGTGTGTGTGTGTGTGTGTGTGTGTGTGTGTGTGTGTGTAAGTAGCGTGTGTCGTAATGGCAGCTTTGGGACACTCCAAAGTTTAACCCGAGAACCTCGAGCCTGGAGTGCCGAAAACAATATCAAGTTGAAAAGAAATGTGGGGGTGGGAATACTAAAGATATTTCTCTCTCTCTCTCTCTCTCTTTCTATCTATCTATCTATCTATCTATCTATCTATCTATCTATCTATCTATCTATCTATCTATCTATCTATCTATCTATCTATCTATCTATCTATCTATCTATCTATCTATCTATCTATCTATCTATCTATCTATCTATCTCTCTCTCTCTCTCTCTCTCTCTCTCTCTCTCTCTCTCTCTCTCTCTCTCTCTCTCTCTCTCTCTCTCTCTCTCTCTCTCTCTCTCTCTCTCTCTCTCTCTCTCTCTCTCTCTCCTCTCTCTCTCTCTCTCTCTCCCCCCCCCCCCCCCTCTATGTATATATATATATAAGAAACCAAACATAAACATTAGACAAACGAAAGCTAGCTAGCAGAGACAGGTCGTTAGAAACATGGCTAATTAGCAGTCGGGCTCCACCACTGCGGCGGGCGCCCGGCTTTCCTGGAAAAGGTGAATGCGATCCATCGGCTGTTAGCGCTGTGAACTTTGCCGTTCGCGCGGCCGGCTGGCCTGACGAGCCCGGGCCGGGGGGAAGAAAGGTTGCCGTAGTCAGTGTTCAATTCCGAGTGTGCTTTTTCACACAAACGTTGACCTTTTAAAAAACCCTGCTCTTTATCCTAATATGAGGTGCGCTTTCTGTTTTTCAAAATGATGCAATCCGCAAAAAATAAAGAGAAGAAAGAAAAACATGCGTTATCATCAGAGAACTTTTCTTTGTCCTTTAAGTAGTTTGGTTCTTGCGGTGTGCTGCTGCTGCCTCTGCACACAGGCGTGCGTTGTGTCCAGTCATCCAGAAGAAAAGATTACAACCTACAACTAAAAACAGAACAGAAGCTCCGAAACACACCCGCACACATTAGATTAGATTAGATTAGATTAGATTAGATTAAAATGTATTGTCATTGCACAGCACTTGTGCAAATGTTACAGTAAAGCACATCTTAATATATAATGTACAGTGGTTGAATAAGACGTAAAAACAGTGTACTAGGTATAAAACGGGTATAAAATGACTTATAGACTTTGTAATAACTTATAGAGTATGTAATAACTTATAGTGTCGTACTTATAGTATGTATGAGTTACTCATTAACCCAAACCGACACGTTTGCATGTCAAGTTGTCCATCCTAACCCCTTAAAGATGACTTCACTAAAGCGAAGTCAGGAGAGGAGTGTTGGTCGGGGGGAGGGTGGGGAGGGTGGGGAGGGTGGGAGGGTGGGGAGGGTGGGGAGGGTGGGGAGGGTGGTGATTTGAGTCACCTTGACATAAGCTAAAAGGGCCCTGCAACGTAAACAGCGCGGCTTGTGTGGTCGTCAAGGTTTTTTACGATCTTAATTCTTTCCCGCGCATATTGCCAACATAAATAAAGGGTCTCCGTCCAGTCCCGAGCGCCGGTTAAAGACCGGGTACCGCGGCAACAGGTAACGTGGTCCCCCACTCCCCCCTCCCCACTCCCCACTCCCCACTCCCCACTCCCCACTCCCCACTCCCCCCTCCCCACTCCCCACTCCCCACTCCCCACTCCCCCCTCCCCGACTCCCCACTCCACTCCCCCCTCCCTCCTCCCCACTCCACTCCCCCCTCCCCCCTCCCCCCTCCCCGACTCCCCACTCCCACTCCCCCCTCCCTCCTCCCCACTCCACTCCCCCCTCCCCCCTCCCCGACTCCCCACTCCCCCTCCCCACTCCCCCCTCCCCGACTCCCCACTCCCCACTCCCCCTCCCCCCTCCCCACTCCCCCCTCCCCGACTCCCCCACCGACTCGCCCACTCCCCCCCCCCCCGACTCGCCCACTCCCCCCCCCCACTCCCCCACTCCCCCCCCCCCGACTCGCCCACTCCCCCCCCCCCACTCCCCCACTCCCCCACTACCCACTCCCCCACTCCCCCCTCCCCCTGGAATGAAGAGCATAGTGTTAATAAGTTTACAGCGTGACTACAGTATACAGTACATCGTTTTTCCACTTTCATTGTAGCTCAGGTTTCGGTTTTTTCTTTCCCCCGTGATTCGAACACAGGAGAAAACTCTCTCTCTCTCTCTCTCTCTCTCTCTCTCTCTCTCTCTCTCTCTCCCCCTCTCTCTCTCTCTCTCTCTCTCTCTCTCTCTCTCTCTCTCTCTCTCTCTCTCTCCCTCTCTCTCTCTCTCTCTCTCTCTCTCTCTCTCTCTCTCTCTCTCTCTCCCTCTCTCTCTCGGCACGTGTAAATCAGTGATACTCCACGGTCCAAATCCAGACGGCCCTCAGTGTATATGAACTGTATATATATATCACAAGAGTCTTCTGCTCCAGCTTTAGGCGTTGTTCCAACGCTGATAGCAGCAGTTTTTAGAAGGCTTCACCGGGGGCCCGGTAACTCACACCACCGCAACACATGGGGCTCCATGCCCGGGGCTGACGAGGCCTGTAGCTCCTCCGTCTCCCCTAGATCTCCCCCTGTCTCCCCTGGATCTCCCCTGGATCTCCCTGGTCTCCCCTAGATCTCCTCCTGTCTCCCCTGGATCTCCTCCTGTCTCACCTAGATCTCCCTGGTCTCCCCTAGATCTCCTCCTGTCTCCCCTGGATCTCCTCCTGTCTCCCCTAGATCTCCCTGGTCTCCCCTAGATCTCCTCCTGTCTCCCCTGGATCTCCTCCTGTCTCCCCTGGATCTCCTCCTGTCTCCCCTAGATCTCCCTGGTCTCCCCTAGATCTCCCTGGTCTCCCCTAGATCTCCCCGTGTCTCCCCTAGATCTCTCCTGTCTCCCCTAGATCTCCTCTGGTCTCCCCTAGATCTCCCCCTGTCTCCCCTGGATCTCCCCGGTCTCCCCTAGATCTCCCCTGTCTCCCCTAGATCTCCCTGGTCTCCCCTAGATCTCCCCTGTCTCCCCTAGATCTCCCTGGTCTCCCCTGGATCTCCCCTGTCTCCCCTGGATCTCCCCTGTCTCCCCTAGATCTCCCCTGTCTCCCCTAGATCTCCCTGGTCTCCCCTAGATCTCCCCTGTCTCCCCTAGATCTCCCTGGTCTCCCCTAGATCTCCCTGGTCTCCCCTAGATCTCCCCTGTCTCCCCTAGATCTCCCCCTGTCTCCCCTAGATCTCCCTGGTCTCCCCTAGATCTCCCTGGTCTCCCCTAGATCTCCCTGGTCTCCCCTAGATCTCCCCCTGTCTCCCCTAGATCTCCCTGGTCTCCCCTAGATCTCCCTGGTCTCCCCTAGATCTCCCCCTGTCTCCCCTAGATCTCCCTGGTCTCCCCTGGATCTCCCTGGTCTCCCCTGGATCTCCCCTGTCTCCCCTGTCTCCCCTGGATCTCCCCTGTCTCCCCTGGATCTCCCCCTGTCTCCCCTAGATCTCCCTGGTCTCCCCTGGATCTCCCTGGTCTCCCCTGGATCTCCCCTGTCTCCCCTGGATCTCCCCCTGTCTCCCCTAGATCTCCCCGGTCTCCCCTAGATCTGTGAGCTTCCTAGACTTTACACAGTTGCAACATGCAACATGCAACATGCAACATGCAACATGATCAGCCAATCCCGCTGCAGAAGTAGGCTGGCCCCAGTGACGTGCGGTGAGGCTCGAGGCTGGGAGGCTCTGACTCTTTCTTAGGCAGATTTACAAATATATGAATTCAACAGAGAAGCATCAATTCACCATTCAACTGGCTGCTCGCACATTGATGTACATTTTGGACCAAAGAAGAACGTTCCATTCATGTGCATCACAATTCATACACATTCAATACTAATTAAAGTATATACAGTCCGCAACAAAAAAGACAAATGTAGTTAAAAAATGTTTTAATAACTTTGAATTTTTTCCTTATCTTATTTTATATACAAGATATAAAAATAATGGAAAAGATAAGAAGAAGCATTATTTATCACTTTTATTATTATTATTATTATTATTATCACTTCCAGTTTTGAGAAATGTTTTATCTTATATATATATATAATCTTCCATTTTTCCAGTCAGATATAAACAGACTTTCTCCACTTGACTTTCTTAGCTAGCATATTACCCACAATGCCCTCTGTCTGTGACACGTGGAGAAGAGCAAGGTTGCAGAGCTACTGGCTGCCTTCCTTCCTGCTTTGTCACTATATTATTGACCTTCTATTCAGAATGTATGGATTCAGAATGTCCTCGTGGGCGACTCTACTCCTACTGTACTCCATGCCAGTGTGGTCCTGTGATGTTTTTGATAGTTGCAAAAGCCACTCATGTCATTCATGTCATCAACGCTTTTACCTCATTGTCCAGTATTCTAAAATGCTATTCATGTTATACAACAGTTTGTAGACAGTATTCTACACCATGACTGTACTCTTGTGATATTTGATATTTTGATGGTTGTAAAAGCTATTTTCTGCATGTCATCAACTGTTATTAGGTGTTTTATTTTATGTTTATCTTCAGATGACAGAAGTGGGAGAGACAAGAGGATAGAAAGAGAAGTTGGGTTGTGCCAGGAACGTTTTGCAGTTCATGAGTTCAATCTATTTAGATTATTAGTTAATCGTAAATAAACCACTTCAAACCTTCCCCCCCCCCCTCTGGCCTGTTGTGGGCGTGGCCTGAGGAGCGTGGGCCGTTCTTTTATTTGGTGGCAACCCTAGCAAGTGCAGTGAGGAAGGGTCAGGGATAAAGATCAACAGCCCCCAGCTCCTCCTCAATGACCTGGGTATTCATTTACTGTACGTCGCTTTGGAAAGTGGCTGAATAGCACGTCGTTTGGACTGCTGTTTTGGATGGCCTTTGTTTACGTTGGTTTGGCTCTGTTTCATAACCTACCCTCTGTCCCCATTCTCTGACCACTAAAGTTATAATATATTTCCACACAACTGTTGAGAAAACTGTTGATATTTTTTCATTTTTTTCATTATTTTAATAATTTAGTGTCAAGGCTTCTGGACTCCAAGCAAAAAAACGGGATAATTTAAATTCACCGCAAGTCTGCCAAACCCCAAAATTACTTACTTACCGTACTTCCAAAGACATACGCATAAAGTTGAGGATTTGGAACAACGGTTCCCATAAACATTTTAACCACAAAAAAGTATGAATAAATATACCATCACTTTTCTCTCCCTAAAAGGCAGCGATGAATCCCAAGTCCCCCCGTGCTCACGGCGCGATGATGACATCAGCGCGAGGGGCCAAACAGACTGTGGAATACGGAGGCGCTCCGAGCAGCGCCGCGGCGGTGGCGGCGGCGGCGGCGGCGGCGCGCACCGGGAGAGGCAGCCGACTATATCATCACAGGCCCAGGGCTGCGGCACAGCGGTGAGCGATACACAACCATGTGCTCGGCGCTCTCACCCGCCCAAGGGCCAGCCTTTTTAAACACCCCGCCAAGCCTTGATGAATCTGGGCTCCCAACACTAGTCTCATTTGCGAGAGAGAGAGAGAGAGAGAGAGAGAGAGAGAGAGAGTGAGAGAGTGTGGGGGTGGGTGGTGGGGGGTTTGGGGTAGGGGGTGGGTAGGGTGTGGGTGGGACGGGGAGAGTTTAGGCATCTGCAACAATATTTATCCTCTTTTCCCTGTCCGAGGGTAATGGGTTAGGCAGGATGGATGAGAGCCTTCAGGTGCCTCCAGTGATCTCACGAACCGAGGAACGGGAGGGTGGGTGGGTGGGGGGGGACATCCCACGCCAGGCGGAAGCCGCGGAAAGGCGTCAGCTCGCCTTCCGCAAACACACACACACACACGCCACCGCTGCCACGCTCCGACGGTCGGCTATTAGCATAATTAGCCGGCCCCCGAACTGAGGAGTTAGCGTGTAACTGGAGGGGTGTTGAGGGCGGCTGTGGGGATAAGGTGGGCAGGGGGTTGGCCTCGCCGCTGCGCTTCCACGCCAATTAAACTCTCTCGTCTCATTTCTGCTAGAACAAACATGTGTCTCGGTATCCGGGACAAAGCTGCGGGGCCAAGGAACTTCCATTTTGTTTTGTTATTGCAAAAATATGAAATCCTGGGTGGCGGCCTCGGATCTTGTCGGATAATGTTTTGCTAATTATCACCACCGTACTCTTCCCCGGGAAACAAAAGCCATAGACAAGGGGTCTTTGTGCCCGGAGCTTATCTGGAAATGTACCCACGAACCACCCCCCCCCCCCCCCCCCCCCCCCCCAGTGGAGGAGCGGGGGCCGCCTCGTCTCGCATACAGAATTTTGGCTTTGAAAAGCGAGAATGGGAAAACAAAGGGAGTTTAAAGTGAGTCAAACTGAGGAAAGGTTGGTTTTCCCGCAGAGGTCAGTCGCCAGCGAAGGACAGAGTCTCCGATGTAATTAACCTCTTGATTCAGGACTCTCCGTCTCGTGGAATGAGTCTCTTTTTGGCCAGCGTTTGATCATGATTTGCATAACATGACCTCTTTAATGATCTGTCGACTCCCCCGAACTCTGTTTGGGGGGGGGAGCTGTGTTGGGGCGGGGGGGGGGGAAGGAGGGGGGGGGGGGGGGTGACGTGACCCTCTTAGGACCATTGTAGAACTCACATTGAGGTTTTTCTTTTCAATCTCTCCATCTCCATCATTTTAGTTTGTATGTCTCTCGTGTTTGACTTTGTTTATACCCGGCTCCCCTCTTTCTCGTTGAAGCACTTGCTTGATATTCAGAGTAATTGATGTCCACTCAAGTGGCTTCACAGTTCACTCACAGAGATACACGGAGGCAGAGCCCCTTTTGTTCACATGTTGTATATTATTTTTCATCTTTCTGAGCCGCTAAAATTGCGGAATCCAATGTTTACTCCGCGTCAAATAACATCTTCCGGTGACTCGGAACACTTTCACTGAATGAGAGGCGACGGTAAAGAGGTGGGGACACGTCGGACCGATTATAATCTGTTTAACTATTTAGTTTTCTGGCAACGGTCGGTTCTAAATGGAAGTTAACGAGGGGAGTTAAGAGGTGGAATGGGAGCGCGGGGCCTTCAGACGGTGAAGGGGAGAAACCGCAGGGCGGCCATGTGCAGAAACGGTCACCCCCGCACAGCCGGGCGCCACAGATGTAAAAATACAAGTCGTTATTTTTACGGTCGTTTTTTGGTTTTATTTTTTTTTACGTTTTTTTTTTAATTATTATTATTTGAAACTCTATTGGGGAGAATATATTGGGGGGGGGGTTGCAGGCTTCAGGGGCTTCTTGTAACTTTGTTTTTGGAAAAAAGGGGGGGGGGGGGGGGGTTGTGCGATAAGCTGGAGCGACGAGGTCCTGGCTTTGATGCTCCTGCGTGGTCGAGGAGGTTATTTGTTGTGTTTCCTCGCGCCACAATAAACCGGCCCGGCGTCGAGGACACTGGGGGGGGGACGGGGGACTCACTGGACCAGCAGCTGTACAAGCACCACAAAAAATCAAAAGACATAGGGACACGGCGGGATTCGAACGTGCGTCGTTTTGATATGTCATGGTCGACGAGGACGGGGACGGGACGGGGGGACGGGGACGGGACGGGGGGGGGAGACGCCCTAAATC
>CM051019.1:7099790-7107290 GCA_027704905.1 Muraenolepis orangiensis
GTAACGTGTGCTGTCACCGACAGAGAAGAGGGAAGGAGGCTGGCCGCCACAACACTTCACTATCGCTCTAAAATATATAAATATATATAAATATATACACCATGGTCTGTGGTCGCTGACAGACCGTTTACCTTTCATCAGTGCACCGCTCTGCTATTTGCCATGGTGGTGGAGGTGGTGGTGTAGGTGGTGGTGGTGGTGGTGGTGACAACGGTGGTGGTGGTGGTGGTGACGACGGTGGTGGTGATGGTGGTGGTGGTGTAGGTGGTGGTGGTGGTGGTGGTGGTGGTGTAGGTGGTGGTGGTGGTGACGACGGTGGTGGTGGTGGTGGTGGTGACGACGGTGGTGGTGGTGGTGGTGACGACGGTGGTGGTGATGGTGGTGACGACGGTGTGGTGGTGGTGGTGGTGGTGACGACGGTGGTGACGACGGTGGTGGTGGAGGTGGTGGTGGTGGTGACGGTGGTGGTGGTGGTGGTGACGACGGTGGTGGGTGGTGGTGGTGGTGGTGACGACGGTGGTGGTGGTGGTGGAGGTGTTGGTGGTGGTGGTGGTGGAGGTGGTGGTGGTGGTGGTGACGACGGTGGTGACGACGGTGGTGGTGGTGGTGGTGGTGGTGGTGACGGTGGTGGTGGTGGTGGTGACGACGGTGGTGGGTGGTGGTGACGACGTGGTGGGGTGGTGGTGGTTGGTGGTGACGACGGTGGTGGGTGGTGGTGGTGGTGGTGGTGGTTGGTGGTGACGACGGTGGTGGGTGGTGGTGGTGGTGGTGGTGTAGGTGGTGGTGATGGTGGTGAAGAAGTGGTGGTGCTAGGAGTGGTGGTGGTGATGGTGCTGGTGGTGCTTGTGGTGGTGATGGTGGTCCCATAAAGGCAGCGACACCAGGGCTATGTTCTTTTTTTTAATGGCGGGTGGGGTTAGGGTTGGGGTGGGAAGAGATGAGCAGAAGGTGCGGTGCCTCTGATGAAGACCCAGGTCGTGGCAGCCTCCTGGGTGACACTATCGGCACCACCACCACCACCACCACCACGCCTTCCTCCGCCCCCCGGCCCACCTGTCAACCCCGGGGAACGCCGGGCCCCCGTCCAACAGGACTCTCGCTGGGGTTCAGTGAAGTGACACCACGACAACAAACCATTATAGCCCAGAACACCCTGTTCATATCCACCACCCCCCCACCCCCCCCCACCCCCCCCCCCCCCCCCCGCCCCTCAACAGATTGTCGCTCCCTCGCAGAATAAACGCCTCGCCGTCCTGAGAAGGTTTTGACGTGGGTTTTTTAATGGGGGTGGGGTGGGGGGGGGGGGGGTAGGGTGGAGTGGGGGGGGGGGGGGGGGGGGGAACATGGCCTGGAGATACAGAAGAAAGACCAAAAATAAATAAATCGAGGGCGAAGAGAAGAAGATCGTTTTCAAAAAAAGGGAAGCGAGATGGAGAACAGGTGACATTCAGCGGCTGACACGCTCCGTGTCTCCGGGCTAAATGTAGCGGGCGATGAGCTCTATTCATCAACGTCAGAGAACCCGGGGATAGCCCGACACGCATATTAATTGAAAGTAACCGGATTAAGTCACTTTAGAGTTTGACATTTCGGCTCGACGGCCGCACTTTATCTTCCCCCCGAAGGCCGGAGCGACGGGCTGAGATTGCCAGCGTACATTTCGCCTCTGAAGAGGCGCCATCTTAATTGCGTGTTATCGCCCCCTTGATTGCCTCGGCATTATATTAAATAGTATGGTAATTACTCGGCAGATTGCGGTGTAAATAGCCCGTGGCTAGCGCTACTGTAAGAAGATGAATAGGTGGAGGGAGGACAGAGTGCCGAACATCTGGGCGCTGACGCAGCCGCCGCCGCCGCCGCTAATGTATGCTAACGATTAGCTACTTTTAGTACACAGTGGCAGCCACCGGCGTAGCCTAAAACACGGGTTTTTTAGAACACACACGAGAATTTAAATCTATATACACACACACACACACACACACACACACACACACACACACACACACAGCGATTTTACTCCTCTATGCCCATTTTACTCTCTATTAGCAGAATCCCGTAAAATTGGTCGATTTCAATTTGGCGAACAGAAGATGTTTTGTGTGAACCGTTAATGGGGGCCGGGGAGAGGGGGGGGGGGGGGGACACATTTAAGTGGCCCCCGATGGTGGCACCAACACCTCGCCCTCGTGCTGAACAGACCTCACCGTGGGGACATCTGGAGGAGGGGCCCTCCCCCCCCCCTGTCACCGGCAGGGGCCCCACGGCCCCTGAGGAAACAGGGCTCCCAGGGCCCGCCGTCATATGTTTCCAGCGTTTGTACAACGGCTGATAAATGTAATGTAAAGGAGGTGAGGGGGGGGGGGGGGGGGGGGGGGGTGGGTGGGGGGGGGGGGTGGAGTGTGATCGCTGGTAATAACTGACTAATAGAATAAAGCAATAACGCGCAGCCTCGGGCCTCCGGTGCTGTACTGACAAATTCATACTGCAGATTTATCATCGCGTGGAAATTTGCATTTCAGGCTGTTCTCCATGTTCCCTCCTCCCCCCCAATCCCACCCCCCCCCCCCCCGGGTCCGATGGGGGCTCCGTTCGTGAGAACCTAACCCTTCCCCCCCCCCCCCCCCGAGGCCGAGGTTCAGGGTTGTCCTTCTGTACGGGGGCCTCACCACCCTCTCCATAATTCTCTCCACACCCTCCAGCGGAGGAGACGACCTCCCAGCCCACGCCGATTCCCCAACTCAACCCAGGGATTAGCGTTCCCTTCCCCAAGACCTCGTTTCACGGCGTTTTTTCGAGGGTTCTACGTCAATAATAATAATAATAATAATAATAATAATAAATAATAAAAGCCGCACTGTGCGACGATGAAGATGTGAGTGTTGCTATAAGGGAATCCACGTCAGCCCGCAAAGACATTCGTAATCGCGAAGCGATTCGTAATTCCGAACTTAATTACTAAGTACCAAAAACCGTTATCAATGGAAAACAATCCTTGTTCTCCAAACTCTTTTTTCCACGAGCTCCATGGGGCCAACGCTATGGAGATGACCATAGAGTAAGATCTGACTACATTGACTTCACCACTGGATGGTACTTAAGAAGTTATATATATTATATATATATAGCACAGTTTAAAGGGCACCTTTTGGTATTCAGCGGGGTGGAGCATGATGAATGGTCATTCGACGTCAATGCTAGCCAAAGTAATTATGTTTAACTGTAAATTGTATTTATCAGTTTCACATGTTTTAAACCCTAACCCTTAATTGTACCTTAAGGCAATGCAGAGTTAGTTATATGTAGCATCTGATCATATTCACAACATGACTTTGGTTTTTTATTCTCTAAGAAACTTTTTTTAAATGGCCTTAGGAGTTTGACTTTTAACAATCTTCTAAAAATCTTCTATATACTATGCGCTATATAATATAACAATTCAGACGTGGAACAATGACACAGCTTGAGTGAAATGAAGCGCAGACCAAGCCAGAACCGATGTGGTTTGTAGAATAGTGGAGGTTAATTCATGTTAGCTCTTAACAAACGTACACACAGTGTCAAAGAACAACTGAAACGTGGGGAAGTGGCACTCGGGGGGGAATAATTCAGTTTCCAATGTTCCGGGGGCCCTATGATTAGAATATTAATTAGGTCCATCTATGACGCTCGCACAATGACAAAGTCAGTGGCTTGAATGGACTCTGTGACCTGTGAGAGGCCCATTCACTGCCTTAGAGTCGGCCTCGGTTCACAGAGCAGCCTCCTTCTAAACACCCGCTTGTCCTTTCGGGCCGAGGGCCCATTGTGCTCCCAGTGTGTTAAAAGAATAACTATTTTCTTTAAAGTAACCAAAAAAAAAAGAAATAGAGTGCCAAAAAGAAAAGAAGAGCACACATTCACATCAACAGAGGCTTGTTTTTAATCATTTAAAAAAAAGCGTGGCCACTACGGTTCCTCTCTCCACGGCGGGGTTTAATGCGAGGCCTCGTAGGCGCGTCGCGGTGTTTAGTCACATGACACGGATCACGCCCTTTCCAAAGCCAGGCGAACGTCCGTCCACGCCCACGTACTCTGTTCCCCCACCCCCCCCCCCCCCCTTTGAACCCCCGTCCGAGACGCCAATTCTCGGCTAAGCGAGGCGCTAAGTGGCCCAAGCGGTTATCTACGATCGGCGTACGATGGCTTAGCGCGGGGCGCGACCCCAGGGCGAGCGGCAGAAGGTCACAAGTGTAGAAGCGCAAATCAAATACACCGCTTACAATACAGGCTGCCCTCTGCCCTCTGAAAAATAAATAGTTTATAAAATGATAAACACGTAAATTAAGTTTAAATAAATGTCGTCGTGTGGTAGTTGTTAGGTCGGTTTTGGAGTGGTCCTTGTCTTGGGGGCCCTGTCTCGTTCGCCTACGTCAGCGGTTTTCTCCTTATTACGCAGACGCTAAATATTTGCTTAATAAGCAAAGCGACGGAAAGGAGAACGGAACTCGGGGATACGGAATTAATTATCCTCATTTGAGGACGTGCGCTGCGTTGGCCTCTTCTAATGCGAGGACATTACTCAAAGTCCCGTCTCTCGGGAGGTCAGTGCGGGGGAGGGGGGGGGGGGGGGGGGGAGGGACGTGACGAGGTGTTCCCCGGTCGGTTAGCACGGGGCGGGGGAGAGAGGTGGGGGGGTGGACGGGGGGTGGGAGGAGAGGAGAGGGGAAGGAGGGGAGGGGAGGGGAGGAGGGGTGCGGCTGTACTGGGATGCTCACAACAATCCCCGACACTTAGGGAACACGGCCGGTGAAACACACAACGCGCAACAACCTCCTGAAAAGGGAGGGTGGGGGGGTTGGGGTTTGGAGGGGTCAGTGGCTCCATTGTGTCCATTGTGGTCCCGTCTCTCTCTCTCTCTCTCTCTCTCTCGCTCTCTCTCTCTCTCTCTCTCTCTCTCTCTCTCTCTCTCTCTCTCTCTCTCTCTCTCTCTCTCTCTCTCTCTCTCTCTGTTGAGGAACGCCGGGGATAAGCTTTCTGTTTTGCTGTTGCTTGCTTTTATTTATTTGCGTGTGCGCCCCAGCGGCTCGCGCTTCGGAAAGACGACGGCGGCTTCGGCGGCCATCTTGAATATTCTGGCGGTATCGTTTGTTGAGCTTTAATCAGAGCGAAAGCCGGGGGGGAAAAAACAAAACAAAAAAACATTAAAATCATGCCACAGAGCAATGTTTAAAAAAATGCTTGCATTAATGACGATAATGCCCCCCCCCTCCCATCCTCTCTTAAAAATATGTATATTGCCAAATTGCTTTGGTGTTCCTGGAATACAATCAAGAGATTAAGAGAATGGGAGCTGATTAGAAAGCCAGACGAGCTCCTTAACGATGCAGCGCGTTGTGTGGAGAGTCCCAAGTCTCCCATGTGGGATGCTTTTTGCCGGTAAACCAAAAAATTGAAAATTAAAAACCATTATAACAACACGCACGGTAGAAGCCTCTCTCTCTCTCTATCCAGAAATATAAGTCTAAATCTAAAATCTGGAGGATTGAATCCTCTTTATTGGTTCACATACATGTACACACACACACACACAGTGGAATGAGTTTCTCTGCATTTAACCCATCCTAGTATCAGGAGCAGTGGGTATCAGCTGTTGTATATCCAGCTGCCCGGGGAGCAGTGGAGGGGTCTGGTGCCTTGCTCAAGGGCCACCTCGGGGCAGGGCCCCAGGTGTTTGGGGGGACTTGAACCGGCAACCTTCCGGTTCCCAAGCCCCGAGTCCCAACAGACTTGAGCTATCCTGATGCTGATATATATATATATATATATATATATATTTATCTCAATGTGTTTTGTACTAGTGACCCCCCCCCCCCAGGCAAACGGAATCGTATGTGAGCCCGCGAGGGACACAAACAAGAGCCTGCAGGTGGAAAGAACCGCCATTTCCTTCCAACAAATAACGAGGCCGCTTTCACTAATTAACGCTTGCACGGAGTCATAAGAGATAAGTCTAACTATTGTTATAAGCGGTATGTATTTGAGTTGGGGTTTAGTTGTTGCGGCGGATGAGAGGGGGCCTGCAGCAGCCCATCGGGGTCCGGTCTGCTGCTCCGGGGGGGAAGAAGGTTCCCCTCGCCATGTGAGAGGGGAACGTACACTCGAGCTGCTCCTGGGGGGGTACTGCCTCGTTCACGTGCTGATTCTACACCACCACCCCCCCCCCACCGCCGGGGCTTTATGTACAAAACAACCTTCTTGTTGTGTGAGACACAATACAACACACCAGAGGAAAAAAACAATAAAGGCCTAGGAACAATATCTGTGTGTTCTGAACAGGAGGGTCAAGCAACAATATGTAGCACTCAGTCAAACATACGCTCTGAGCATAGAGCGTTGACCAATGAGGCGTCCCTGGTAATCAAGGCCCTTCTAAATTGCTCCGAGCTAAAAAGGTCTTGTCCCCGCCCCCCCACCTCCCCCGGGCCCGCCCGATTGGCTCCCGATTTACGCCCGGGCGTCAATCATCCCATCATGGCCAATGAAGTTCGATCTTGAGGAGGTGAAGGGAAGGAGACCCACTTTGCGTCCTCGTTTCAGGAGCACTCAGCGTCGCCGCGGCGACGGCGTTCTGGCAGGCGACAGAGCGAGCGGCGGGGGAACCCGCGGTGGGCGAGTTAAGTCGGCCCCGCGACCCCGACCCCTGCCGTGTGTCATCACGAGAGGGGGGGGGGGGGGGAGTGAGGGGGTAGAGGGAGGGTATGGACTGAGGGAGAGAGAAAGCCAGAGAGAGAGAGGGAGAGAGGTGAACGGTAGAGATGGAGAGAGGGGCAGACAGAAAGAGAGAGAGAGAGATAAAATGAGAGAGAGAGAGATTGAGAGAGTGAGAGAGAGAGAGAGTGAAGAGTAGAGATGGAGAGAGGCAGACAGACAGAGAGAGAGAGCGAGAAAGAGGGAGTGAGGGGGAGAAAGAGGGAGTGAGGGGCCCCACAGACTCATGCCATGAGGGTAATCCCAGGGCCACGGTCGTCCTGGCAGCCCGGGACCCCTGCTGGGGTCACAGAGACTCTCTCTGTCTGTCTCTCTCTCTCTCTCTCGCTCTCTCGCTCTCTCGCTCTCTCTCTCTCTCTCTCTCTCGCTCTCTCTCTCTCTGATGAGGAGAGGAGCAGGGGGAAGGGAGAATGGGAGGTAGAAAGAGGGTGAGTCAGAGAGAGAGAGTAAGAGATGGGGAGAGGAAGAGGGGGGAGAGAGAAAGAGAGAGAGAGAAAAAGGGGGGAGAGAGAGAGAGAGCGAGGGAGAGAGAGAAAGAGACATCCATCATGTGGAGTGGTTGCAGAAGGCTTAGAGATGGGTCCGGAGGGAGGAGGAGGGAGGAGGGAGGAGGAGGGGGGAGGAGGGAGGAGGAGGAGGAGGAGGGAGGAGGAGGGAGGAGGAGGAGGGAGGAGGGAAGAGGGAAGAGGAGGGAGGAGGGAGGAGGAGGGAGGAGGGAGGAGGGAGGAGGGATGGCCAGGGGGTTGTTTA
>CM051019.1:7117290-7122290 GCA_027704905.1 Muraenolepis orangiensis
ACACAGGGCAGTGACATCCTGGGGGGAATCCGAAATAAGGACTTCCGACATTCATAGCGACGTCAGCCATCAAAGTGTGCTCAGAGATGCTCGAGCTTTTTTCACCGTTCATGTGCACGCAATGCACATATCCCAAGAAGCTGAGCTGATTCTAAAACCGGCGGCTAAGATTCGGCATGTGTAGCTCAGGAGGTAGAGCGGTCGCCTCACAACCGGAAGGTCGCTGGTTCGATCCCCCGGCTCCTCCTCGCAAAAAACGGTCGAGGTGTCCTTGAGCAAGACTAACTGCTCCTCCAGCCGTGCCGGCTGTCTCCTTGCATGGCTGACTCCGCCGTCGGTGGTTGAATGGTGGGGATGAATGGGTGAATGTGAGGCATGACTTGTAAAGCGCTATATAAAAGCATCCATTACCATTACCATAAAACAGAGAGCATTGTTGTGAATGAAGGTATATATCCAGGCCAGCGAAGGCCAAGAGAGGGGGGGGGTGGGGGTGGGGGTGTGGAACATTGGGTCTAAGTCCTGGTGGTGTCACCCAAACCGCGGCCTAGCAGGATGAATGCGTTTGGTTGGCCGACAGGATATCCCCTCGGAAACCCCTCGTTTCGGCTGATGAGGAAAACAGAGGCTGCATTTATTTTTTTGCTCAACAGCTCGGGAAGGCGATAAAGAGTTTCCTCCCCAGATTCAGTCCCCATTCCTGGAATGGGGACTGAGGTGAGGTGCATGGGCCCTCGTGGATGTGGTTTTCATCACATGTTTTAATTGCTTGTAAGCATTGGCGTGGTTGTATGTTTTGCAGGTTTACTATTTAAATCAGATTTGTTTTTCATTTTTTTGATCTATTTTATTTGTCTTATTTAAATCGATATAACTGTTAAATGATTTTACTGTTTGTGCAATTTTACAATGTCTGTAAAGCGCCTTGGGTGTCCAGAGGTGTATTATTATTATTATTATTATTATAATTATTATAATTATTACTATTTCAAGGTGGTAACAAATACAAACAGAGGCCTTGTGATTACAGCCCCCCTTGGTCCACCACCCACATCCAAACCTTGATTATTGACTATTATTATTAGTCATCCGTCAAATATTAAAAATAATTAAATGACTAGGATTTGCTCATCAGAGATGTCTCCAGGATTGACTGGGCGTGGCAGTAGTATAGTATGAGCAGTTTGAACCTGTATGATAGCCATGTACATTTGACTGTACATACCGTATGTATATGTTTCTACTGTTCATACAACTGTTGCTACAACTGCATATCCCTTCTCACTAGCTGCTGTATATAGATTTGTATTTATATTAATCCTATTGATATAATTGCATTACCCTGTTCACTGCCTGTTGAATACTTGTATACTTACCTGAATATATATATATATATATATATGCCTATAATTCTGCACATATCTCATACATACTCTCTTAGTTATTTTGTTCCTTTTTTAAATAACTAGTAGACTGTTTTTACACATTATTTAACCACTGTAAATGATATATTACAATGCACTTTACTGCACTCTGGTTAGATGGCAAATTATTTTTTTGCTGTACTGTACTTGCTACTGTACTTGCTGTGCAATGACAATACATTTGAATCTAATCTAATCTAATCTAATCACACACAGTGATACACAAAGTGGCCACAGTGGTACACAGTGCACGTAGTAGCAGTAGACAATAGACGTACCTTAACTAGTTCAGTCTGCTGCTCCCGCCCTGGAAAAAGAGCAGACCACTAGTTAGTGTTCATGAGAGTGACACCTGTGTTCATCCAATAGGCCGAGGACTCTGTGAAGGGGGCCTATTGGGGCCCAGCTTTTATGTTTAAGGTGTTGGACTGGGACAAGTAGGCTAATGTCTGGGGATTGGTCGAGCTTATCAATTAGCCCCATTGGACAATTAGGTGTGAGGTCACTCTATCTACAGGGTATATATTAATCATAGATACAAAATAACATCCGGTTAGGGAGATATACTGTATATTTATTTATTTTTAAATAAAAAATGTATTCCATCAAAAATAATGGTACAATTAAATTAAACTATTTATCAAAAACATGCATTTTTGCATGCAAGACACAACCCAATGTTGTGTATTTGTTCTTTCTTTGGGTTTTGGCCGCCTCTGCAAACCGCTGGTCAAAGGACATCTCATCACCGAACGTGTTGAACACGAGCTGTGCGCTTTCCACTTTATAAAATGACCCAGTGTTCAAAAAAAAACCTAAACACATCTCTGATGTATTATAACCCTCCAAAATGGCGCCTGTTCATCCTCTGCCATGACTCAGGCGCCACGTCAAAAGCAGCCAGTCATATTCAATGGGGAAGGTGGCAGGGGAAAAAAAAACCACCCGTTTTCTTTATTGCTCTGAAATCATTTCACCGCCTTCTGGTAGCATGAGCATAATTTTTATGAAGCTCGGGGCCTGAGGTAGCCCATTAAAACACTCATAAACGTTAATTTTGCCAGCAGGATGTGAGCTTAAGTTACCCCTCCTGGCAGCGAGTGCTTTTGCAATGGTGGAAATAGTTTCCAGGCGTGGGTTTGCTTTGAAAAAAAAATAAAAAAAGGAAGAAGGAAAAAATAACTAAACTAAAGTGCTTAATCTAACTCATGTACTGTTTTGCATCATACTCATGATCAGAACACGAGCCAGGAACCCCGCCTAGCCATAACACTGCCAAAGAACATGGTGCAATACTAGTGTTTGTCGGATTTGAGCCTTTTAATGGTGACACAATAGTCTCTTCTGACTATAATGGAAACATATAACGGTCTCTGTGTGTGTACTGTATGTGTGCACCAACAAATGTATTTCTACAGTGCAGCAGAAATAAAAATCGTTTTTACCGGGCAGCCACAAATATTGACTCTGAGAAAGAAAAACACTTTTTTATCATTTGTTTGATAACTGTCACCACTTTCAGCTTCTAAATCCACCTCTGACCCCCCCCCCCCCCCCCCCAACACACACACACACTTCCCCCCCCCCCCCCCCCCCCCCCCCCCCCCCCCCCCCTGCCTCAGAGCATCTGCTCAGCCTACCAAGAGTACCTCTGCCTGTATACGTAACTCCACCTCTATTTCTACTGAGCCTGATGGGCTGAACTGGTGCAGATGAGCTGACGCCTTCTGCACCCTCTCCCCCCCCCCCCAAAAAAAGCAAACATTTCCCAAGAAACGCCTCACCACATTCAAATGGCTGTGACATTTGAACTGAATTCAACGAAGCCGGCACGTCAAACAAATCAAACAAATGCACCAACTACCAGCACTCAATTCACCCCCAGTCGCCTTGGAACGAAGTCACGTGAAGGTCATTTAAAGCCACTCGCTAGTAGCTTGTTCACAGAGGTTGGTTTCCCAGATCTCGTACCTCTACAGCAAAAGGCTGTTTTCTAGTTTGTGGTACACAGCCACAGAAATAGTCTGTGCAGTATGGCAGACAAATTGAAGGGGTCCCTGACTGGACCCTAATACAAACTGATCCCTGTTTGCGCACAGAAAAAGTTGATGTAGCATTGGTACAAGTGAAGCTGGACCTCGAGGATCTGGAAAAGATCAAGGAAATGACATCGCCCAACCTGACAGCCTTAGCCGGCGACGTCCAGAGCAACACGTGCAAAGGGTGAGAAGAGCCCAAATCACCAGGGCCACATTTAATCTGGAGCAGCTGTGCATCAAATGTCATCAACAACTCGATATGTGACCCGCACTCCAGGTTTCAGAACACCTCATCGGCGTGTGATGAGTCTCTGTCGGATCCTCTTCATAAGCAAAGAAGAGTTCACGGCCTGCGGGGAAGAGGAACCGCTCATGGCCCACTATGGGCATGAGAAAACGGAAGGAGGATGGAGAGGACCGCCAGACGACTACCCAGCACATCATGAACTAGACTCAAAAAGAATGAATGAATCAACTCAAAAGAAGCGGACCCAGGTGAAGAACATTGTCAAAAGCACAGCACTGCTCCAGAGACGGCATGTAGAGGCCATGGGGTATTTGTTTACCACCTTATTTGACAAACAATTGTGGTATTTCTGCATTCGAGATGTTCAATTTGTTGTGGTTCTGCCGGTCAGGCCAGTGAAGAGACCCATTCAATGGTAAAGATCCCCAGTAACATGATCGGTCCAAATACATTTGAGGGTGGAGAAAATGGGATGACCGTCCACCCAGCTTGTCTGCGATCAGACTTTAGATGAAAGTAAATAACTTTAGGCGTTAATGTAAAGTCAGGCCATGCCATACTACCTCACAGGAGACCACAATGTACGCTCACTTAGCATGTGCAGTAGAGTTCTGTAATTTTTTTCATTTTTTTTGGTTTGGTTTCAGGAATAACTTTTTTTCATTTTCTGTCGGTTAACGTTCCTGTTGCAGCAGTGGGTGTAGATTCACTTTTCAAACGTGGTATATGATACGATCACGAGGAACGAACGAACGTACGTACGGTGTATTTTCCGCCGCAGAACTGGCCACCTGGCACACACTACATCGAGCACATGGTGATTCCTACACAATGCACACAATTAAAATTGTGAACCAAAAATACCCTGCCAAAGACAAACGGTTACACGCACACACACACCATTACCTATTTTTGTTCCATTATATCTCAAACCACCACTTATGTTCTGTTACGGCTGCATTGTAGTTGAACTACATCTCCTCAGGGGATTAAGCAACAATATATTATTATTGCGGGGGTTTTTTTCCTTGGTTCAATTTGCGCCGCAATAGTACAACGCTCTTATTGTGAAATGTGAATATCTTCTGTAGAAATCAGACCAACCTGCCATGCCGATAATAATAAAACAGGAAGCCCTGACAATGTGTCATTGTCAGAATGAGGAAGTAGAAAGATGCTGCGGTGTCAATAAGTGTGTTTTTCTGGAGAAAATATGAGCAGCCCCCCCGACGGCAAAGTTTATGACCTTAGTGCATGTCATGCTTCACACTCTTCCAAACCCCCTGCGAA
>CM051019.1:7127290-7149790 GCA_027704905.1 Muraenolepis orangiensis
TGTGTGTGCATGTGTGTGTGTGTGTGTGTGTGCGTGCGTTGTGTGTGTGCGTGCTCGTGTGTGTGCATGTGTGTGTGTGTGTGCATGCTCGTGTTTGTGCGTGCTTGTGTGTGTGCTTGTGTATGTGTGTGTGTGTGTGCATGTGTGTGTGTGTGTGTGTGCATGCTCATGTGTGTGCGTGCTCGTGTGTGTGCTTGTGTGTGTGCTCGTGTGTGTGTGCTCGTGTGTGTGTGTGCGTGCGTCGTGTGTGAATGGAAGGTCTCATCTCAGAGGGCCCCCGGAAAGCGACTTTGTGTTTACCTTTTTTGCCGAAGAAGGAAGACGGAAGAAAAACTAAAAGAAATACAATAAAAAAATATATAAATACCATAAAACACATGACACAAGACGTTTTCTTCTCGGAGAGACGCATCTTTAAAATAACAACTCAGACACGCAAGCTCCGGTACTGAAAGCAGAGGAACGCCACAACGCCGACCGATATGATCCAACAACATCACCGTGAACAAGTGGGCTACATTCTCTCCAGTTAGTCGCGGCGCTAACAGTCCAGTCCCCATGACACCAAACGTCAGTGTCATGGCAAGAAAACACTCAAATTAGCCTGTCAAGTGTAAAATCAGGTTCACACCCGACAGACTAATTCACGCCTCTTCTCCCTCCCTTCAACCCGAGTGTTAACGGAAGCCCTCGCGGGAGCTTGGTCGCTTACGATCCCGGGCCCGGGGCCGAGGCCGAGCCTCAGACCCAGACGGAGGCCCAGACCCGGAGCCACGGCCTCCGTTGTTAGCAGAACCCAGAGGCCAAAGCATAGATATACGTTGACCGCCAGCCAAAGAAAAGGGCTATCATATTTCAAATACACGCCAGAGGTTTATATATCGGTTGTATCAACTCAAGGGGGGGGAGGAGGAGGGGAGGGAGGAGGAGGAGGAGGAGGAGGAGGAGGAGGAGGAGGAGGAGGAGGAGGAGGAGGAGGAGGGGGGGGGGGAGGGAAAACCCTGCACGGAAAGGTTTAGCCCGCGAATAAGCTCAGAACAAAAGTCCCACAACGACGCAACAATTTTACAGATGAAAATGATCCCGAAATGAACCAAGCGCTGGGCTTTTCACGCTCCACTTCTGGTGCGCGAGTCTGTTTCCTCGCACCCCCTGCATTCCTCTCTGACAGCAGGGATTAAAAAAAATATATAAAATAACAATAAATCTGGTTTGACCATCACAGGGATAATATCTGTGTAATCTCTCCGCTTGGCGAAGGCAGTGGGGGACAGTACGCTTTAAAAGAAAAATGTAGTTACTTTTTTTATTATTCTTCTTCTTCTTAAAGCAGGCATAGTGAACACAATATCTGCTTCAGTGCGACTGAAGCAGATATTGCACGGGCTGTAAACTGTCCAGTGACTGGATTTATTACATCTTATTGATCTGGATTTATTTCAGATCACTGTTTCTGCACTGTATCCATGATGCTGCTGCAATACTGGCACTTTAACTAATGTAGATGTCATCCATGAGTCACTTTATTGTTATTTTTTTATTGGGTACAGTATTGTTATAGTTTAGCGTTGTGCAGTATAAGTAGTACATAGTATAGTGTATAGTAGATAAGAGGATTCATACTTGGGGAATGGGGAGTAAGCGTTCCATTGTACTTGAATAAAAGCCTCTTGAACGTTGGCTCTTGATGAGGTCTGCGTTAGCGCTTCCTGTGTGTCCTGGGAGGCTCATGCAGCGAGGGTCCACGTAGCCCAGAGAGGGCGAGAGACACCGCCCACCAGCCACTACCACCGGAGGAACGAGGCAGGGTCCTGTCCAGTCCTAACCTGACAGAGTGAACATATTCCAGGCCACTCTCTCTCTCTCTCTCTCTCTCTCTCTCTCTCTCTCTCTCTCTGTTCTTTCTCTCACCCTCTCTGTCTCTTTCTTCTCTCCCTCTCTCTCTCTCCCTCCCTCTCTTTCTCTCTCCCCCTCTCTTCTTTCTCTTTCCCCCTCTATCTCTCTGTATCACTCTCTCTCTCCCTCTGTTCTTTCTCTCACCCTCTCTCTGTCTCTTTCTTTCTGTCTCTCTCTCTGTCTCTCTCTTCTCTCTCTCTCCCTCCCTCCCTCTCTTTCTCTCTCTCCCTCTCTTCTGTCTCTCTCCCTCCCTCTCTTTCTCTCTCCCTCTCTTTCTCTCTTCCCCTCTCTCTGTATCTCTCTCTCTCCCCATCTGTTCTTTATCTGACCCCTCTCTCCCTCTCTCTCTCTATATATCTCCATCTCCCTCTCTCTCTCTATATCTCCCTCTCCCTCTCCCTCTCCCTCTCTCTCTCTCCTCTCTCTCCTCTCTCTCTCTCTCTCTCTCTCTCTCTCTCTCTCTCTCTCCCTCTCTCCCCTCTCTCTCTCTCTCTCTCTCTCTCCTCCCTCTCTCCTCTCTCTCTCTCTCTCTCTCTCTCTCTCTCTCTCTCTCTCTCTCTCTCTCCTCTCTCTCTCTCTCTCTCTCTCTCTCTCTCCTCTCTCTCTCTCTCTCTCTCTCTCTCTCTCTCTCTCTCTCTCTCTCTCTCTCTCTCTCTCTCTCTCTCTCTCCATATATCTCCCTCTCCCCCTCCCCCTCTCTCTGTCTCTCTCTTTCCTTTCCCTCATTTTAAAACTCAACCTATATTCCTGATGGCCCTAGATACATTGAAGCTAACTCTTAATGCTGGCTCTGTGTGTGCGTGCGTGCGTGCGTGCGTGCGCATGCGTGTGTTTGTGTGTGTGTGTGTGTGCCCATGTGAGTGTGTGTGTGTGTGTGTGTGCGTGTGTGTGTGTGCATGTGCGTGTGATCTTGTGCTTTTCCATAGCTCCCATTGAAACAATCCACGTTTTTTGGGGGTTTTGACGGTCTCAAACAGCGTGGTGTTAACCACCAGATCCCTTTGCTATCCATCTTGCCAGCAGTAGGTGGATATAAACGTACACATGTGTCCTCTCTTACTGCAGGGCCCCGGCTTAAGAAGGACTCCTCCGCGCCAGGAAACCAGGGCCGATCGACGGGGAGCACGGGAGAGAGAGAGGGAGATAGAGAGGGAGAGAGAGAGAGAGAGAGAGAGGGGGGGGGGGGGTAGAGGGGGGGGGAGAGAGGAGAGACAGAGAGAGAGAGGGAGGAGAGTGAGGGGGGAGAGAGAGAGAGAGAGAGAGAGAGAGAGGAGAGAGAGAGAGAGAGAGAGAGAGAGAGAGAGAGAGAGAGAGAGAGGAGAGAGAGAGAGAGAGGGGGGAGAGAGAGAGAGAGAGAGAGAGAGAGAGAGAGGGGGGAGAGAGAGAGAGAGAGAGGGGGGAGAGAGGGAGAGAGAGAGAGAGAGAGGAGAGAGAGAGAGAGAGGAGAGAGAGAGAGAGAGAGAGAGAGAGAGAGAGAGAAAACACCCTGGCTCCATTAACAAAATAGGTGCTCAACAGAACACCCCAGCAGTGACTGATGGCCACTTCCTCGACTTTTCCACTTCATTGATGGTTATGGGAGTTAAAACAACGTTCCTTAATGGAGGCCCGCCTCCCCCCTCCCTCCCCCTCCCAGGGGACCAATCAGGGGCCACGTGACTTCCTCCGGGGCTTCCATGAAAATAACTCCATTACAATGGCCTGTGATATTAATATCGGCTTTGGGAAAGTCAGGCCCCGGGCCCCGCAGGGAGGGCCCCACTCCCCCCCCCACCCCCAAAGAGTATGAGCAAACAAAGAGGAATGCCCGGCATCTGAGGGAGCAAGATAGGGGAAAGTGAGGCACAGAGAGAGAGAGGGAGAGAGAGAGAGAGAGAGAGAGAGAGAGAGAGAGAGAGAGAGAGAGAGAGAGAGAGAGAGAGAGAGAGAGAGAGAGAGAGAGAGAGAGAGGGAGAGAGAGAGAGAGAGAGAGAGAGGGAGAGATAAGTAAATAAAGTGCTTTCTGGTGATGAATGGCGGTGTATTGCGTGGTCCCCATGCGCTTCTTATTTGGTTTGAGAAGCCCCAGTAATGGCGTAAACAAGGTTGTCAGCGTCGGTTAGCTTTAACATGTGTAACGCGGCCATAAACATGTCATGTGTAGCGCGTCCAGTCCACTTTCCCGCGGAAAGAAAGCTACGGGAAAAAAAAGAGAGAGAAAAAGAGAGAGAAGAAAAAAACTACCCAAAAAGATAGCGCTTATTTATACACACAAATTACTGTCAGGAGTGGCATCCACAATTGCCCAGTGAATGAATTGTTGTTATTTTTAGCTAGACAGCGAATGTACACATTTCTCACTTGGAGAAACAA
The DNA here is from genome assembly GCA_027704905.1 of Muraenolepis orangiensis. Taxonomy (NCBI): domain Eukaryota; kingdom Metazoa; phylum Chordata; class Actinopteri; order Gadiformes; family Muraenolepididae; genus Muraenolepis; species Muraenolepis orangiensis. The sequence goes on from CM051019.1 coordinate 7,131,539, forward strand.
CACTCCCCGCCCTTCACGCGATGAGCGATGGCGTATTTAATGACACGTCGTGCATTGAAAATGACGACATTATCGCAGCTTAGAAAGCGTAATAGGTCACACCTCATGAACCCAGGGTAGGGGAAAAGAGGAGGGACAGAGAACAGGAAGGAAAGGAGGAACGAATGTAAGAAAGAAAGAAAGAAAGAAAGAAAGAAAGAAGTCATACATTTCGAAAGAGAGAGAGCCCTGCAGATGGCCAGGGCTCTCCACTTTTACCGGCCTCCCCATCCTTCCCTTTAAAGCAGTCATGCTTTAACCCCCACCCACCCGTTCACACTGACCGACGTTCAACACCTCCGTCAACCAGGGGAGGAGACGCCCGCGGAACCCTCGTATAAACCGGGAACTTGTGAAGGAACACTAGAGTTCAGTGCATTGTAAAACCACACACACACACACACACACACACACACACACACATGCACACCCAGACCCCAACCCTTTACACTTTCACACACACACACACACACACACACACACACACACACACACACACACACACACACACACCACACACACACACACACACACACACACACATGCACACCCAGACCCCACCCTTTACACTTTCACACACACACACACACTCTATCTCCTCTCTCTCTCTACTCTCTCTCACTCTCTCCTCACTCTCTCTCATCTCTCTCTCTCTCTCTCTCTCTCTCTCTCTCTCTCTCCCTTTCTCTTCTTTTTCCTCCTTGCCAGTTTGCGAGAGATTTATAGGAATGAAACATCTCCAGTGAAACGTTCATTCCTTCATTCTGGCTGAGATATAGCTATTGTTTTAGCCGTGCTTTAAAACAAGCGCTCCTCCGCTCCCATCCAGCAGGACGGTGATGGCTAAGCCTTCTGGTCTTTGACGGCTCAGCGTGACAGTAAAAGGTGGGTGGGTGGTGGTTGCTTTTTTAATTTTTTTTTCAGGTTTGGTTTAAATGTCACATTTTTCAAATGTGGCGATCAAAGAGGAAAAGAGGAAGAATAACTAAATAATACGTATGAAAACGTGAAAGAACAATGTCAATGCTTTTTCACAGCAGTCAATCCATTTGGTTCAAAAGTCGATTTTCCGAGCATCCAGCCGTTAATCCACAGGCCACATTGATTCTGGAAGTGGACCGTTTTTAGACGTTCAGTTGATTTATAATCATTTTGATCAAAAATAATGGTAACAATTTTTTTTTAAAGTGACCAATACATTTGGACAAAAGTGATGACAGTGATGAAGTTTGAGTGAATTACCTACAACAACCAAATCAAATAAATGTGTTTTTTAATATAACTGGAAAAGTTGACTATTTCTGGTATTTTTTTTTACAATGCTTTACGCTTAAAAAAACCCCGCTTAATCTTTCAAATCCAATATGATTTATATGACATACATGATTCATTGTTATCTGAATGTTATTATGGAAAACCACCCAAATGGCCTCACCGGTTTATTCGTAACTATCCATTGGAAAAACCTTGGATTGATGTTTTTTTTCGTGAATGAAATCAGACTTCAAAAAACGTCTGACGAGCTAAACGAACGCAACCCATGCGTACGACGTCTGAAATGCCTGTGAAATATTAGACGTGGCGGACCGGCCAAAGTTAAGGTCCCCCCTCCCGGGTCCAAATAAGAGTGCCATAACAGATCATGCAGAATTCCCCACCAGACCACCCCCCCCCGCCCCACCTCCCACCACCACCCCCACTTCTTCAGAGACCTCTCCCCCTCTCCACCCCCCCCCCCCCCCCCACCCAAGGACCAGAGCGTAGCTCTTTCGCTTTCCCCCGGCTTGGCACCGGGAAGCGATGGAGCATGGAAATCCCTCTCGTCTGCTGCGGCGCTCTCTGCGCGGCAGACCGGGCCTTCCACACGGGATACCAAATCCATCTCGTCTCGTCCGGCCCGCGAAGGGGAAGGACTCTGGAGGGTCTGCCCTGCCCTGCCTAAGCTGGAGCCATCCTCCCTCCCTCCCTCCCTCCCTCCCTCCCTCCCTCCCCCCCCCCCACGGTTCTGCTCTCGGGGTCGCTCAAGAATTACGGAAAGTAAATCAATGTTCCTGGCACTACGTCCCGAAGCCAAAGGGAATTAGACGCGCTGTGTGTAACGCAGACCGAAGAGTCTTAAAACCCTAATAGGATGATAATGACATATTTTCACTAGACACGAGTAGTAGTTATGACTGCAGTTTCGACGAAACCCCCCCCTGGCAATTCGCCTTTTTGCCCTGAAAACACTGAAAGACCTGTCTACAGCAATGCCGGCTGGTCTACAGCAGGCCCCCGTCGACGGCCCCAAGATTAGAACCGCAAGCAATATGTCTGCGAGATCACCGAACGACAACATGAAACTAAATCCACTGTTTGGGCTCACGGTGTCAGTATGGCTAATGCTTCGCCAACAGGTGTGACCCACATCAACTCCTCCTTTGCACCAGTCATAACGGCTATAAACACCAGGAAATGCAATCTGCAAAGAATCCCAACGTCCTTAATTGCCGAACCCCTTCGTAGAAGGCCTCCCGGCGTGGGAATGAGGCATCAGGCCTGTGTCTGGGGAGGACAAGCTAATCCACTATCCTGTCATTTACAGTGGCAGTTACATAGCGCCGCTTGACCCTGTGCACCCTTTTAGACGGCCGGTAGTACATTAAACGTCCACAACTGGTCCGCTATTTACGACATGAGTGAGCAGGTTAAAATCTGTCCACGTTACACTGAACATGCGGAACATACGCTGTTTGTGCTGCTACTCGTTCAGACTAGAATGTGTCTGGGGGGGGAATGTTCTTGTGAACTAAATGGCTGTGGACTCAACCTAGCAAATCTTTGGATAAATAACCGACAACTTTCACTTAACATTATAATTAGTCATTAACACTTTACACTTACATACTTTCCTGGACTTTCTGGAATCATCCCAGTTTCTGCATGATGTATTCATGATGCTGCTACACTATTTTTGTAAATAAATATTGGAAAAAAAACATGTACATTCAACACATGTACACATGACACAGTGACAACAGTCACTATGCTGCTGTTTTTTGGTTGATTTTTATTGTATATATTATTTTTATTTTTATTTGTATGGTATTGTTTTGGAGATAGGTATACTGCGGGAGGGTATGGGGAGTAAGCATTCCAATGTACTCCAATGTGTTACAAATGTGCCAATAAGAACATCTTGTATCTTGTACAACTTCTCAGGAATAGCCAGACGAAACCCTGAGCCCAGCAAACTAAACAGTGGAACTCCAAAACGTCCAAAATGTCAACACTCTGATATAGATTGCGACTGTAGACTATAGCGCTACCATCCCTCTTAATCGTCTTCAGAAAACGAATCTCCTTATCTCTTACCCATCTATCTGACACTAAAACAAGCTTCTCCTGACTTTCCCCCCATGCCTTCTCTTCCGTGAGGTGGACGCCCTATTAAGCAAGCATAACATATGTGTTGCTGCAGGGAAAAAAGGACGAAAAAAAAAGGAAAAAACCAAGGCTGTACAAATATACAGTAGATAGACTCTATTACCATAGAAACCTGGCAAACAGACATGTCAAGGGAGATATTATTACCCCCCCCCCCCCCCCCCATGTGTGGGCTGGCTCATACGATGTCTTATAGAGAGGAGGGAGGGGGGGAGGGGGGAGGGAGGAGGGGGAGAGACGGGGTAGGAAGGGTTAATGGTTTCGGGCGTACGTGTGCGTCTTGGCGTCGACGAACCTACACAAACCTTACTTTTATGGTGATGGTTAAACTTATAATGCACGAACACGCTCATTTTTCCTTCCAGTGAGCGCATACTATTATTATTATTATTATTATTATTATTATATTATTATATTATCATCTAGCGTACAGTGTGAAATATTTTCCTGGTGTGCATGTGGCTTCCAGGGGTCCGTCATCACTTGGGCCACCTGTCAGCTGAGCACCATCAGCGGGTGTTCTTGGCTTGGCCTCCCCCCTCTCTCTCTCTCTCTCTCTCTTTCTCTCTCTCCCTCTTTCTCTTTCCCTCTCTCCTTCCCCCCTCTCTCTTTTTCTCTCTCTCTCCCTCCACCTCTCTTTCTCTCTCCCTTTCTCTTCTCTCTCTCTCTCTCTCTCTCTCTCTCTCTCTCTCTCTCTCTCTCTCTCTCTCTCTCTCTCTCTCTCTCTCTCTCTCTCTCTCCCCCCTTTTTCTTGTGTCTCTCTCTCTCCCCCTTATTCCTCTCTCTCTCTCTCTCTCTCTCTCTCTCTCTCTCTCTCTCTCTCTCTCTCTCTCTCTCTCTCTCTCTCTCTCTCTCTCTCTCTCTCTCTCTCTCTCTCTTTTTCCCCATGTTATTATTTTGTGTCTCTCTCTCCCCCTTCCCTTATTCCTCTCTCTCTCTCTCTCTCTCTCTCTCTCTCTCTCTCTCTCTCTCTCTCTCTCTCTCTCCTCTCTCTCTCTCTCTCTCTCTCTCTCTCTCTCTCTCTCTCTCTCTCTCTCTCTCTCTCTCTCTCTCTCTCTGAGTGGAGAGAGAGAGAGAGAGGGAGAGACAGATGCTTGGACGTGGACGCGGGCGTGGATGCTTACTGCTTCCCTTCAGAGTTGCGTTGCCCGCTCAGAGATCGCCGGCGCGATCGTAAACTCTTCAGCGCTCTCTTCAGAGTCACGGGGACTTTCTCGGACAGAACTGAAGGAGAGATTGTTCCGAACCGTCTCTCTCTCTCTCTCTTTCTCTCTCCTCTCTCACCATCCACGTCTCTCTATCCTACTTCTTTTAAAAATTTGGATAGGAATGCTTTTTCTTCCACGTGCCACCTTTCTGAGGAAAAGGCTAAAGTTATGAATTCATCCCCCCCCACCCCACCCACCCCCTCTCTATAAATTATACAGGCTTCTTTGGCAGGACCGGCCCTTAATGGGAACTGCACATGTGCGTTCGGACGTGCGCTCGTACAGTAGGTGTGTGGTCGAGCGTCGCTGCTCTGCCATATTTTTTGGTAGCGGGGGGGAAGGGGGGGGGGATATTCCGTATCCATTCCGAAACAAGAAAGTAGTTCCATTCAGCCACACCTACAGCAGGCAGCGGTATACAAAACACACACACACACACACACACACAAACCATATATACGCACACACGCACGCACACACACACACACACACACACACACACACACACACACACACACACACACACACACATACATACATATATGCATATATATATATATATATACACACCGCCCTCAAAATTTCCACTTCCCCCCCCCCCCCCACCTCGGTAGGATAGCTCAGGAGGTAGAGCGGACGCCTCACAACCGGAAGGTTGCTGGCCCGATCCCCCGGCCGCCTCCTCCAAGCAAAACCTGTCGGTCGAGGTGTCCTTGAGCAAGACACACCCTCTAACCCTAACTGCTCCTGGCCTGCTGGCGGTCTCCTCCTTGCATGGCTGACTGACTCCGCCGTCGGTGGTTGAATGTGATTGTGAGGCATGACTTTTATATAGCGCTTTGGATAAAAGCGCTATATAAAAGCAGACCATTACCATTACGTCCCCCCCACACACAGCCTTTGATATCCCTGGTAAATATGTACAGCAACCCACTCCCACCTGACTCCTCTCGATAACATGAACCCACCCCCATGAGAGAACCCGTCAAGCAAGCTGGAGGAAAAGGGTTCAGCGTTCAGCTATAAATGTTTCAAGAAAACACAAGAAAGAAAATTAAAAAAAAGGACAATGGAGGGGAAATAAAAACGTCAAAGACAACGTAAACCCCCCCCCCTTGTCACGTCACGCCACATTAAAAGCGCTACATGACCGCATCATCATCTCCCCTCCTATTGTTTGAATGGAACAAAAGACGGGCTTGACTGTGTCTCTCTGGCTTCACAGTGAGTGAGTCACTCTCTCTCTCTCTCTCTCTCTCTCTCTCCTCTCCCTCCAGTTACACAAACAGGGAACCGTTTAACCCATGTCAAATCACCACAAAAAGTACAAAATATATATATATAGAGAGAGAGAGAGAGAGAGAGAGAGAGAGAGAGAGAGAGAGAGAGAGAGAGAGAGAGAGAGAGAGAGAGAGAGAGAGAGAGACAATAATAGGGGAGAGAGATGGACAAAAGAGGGGAGAGAGAGAGAGAGGAGAAGAAGAAGAAGAAGAAGAGAGAGAGAAAGAGAGAGTGAAGAAGAAGGGGAGAGAGTGACAGAGTGAGAGAGTGAGAGAGAGAGAGAGAGAGAGAGAGAGAGAGAGAGAGGAGAGAGAGAGAGAGAGAGAGAGAGAGAGAGAGAGAGAGAGAGAGAGAGAGAGAGAGAAGAAGGGAGAGAGTGAGAGAGAGAGAGAGAGCGAGAGAGAGAGAGAAGAAGAGGAGAGAGAGAGAGAGAGAGAGAGAGAGAGAGAGAGAGAGGAGAGAGAGAGAGAGAGAGAGAGAGAGAGAGAGAGAGTGGCGAGGGGAGAGAGTGAGAGTGTGAGAGAGAGAGAGAGAGAGAGAGAGAGAGGAGAGAGAGAGAGAGAGAGAGAGAGAGAGAGAGAGAGAGAGAGAGAGAGAGAGAGAGAGTGAGTGAGTTAGAGAGAGAGAGAGCAAGAGAGAGAAAGATTGATTGATTGATCGAAGCTCCACATGAAACCAGTTCAGTTTTTAGCGAGGCCAACTTTTTTAGTTTTTCCCTCCTGTAAAACCTGGGGTTTTTCCTCCCCCCACCCTGGGGTCCCCGCAGTCGCCAACAAGGCCCCCGCCTGGGCCCTTCACCGGGAGATCCCTGACGACCTCCTAAAGGCTCCTAAATCCTCCGTTGTGATGGCTTAAGGGTTCGACGGGAGGATTTGAAGTGACGACGAAGAAAAAAAAAATAACTAAAAAAGAAGAAAATTGCACATCCCAACAAAAACATAAAAAAATATAAAAATAAATAAGTAAATAAGTAAATAAATAAATAAATAAATAAATAAATAAATAAATAAATAAATAAACAAATAAATAACAATAAACAAATAAATAAATAAAGAGCATTTCCTTCGGAATCCAAAAAAGCAAAAAAAAAATAAAATGAGAGGGAAATATAAAAAAAAAAAGCCCCAGAAACATAACAGAAACATAGGCAGTAACTCATGGTTGGCTTTTACAGCTCCTCCACGGATGATAACTTAGGCCGACCGTGCATCCCCTTTCCCCTCCGCGCTGTCAAGAGTCACCGTCCACTAGACTACGCTTTAATGACCTTATTATGGGCAATCCTACGTAGTCCAATAAAACCAAGAGAAAACACACACACACACACACACACACACACACACACACACACACCGCTTCACACTTTGAACCTGGGGTTCCACCGTATGACTGAACGTCAGTTTTACGACAGTTTGGTGTGTGTGTGTGTGTGTGTGTGTGTGTGTGTGTGTGTGTGTGGTGTGTGTGTGTGTGTGTGTGTGTGTGTGTGAATGTTACGGTAATGGAAATAATGTGGAAATATAAAAAAACGTGGGCGTAAGGCTTTTCATCACGCAAACGGACACATGGTGACATAACCGTAGACCCCCCCCCCCCACACACACACACACACACCACCCCCCCTCCGTGACGATGCGACAAGGAGATAAAATCGCCTAAACAATAATCCTTATTGTTTAAGCCGCACGACTTAAGGGAGGGAGGTGTCAGGGATTGGGATGAGTGGGGGGGGGAGGGGAGGGCGGTGGGGACATAAGCAAACGTAGCCGCTAGGCTGTCACAGATGACTTATGAATGCATGCTATAAGCCGAAGCGCCGCGCACACATGCTAACTCCATCTTCGCGGGACGCAGGGCGCTGCTGCTTCTGCGGATTCCTGCGCAGCGATCTGGTACTGTCGTTGCGCGTCCTTTTCAAGGGGGGAGGGGGTGGGGGGGGGGGGGGGGGGGGGGGGAAAGAGTGTCTCTCTGCTGACCCGTTATTCCGTGAGGGTGGGTGGGTGGGGTGGGGTGGGGTGGGGTGGGTTGGGGTGACGAGGGGAGGTTAACTGCTTTAAGACGATCTGGTCAAATAATCACCAAGATCGCCCCACCCCTCTCTCCCACTTTCGGACAGACGGATAAAAACAGACAGACCGATATATACTCACCCGACAGATATAGACAGACAGATAGATATAGACAGACAGATAGATATAGACAGACAGATCGATATAGACCGAAAGACAGCTATGGACAGACAGACAGACAGACAGTCGAACAGACAGATTGATAGACCAATAGATAGACAGCCAGAGTGATAGATTGACCGATAGATAGACAGACAGACAGAGCGATAGACAGACACACACACACACACACACACACACACACACACACACACACACACACACACACACACACACACACACACACACAGACAGACAGACAGACAGACAGACAGACAGACAGACAGACAGACAGACAGACCGACAGACAGAGGAGCCTGGCATCATAACATGTCAAAAACAGGAGGGATACAATGAAAGCCTTTACTGCTTGCTTGCTTTTTTGCGATGGACTTCACTGGCAGTATCCTTTGGAAACCGAAGCCATAAATTGTATTACTATTAAATGTTTCTAAAGGGAGTTGACAAATAGTTGAACACAGTTGATTTTCCCCCTCTTGCTCTTGGCACGGCGCATCGGAGGAAAATTCCCTGTTCCCCCCTCCGAAAGAAAAAAAAAAAAAAGAGAAAAGCCCGTTAAAGCGCTCAGCTCAGCGCTGCCAGTCCATCCATCTCCATGCTGCTTGAGAGTAACACAAGCCCGCTTTACAACAAAAAAAAACCCCGGCCTGCTGCACATACAGCGCTACGTGCGTTTCTTAAAAAGCAGTTTGCACGCACTTTACGAGCGTCGTAAAATTGTCACCGAATATGGATTAGATGACGACTGATATACGGCCACGACGACGCTCCCGTTAGCGTGCGGCGGGTGTTTACGGCGAGGCGGTAAAAGCTGCCGCGCCTCTGAAGCGCCGTTGGCGATCAGTAACGTTACTAAACTATTACTACTACTACTACAACTACTTCTGTGATTTTTCGTCGTCAGAAACGTTTGTGAAGGAACAGAAGCAACCGTCGTCTTAACGTCCTACGATGACAATCTGTCAAGTCGGGCGTGGACAACAACAGGTGTGCACAACAACCACATCAGCGCGAAACGACCGTTTTTCCTACTTACTCGCAAAGAAACCAGAAGTGGTAATTGTTTTCCGTGGTCAAGGAAAGGTCAAGCTCTCGTAGCTTCTCGTCGGACCAGAGCACTGAATAAGACACACACACACGCACGTACACACACGCACACGCACACGCACACGCACACGCACGCACACACACTAAAACCTCACCAAGTTTGGACTGGTCTCTGTGACATCCTGTGGTCAGTTGGTACCTCCGGTCCACAAGAGAGGGATGTTTTTTTTGGGGAGGTATTCCAACCGTTTGCTCCGGGTCAGTGTGATTTATGGCCGTCTCTTTCCGATTTGGCCTCTTTTTAGCTTTTTAGTCTTACTGTCTTCCACTATTAGTTCCCAAATGAATAAGCGCCGGACAAATTGGAGGCCGTCCTCAGGGGAGAGGCAATATTTATTGAGGTCATGCATCACTGAGGAACCTCTGCACTGGTTTCCCATTGTGACCCGGGAGGAGGGGGAGAGAAACAGATGGTCCGAGAGCGCGTCACGGCGTGTTAAGAGTATTGAAACAGTTTGGTTTCATGGTCTTTTTATTTAACGCTTTATTTCACGCACAACGTTCGCACAAACGTCTTGTTCCCGTCCGCACAGCACAGGAGGGGCTGGCTTTTTTTTCTTTCCTGCACGTTACATCATGTATGAATGAAGTTTGAACGTGAGTTCAGCAGACTATCGTACAACATGCTATTTTGGAGAACACCGAGGTTCTCGTCTATTGCTCCACCGTGGTGTGGGCCCCGGTCTTGTCTTGAACAATTCTCGTTTTTGTTATTTCTGTGAGCCATTTCTGCTGCAGACATACTCTATCCACATAAGCCACCTGGAAACACTCAAGCACGTTTATTTCAATAGGCTTGAAAATAAATGAACTGTGATGATTAACGCTGATATGCAACTGTTGTGTTCTCCGCCAATTGGCCCCCGAGAGGCCCCTGTGATTACCTTTAAGTTAAGAATAATGAGACTGAGACTGAGACCAAATGTTGACATGTTGAGCCGAGTATGCCTATTAACATATCAGAACGATGACTACATATTACATTCAATTATACCAGCATCTTACAAGCTTATTTGGTCACACTTTTGCCCACCACATCGGCAAATAATCAGCAAATCAATTAAAAAAATTCATGTGCTACATAAAGATCGTTTTTTGCCACGTTTTGGACCCAATGAACAAAACGAGTATGCTAATATGCTAATGCACTAATATCTGTCTTACCTTCACTAGCACATTGTGTTTATGTCCCATAACTGACAACACAAATGTTCTCGCTTGCTAGAAATGATACCATCCTTTTTGAAAAAACCAATTAACCCACATTTTCACCTGCTGCCATATGTACATATGTCATCCATTAGACACGTTAGTGTTATTATGCATTGTTTACAGTATTGTTATAGCATAGTGTTGTTCAAAGTATAGTGTTGTTGATAATATTTTTGTAGAAATTCCTCCATAAGCATAAGCCTTCCCTTATTCCATTGTTACTTGTTACTTGTTGAAATCTTGAAATCTTTTGCAAACTACAAACTACAAACTACAAACAACAGGGACCGGCGACTAAAAATGAACACGATTGGCTTCCTTTTGTGTTCTCGCCGGGGGAAGCCGTGTTTCGTGTTCTCCGAGCGGCAGCTGGCGGCGGCGCAGCAGCAGCAGCTACACTGGAGCAGAGTTGGCGAGCCGAGGGAAAAAGAACCCCCAAGAAAAGGAAAAGAAAAGAAAAACATCAACACCCTCTTGAAATGGCAATACCGGGGTTCCGTTCAAATCTCCAAAACATATGGAGGCTCCTTTGAAAGAGAGGCACTCTGGGAGCAGTCGAGGCGGCTGCAGAGGGTCTCATTGTTTACGTTTAGCCCCCCCCCCTTGCCCCCCCCCCCCCCTACCTACTTCCTACGATAAAAAAACAAAAAAAAACAGGGAAACCGTCAAACTGCACCGCACGGAGGTGCACATCGGCTCAGTTCATTACAGCCCACTAAGTGAAGACTTCCTAATTCAACCGACTCCCCGTTGGAGTTTCTTCCCCCTAACCTCTAACTCGTAACCTCCCCCCCCCCCCCCCCCACACCCTGCACCCCCACCCCACCCCACCCCACCCACCCCCACCCCACCCCCCACTGGCTTTTTCGACGGTTCAAATTGGCTCCAAAACACAAAGTCACCCCCCCTGTCACACGGCCAGCGTATCGATACAGCAGTCGGGTGTCAATGGCGGCGTGGTGGTGGGACTTTTTGGTCACAGAGTCGGGTATCGTTTCTTACAATTACGGTTCATTTTCTGGATACATTTATACCCAGGGCCCCCGGGCTATTATATAGTGTGGCCTGCATATAGGGGGATCTGTCCCTGGGGGGGAAGGCGGGAAAGGGGGCCAGGCTGTATTTATCATCCCGTTTTTCACCTGTCTTCAGATACCGTTTCCTTTTTAAGTCGAGCGGTGGGGGATTTACTGGGCTGCTTCCTTCCGGGACCCAGTGGAATACAACATTAAACCGCGGGGAGGGGAGAGGGCCCGCGGCGCACTAAAGTAAAGTTATGTCAAAACCATTCGGGTCTTCCTGTAGTCTTCCCTCAACCTTGCAACTGTCCTCTGAGGGGGCCTGAGAACATTACAAGGCATCCAGTTTATATGAATGGGCACTCACAGACTTTTTCGCCATTTTGATACGTCTAAATTTGCAGGCACATCCTGTGGTCCGCCAGGCACAGCCTTAGTTTCAATTGAGTGCCTCCCAGAGGAGTCATGTCTTCCTATTTCAAAATGGAAATTGTGCAGGGGGCTAAACCCCAACCACCCCCCCCCCCCCCCCCTTCTGGACAATTTAGCTGCTTCAGAAAGCCACCGGTCATTATTTTTTTTAACCCGGGGAGATGTACGAGCTAGCATATGATGTTTTTAAAGGAATACCGGGCAAGTCATTCACAATAAAAAAAAATTTAAATGCGATGAACTTACAGAAAATGTCCTATCCCGTGGTGCCTGGCGATGCCACGGCTGCCCTACGAAAGTCCGGGAACAAATAAACGGCGTGCGACTTTACGACTAATTGAACGGACGTCTGTAAAACAAAAAGAAAAAAAGAAAGGGCTTTTAAACGGAAAGGAAAGGCACCTGTATTTGTTTTATTGGGGTTCCCGACGAGGTTGCGCGTTATACTGCTCTCGAAAGCCCGCCGTCATCGGGGGAATCGTTTTTCTGATGATCTTCGGAACAGCAGTGCGGCTCAGTTCACACACATTTGGCCCCCGGAAAGGGATTTTCAAATCGGCGAGGAGAAATGCTGCAGCGATGACGTCGGTCAAACAAAGGAGCCCGGACTAGGGGTTCCATTTTGGGATCGCCATTTTTTTTTATTTTATTGGGACTGGGTTGACATGCAAAGGTGCTCGAAAGGAAAATACCGCTCAGCGTGAAGCACGGCGGAAATGTGTTTTTGATTGGACCGTTTTAGTCTAATCCCCACCGGGGACGGACATCATCTATGATGCAAAGCTCCACACTACACATTTTAGGAGAATTCCGTTATCATGCTTATATCATGCTTTTAGTTTTTTTTTCCTCAAGCTCTCAAGGTCTGTCATTCTGAAATGATCTGCCCTGCAAGTTCTAGTTGTATTGTGTGATTCATTCAATTGTAAAATATGCTTTACATGCAGATTTCCAGTGGACCACCACAGCCCCAATGGCTGATAAACACAACCACAACGCGGAACGGCTACCGGAAAAGTGTGTGCTGCACCATACTGACTACTCCTCACAGTGACCACAGTATTACATATCTTTACAATGTAGGCAAGAACACACACCAAACACAACGAACACCATGGAGCACTACGAAACCACACCAGACGACTTCAACGGTGATAAAGATTAGCAGTCAAATGTGAACACGTGTTACGCGCTAGCTACTAATTATGGCCAATTGGCGATCACAGAAACGTTACTACTGTAGGTGGGCCGGGGGCCTTTTTGTATGACATGAAAATGAATAGCCACATTGTGTCTGCATTAAGACAACCAAGCAGGGGGGGGGGGGGGGGGAACGAAAGCCTGAGGTTCTGCGATTTCAGGCCCGCATCCAGCGTCTGCAGTTGTAGTAATCATATCTGCCACAGCTGCCGGCCCACCGGGAGATACAGATTCTTGGACTCTAGGTTCGGGTCTCCGCTATGGGAGGCATTTGAGGGGGGGGGGGGGGGGGGGGGGGGGGGGGTGGGGGTTGGGGGGAGGGGGGGGGATGGGGGGGGGGGGGTGGGGGGGTCATTACAATGTGGAACAAGTGGCCAAGTATCAAAACTACAGCGGACGACGTCTTTACGAGTCATCCTAATTTAACAGGGAAAACATACAAAAAAACGTACACCCCCCCCCCCCCAACAGTTAAGCTACTACGTCTTTAAACCCATGTCCATTTTTCATGCCTTTTTTTTTTTTTTAGCTTTTCTTCCATATGGCGTTGCAGTTTAAACCCCAAAAAAACAACAATGTCTTACAGCTGTTCCAGTGTTTCTCCTCACGGACGCATGTACAAGGAAGTCCACCCTTGTAGGAATAGAAGGCCGTGGTACTGCACCCCCCCCCCCCCCCCCCCCCAATTACCGTGATGTCTTAATAAAGAAGCCCTAAGGACCGGCGGGGACGCCCCCCCGCCCACCTCCCCTCCGCCGGAATTAGTTCAGGAGCTTTTTGAGAAATGAACTCACGCCGACTTATTACATACTTTCCATGTCTTCCTGTGCCTCCGTGTCGGATCGCCTTTCGGCAATTAGCCTTGAACTGGGAAAGGCGATCGCCTCCGGTCCGCTAACCCCCCCCCCCCCTCCCACACACACACACAACCCCACCCCCTACCCAATCGGCCCTCCCGACGAGGCCCGTCATCCCAGAGTACTCCCGAGTCCTAATTAAGACCTTAATGCTGCCTCCCGGGGGGGGAGGGGGGGTGTGGGAGGGAGGGCGGGGGAGTCAGTCGCCCACCCGCAACCATTGCGACCACCGTCCGCCACGTCTCGCTCATACCCGTCAAAACTCTTATGCACAGGTGCAAATCGCTCACATTTCGTTCACGCTTCCTTCCCCCTCCCCCGACCCCCGTCCCCATGGTGGTTGGTCGGTCATCAAAGCCTTTACGCTTAGCCATTCCCTCACAAGTGGCGAATTAGCCTCAGTTGTCACTCACAGTGTGTGAGTAGAGCTAGCGCTGCTCGCGCATAAGAGTCCAATGTATGGTATGCATACGTTAGACGACACAATGCATTAGACCCCTCCTCCTCCTCCTCCTCCTCCTCCTCCTCCCTCCTCCCGTTTGGAGCTCACCAGGCCTCCCGTTTCTCTGTTCCTTCTCGAAGGATGTTGTCAAAAAAGGGGAGCGGTCCCGTCAATCACTGGAAAAAACGTCAAGGAGCCGACCTTATCCCAGGCCGGGTTCCGTCCGAAAAAAAAAACTCATCGTGACCTTCCCCCCCCCGGCTCGGCTGGGCCCATGCCACGCAACGTCTGACCCGGTACCCGCCCCACAAAGACCGTGTCCTTAAAGAGAGCTGTCATGAGGATGTGCTTACAGATACCAGCCTGCAGAGCCGGGCCACGGCCCCAGGGCCGGTGGAGAGGAGGGGCCGGGTGGTGGTGGTGGTGGTGGTGGTGGTGGTGGGGGGGGGGGGTGGGGGGCAGGGGGCCAGGGACCAGGGACCGTGGGGGATAATTAGACAGTTTTATCCCGGCTTGTTGATGTAAATGTGGCCAGCTTAGCCTCCCCTCGCTCCCTACCACCCCCCCCATCCCGTCTCTTCCCCTTCACTTGGTGGTAATGATCATGTCCAACAGGTGGCAGGCAAACAGAGTGGGGGACATGAAATGGATACCTCGCTTCCTGACCGTATCTGCTGGCTCTCGTTTGCTTTTTTTGTGTCGGTTCTTGTTTTGGTTTTTTTTGTTTTGTTTTCAGCACCAATCCGATCCGGCCTCCGCGCTCCCATCGCCGCGACAACGGTCGGGAGCTACGGGGGGGGGGGGGGGGGAAGGGCTGGGAAATGTGTCACCATCTCATCACATACTAAGCTAATCTCATCCTCTCATGTGGAGGAGGAGGAGGGTGGGGGGGGGGGGGGCAGTACCGAGGGTCAACCTCCACAAGAGGGTAAAACTAAACTCATCAATGTGTTCAACTCGAGTGGCTTATAGGGTCTGATGGCCAGAAGAATGACTATCACTTGGCTTGGAGAGAGAGAGAGAGAGAGAGAGAGAGAGAGAGAGAGAGAGAGAGAGAGAGAGAGAGAGAGAGAGAGAGAGAGAGAGAGAGAGAGAGAGAGAGAGAGAGAGAGAGGGATGAGAGAAGAGAGAGAGAGGGAGAGAGAGAGAGGGGACGAGAGAGCGACGAGAGCGAGAGAGGGGTATGTATGTACTGTAAGTGGATAGTGAGGTCACTCAGAACGAGCAATGCAAGTTCAGGCATGGGACCTCCGATGCGGCCACACTATAACTACACAGACGTCAACACTTTAGAAATGGATCTACCAGTCGCAGCAGCATCTGTCACAGCCAAATATCTTTATCAGTAACAGACCACACCCGGCATGCACCGAGCCTCGACTCGGTTCTCAGCTAACGCTTATCGGCAGAGACCTTTCGACAGTTACACATTCGGTGTGTTTAAATGGCTTTGGTGGACTCCAGTGGGCTTCTTTTAGCTATATAGTTCACATCCGTATCACGTATATGAATCAAACTGTGTATATATGCGTGTGCTCCTTTGCGAGTGGGAGTACATGAATGCAGGTCTGTCACTGCTGAGGAGTGTACCTCAGCGTGTGTGAGCCTGGGTAAATAAAATGATAGCAATATTGCGTTGCGCGGAATTACGCGTTTTAGCTCGAGTTTTTTCGACTGTTAAAAATTGCAGACACAACTTTTATTGGAAACTAAATGACATGTGTGTAAAGAACACAAAAACATATCCATCTATATGTATATAATCAATTTGCTGTTTATTTTCTTAAGTTTCTTTTTAATTATTCTTGATCAGCATCTGATCAAGTTAAATCCAGTTCCAGTTCATCTTACATTATACATTTCTCCCACTGGATAAAACCCATCGGCCTTTAGCTTAAATCCACCCCAGAATGTGAATAGCCCATGTGACATGTGAACGATTGTCCATTATGTGTAGTAGCCATAATTGATGTGATCTCTTGGTTACAACTCAGATCAGAATTTGCTTTATTGTCTGAATAACAAGCGGCTTGTTTTGGAAATGACTACGTGGGTTTTATTTTTTCTTTCCTCTTCTTTGTTCATGGAGGAGTGCTAAGCTGCTTTTAAGACCCTGAGGTTTCGAAACTTCTGGATGTAGTCATCTCTTGACATCCAGAGTGCCGTTCTGCACATCCAAGTCTCTTGCATCCTGTGTGTGTGTGCGCTGTGTGTGTGTGTGTGTGGTGGTGTGTGTGTGTGTGTGTGTGTGCGCTGTGCACGTGAAGAGGCGTAGGAGACCACTCAACCCCTGACCGCTGATTCAGTGTCATATAATGGATCGTTGGGGAAAAGAGGAGGCCGAGAAAAAAATTGATGCACGCGCGGTAATTTATTACCTTCCGAGAACCTGAGTGAAACAGCAACTGGCGGTGGACAGCAGTCAATCCCCCTGACCCTCATCCATGCATCTCCCCCCCCCCCCCCCCCCCCCCCCTCCTTCACTCTCTCTCTCTCACACACACACACACACACACACACACACACAGTTTTTTCCCCCCGCTTTCGGCGGATGACCTGCTGACCAGAAATGTACGATTATCGAGTTTTATGTTCGCTGGAGGGCTGCTGATTTCCAGTTGATATGTCCGCTTAGCAGGCAGGCAGCACAGAGAGCACTGAACACACACACACACAGCAAACCAAGAGAGATCTCGCTTATCGCTCGCACACCACACACACACACACACACACACACACCACACACACACACACACACACACACACACACACACACACACACACACACACACACCACACACACACACACACCACACACACACACACACACACACACACACACACACACACACACACACACACACAGCTGACTTCACGTGAAGCCTTCGGATTACGAAGGTTGGACCGAACCCCAAAAAAATATCGAGTCATCGCTCGTAAAAGAAAAATAAATTACAAATGTGTTACGCTTACCTTAAAAAGGACCTAAACGCCAACCTTAACCCCCACGTTGGTGATTTCACACAACTGAAAACACACACGCACACACACACACACACACACACACAAGTCAAGTCAAGTTTATTGTCACATCAAAGTTATACAAGTATAAGCAATGGGTGAAAATCTTTTGTGCAATACCCGACGACAGCAGTTATAAAAATAAAAATAATAGAATAAAAAATAAGTAAAAAGTACAAACTACACACACACACACACAAAAAGTGTATTGAATAAAACTATGGTTTGGTGATGGCGACTACAGGTGTAGTCTACACCTTATTATTTCACTTTTGTTGATGTATGTTGTGGTTTCGGGTGGTGGAGTCGGCTTTCAACGGTAACACCTCAGACACCCTCACACGAGTGCTCAGTCGGCATGAAGGTGGTGTGGACTGGGGTTATTAAGATTTCTGCCAGAGTTAACTCTAGGTCTACTCTCCTTCAGGGCGGTGTGAGGAGCACAGGGCCGACCGGAGGCTGACCGGTGAAAGGAGGTGGAACGAGGCCACATGGCAGTAGAGGGCAGCAGAAGCAAATTCCACAAAAAGCCTCCCCCCCCCCCCCCCCCCCCCCTGCTAGAAACCACAGTTTCCACTCTCAGGACTTACCACTAATAGTCCAACGCCCTACGCCGGTTTGACGGCCCACTGCGGCTGACAGCGGATGAACCTCCTCTCCTATGACAACCCCCCCCCGTCCAATCGCCATTATGGGGGCTGCCGTTGCCCCCTTTTAAAAAGCCTGCGAAATGCTGAAATTCAGTTTTTATACTTAGTGTCACGCTTCATTTGTTTAGCGAGAATGTTTGTTTTACTGAATTGGTTGTCTGGTCGGGGG
>CM051019.1:7159790-7162290 GCA_027704905.1 Muraenolepis orangiensis
GAGAGAGAGAGAGAGAGCGGAGAGAGAGAGAGAGAGAGAGAGGGTCAACCCAGGAGAGGGTCTAAATGTCATACAGTTCAGTAGATGAAAGTTGAACACAGTGCAATCAGTGCAATCAATGTCAAATGTAATGTAAAAACCAAATGTTTACGTTCATGGTATAGTTGATCTTTTATTGGTTTGTTTTTGTTTTATAACCTTGAAGACACACAAGTACATTTGTGAAGCAACTTCAAGTTGTGTTGTACAACGTTTTGCGCAGAAATATATATATATATATATATATATATAGCTTTCTTAAAGCTACGGTGAAGGGATGCCAACAGCCGCGTATGACGTGCATTGCTTAAGCTTAGAGGCATTCAATACACTCATACACTCAAAGGACAAATACAAACGTATATGGCCTGCTTCCCTATTCATTTACTATTATCGATATTATCTAAAAATGTAAATGTACATCAATAATAATAATAAATATTATTATTATTATTATATTAATAATAACAATATTAATAATAATATTAATATTATTATTATTATTATTATTAATAATAATTGTATTAATAATAATATTATTATTAATATTAGTAATATTATTATTAATAATAATAATAATAATAATAATAATAATAATAATAATAAAACATACCAAAATCAAAACGTTTGACTCCTGAATCCAGAACATTTGAACAAGGAGGTAATCATAACGTTCATCTGAGCAGTCATCAGATATGAATTATATTAGAAACAGTGCTGCCACCCTGTGGACATGTATGGATATTATAGATAGGTATAATATAGATAGGTAGATATTGTTCTAGATATTGTTGCATATTGTTTGCCAACTTATTGTACTTTTTCCCTTATATTTTCACCTGACCTTATTGTACTTCTACCTGAGCACTGGTTCAGTTATTGGAGAACTTGTTAGAAATTAAATGCGCTTTTGACTTCTGGTGACGAGTTGTTCTCTCGCCTTCCTTTGTTGAAACACACTATTGAAAGTCGCTTTGGATAAAAGCGTCTGCTAAATGACTGGAATGTAATGTAATGTAATGTAATGTAATGTAATGTAATGTAGTGTAGTGTAATGTAATGTAATGTAGTGTAATGTAATGTAGTGTAATGTAATGTAATGTAGTGTAGTGTAGTGTAATGTAATGTATTGTAGTGTAATGTAACGTAATGATATGGCCATCGACACAACAACAATGTGTTGTCGTAACGTGTATGGTCTTCATTTTCAATGTGCGAAAAGGCCAAAAAAACGTGTGTGAGGCTACACGCGTGTGTGTAGCCTCACACACGCGTGTAGCCTCATTACATTACGTTACATTACATTACACTACATTACATTACAATACATTACATTACATTACATTACACTACACTACATTACATTACATTACATTACACTACACTACATTACATTACACTACATTACATTACACTACATTACATTACATTACATTACATTCCAGTCATTTAGCAGAGTGTGAGGCTACACGCGTGTGTGAGGCTACACGCGTGTGTGAGGCTACACACACGTGTGTGAGGCTACGCACACGTGTGTGAGGCTGCACACGTAGGTGAGGCTGCACACACGTGTGTGAGGAGAGACCCCACAGCCCGGAGGAGCCCGGAGGTCCTCGTATAACAGCACGTCGGTAGAACCTATAGCGTGGTGCAACAGTTTGCACACGGCTCGAATTTGACACCTGTAGATTTATATGCGTTAATGCTATTAAAGTCATTTTTTTACTTCTTCTTCCACAAGCCCACCAAAGTGCGAATCACAGTGGGGGGGGCGATTTATGACAGAGAGAGCGAGAGAGAGAGAGAGCGAGAGAGAGAGAGAGCGAGAGAGATCAAACATTATACTTTCGAAAACTTTCAACATCGCATAATAAAACGTTCAGTGATATACCTTTTCTGTCGCCTAAACGATTTCTCCTTTATGTATTCAACTCTCCAGAACTGTTAAGGTCCAGCGTTTTTATTTAATCCTGGCTTTATGCACATCTTGAAATGTTGAAACGATGAGTGCCCGTAGTTATCCATCAATCTGCCCAACATTTATGTTGCTCTGTCTATATAATATATGTCTATATAATATATAGACATAGCTAAAAGAGTATACAATAATAGTGTATATATACAATATACAATACTAATATTGGCATACAATAACGTTTGTATCATTTGAGCTGAGTAAGGTGCAATTCCACATACGCACACTAGAGGGCGTCTCTTTCCACTCAACCAATCCGTTGGCGGCAGTAACCCTCAACCGTCAGGTTAATGAGAGGCACGCACCTACAACGCGATTCCAACGCCAAATGTCCTTAATCTGCCAATCTGACAGAAAGGAGAATAACAAAGTGGATTAGGGGCTTGACGTCTAACTAAACGTAACGATTACCCAGGGTTCGCATTTGTTCATCGAAGTTTTCCTTTTCTTCTCTTTTCTTCTTTCCTTTTTTTTCTCTCTCTCTCT
>CM051019.1:7169790-7179790 GCA_027704905.1 Muraenolepis orangiensis
TGATATAAAGGCCTCTGATATTTGTGTGTGTGTGTGTGTGTGTGTGTGTTTGTTTGTTTGTTAGTTAGTTAGTTAGTTAGTTGTTTTTTAGGTATACTAATTCCGGTGTTAGGGACCCAAAATCAACATGGACAGGACGACACTTCTCCAATACTCCACTTCCTGTTTATTCTCAAACTCTCACAGGTAGGAGTTACAAAATGACCACCCCCACCTCCCTCCCTCCCTCCCTCCCCCTTCTGCAGCCACGTCCTTCCAAGAGAAGGAGGGGGGGGGGGGGGGGGGGGGTGGGGGGGCGTACGCCCTGACCCAGCTGAAGGGACCCTTGAGCAACACATGCTGAAAAAAAACAAAGAAACTCAAACTCAAACTAAAGGTGAGAGGGAGAAGGCCTCCGTTATAATAGCACCCTTTGTGGAGAAAAAAATCAAAATAGAAACAACAACAAACGACAACAAACAACAAACAACAACAACAAGAAATTCAGCTGTTCATAGCTGCAGTGCAAAAATAGTACTGTGTATAGATATATATCTTTATATCTATACACATATGGATATAGATATAGATACGTCTGTGTCGCTATAGAGGCATAAACAAGGAAAATAGATAGATATTCATAGGTACTGTATAGTTCTTAAAGCGCTTGACTTGTATGGACACACATAGAAAGATAGAAACATGAAGAGCAGGTAGAGACGGGGCCCAAATGGAGGGCCCCGCACCCCCCCGGTGGTCTACAGGGGGGGCCCCTAGAGTACAGTGGGGGGGGCGGGCCTGGCCTACAGTGGGGGGGGCGGGCCTGGCCTACAGTGGGGGGGGGGGGGGGCCGGCCTGGCCTACAGTGGGGGGGGGGCCCTGGACTACAGTGGGGGGGGGCCCTGGACTACAGTGGGGGGGGCGGGCCTGGACTACAGTGGGGGGGGCGGCCTGGACTACAGTGGGGGGAGGGGGGCCCTGGACTACAGTGGGGGGAAGGGGGCCCTGGACCACAGTGGGGGGGGGGCCTGGCCTACAGTGGGGGGGAGGGCTGGACTACAGTGGGGGGGGGCCCAGGACTACAGTGGGGGGGGGGGGGCCTGGACTACAGTGGGGGGGGGGGCCCAGGACTACAGTGGGGGGGGGGGGGCATGGACTACAGGGGGGGGGCCTGGACTACAGGGGGGGGGGGGCCTGGACTACAGTGCAAACAGTGAAACGGGATCAACTCACCACCACTGGCTTTTATTTTGGGAACAATAATAATAATACGCCATGATGCCCCTTTCAACTTTTGTCAACCAGACTCACTTGGACAGACACACACAGGTGTGTGTGTGTGTGTGTGCGTGTGCGTGTGCGTGTGCGTGTGTGTGTGTGTGTGTGTATGCGTGTGCATGTGTGTGTGTGTGTGTGTTCTTGTGCCTGTGTGAAAGTTTAAAGCGTGTGTGTGCTGTGTTCTTTTGCCTGTGTGAAAGTTTAAAGCGTATGTGTGTGTGCGTGTGTGTGTGTGTGTGTGTGTGTGTGTGTGTGTGTGTGTGTGTGTGTGTGTGTGTGTGTGTGGGGGTGGAGGGGGGGGGAGGAGAGGGAGAGAGGGGGGGGGGGGTTGCAGCACCATGACGAGAGTGTGTGAGTGTCCCCCTTGTTCGTCGAGCATGTACAGCAGCAGCACAAGGCTGGTCAGCTGGTTCAATGACCAATGATGATGAATGATGAATTGTCACGTGAACGTAGGACCGACGGGGCCCGGTGGCATCCGACGTTTGGCTCAGTTTGAGTAGCTCTTTGTTTGAGGGGTTTTGTTTTTGTTTTTGTCTTTGTTGTTTTTTTGCAAACGGTAACCAAGGTGATCCATCTTCTTCCGATGGTCCTCGTACAGTCATTGAAGAGAGAGCACCAATGTGGGTGTGGCACTCACAGGGTTAGGGGGGGGGGGGGGTGGCGGCGCTCGGGGCTGAGACACGCAGCTTCTTTGAAATGGTTGATTTAATTATTATAATTTTTTTAAAAGGGACAATCCCAGGAGGCTGTTAGTTGCCGTACACCCCGCAGCCACCAAGTGGAGAAGGACTCAATCACAGCAACAAAACCAAAACTAAAAATACAATAGAATAAATGCATAGGACACGCTTCAAGTGATACTTGGAAGAGGAAGAAGAAGAAGAAGAAGAAGAAGAAGAAGAAGAAGACCGAACACCGTCGAGGAGAAAAGTAGCCCTATAGGCTATAAGGACGCGCTACAACTTAGTTTGCATAGCATGAGCGTTCGCTTCATGGGGGGGGGGGGGTCATACAGGCCTTTCCCCCCCCCCCTGAATTTAGAGGCCCCCTCTGAAATCAGTCTGCTTTCATCAAGGATCAACTTAGAGGTTAGAGGCATGGCTTCCTCGTCGTTTTTAACTTACTCAACGCATGTTGTGTTGGTAGTTTAATCTAATGTATATATTTTTAAATAGGACATTTTTAGCGGCGATACTGTAAGAACGCACCTTTCAATACTCAATAAACAAGTGCAGTGTGAGTGGACGTATTCAAATGATGCTTGCTGCTTGCTTTAGCATGTATGTTCCTATGTGAACGTATGTGAATTTGTGTTTTTCACCCTTTTTTTCACCAAACTGTGCTCTCTTTTCGTGTCGTCATTTCCTAACTAATAGACTCAATCCCCGCCACTAACTGTATGGGGCCGTCTGTGTGGTTTTATATGACACGGCCTAAGAGGCCTTCTGGTATCATTGAGGACTGTGTGTGGTAAATGATGATGATGTTGTTTATTGACAGCGAGAGGCTGTTGGTTAATCTGCATGCACATGCACACTAGCCGCGGCAGGGCCGAGTCTTTTACACTATGTACACCGAGCGGCTTCAAAAAATGGTGCAAAGCCTCCCTCCTGCCCTGCTAGCACCTGTTAGCACCTGTTAGCGGCACAACAGTAATTCCTCTTGTAAACATTTTTGAAAGTGTTCTGTGAGTGACAGCGAGACAGCGTCGTCGACGTGTTGACATTGGGATTGACAGGGGAAACAAACGAAAACCAAAAGGTGTTTTATATATATATATATTTGGGTTACAGTTAATCTGGAGGTTGGTGACAATGTCTTTTGTTTACAAATCGTAAAACTAGGACGAGTTTTGCTCCCAAGTCAGATTGTCGTATTTTTCAATATATATATATATCTTGCCATTTATGTGTGTATTCACACACATTAATGGCTAATAGACCCTTTTCAGAGAGGCGTCGTCGTTAGCCAAACACAGGTGTCGCTGCTAACACTAATTAGGAGTCTGCTCCTCTCATGTA
The DNA here is from genome assembly GCA_027704905.1 of Muraenolepis orangiensis. Taxonomy (NCBI): domain Eukaryota; kingdom Metazoa; phylum Chordata; class Actinopteri; order Gadiformes; family Muraenolepididae; genus Muraenolepis; species Muraenolepis orangiensis. The sequence goes on from CM051019.1 coordinate 7,173,072, forward strand.
AACAGACTAAACTAGTGAAGATAGCACACATGGACCACGGACCCTTTTCACAGAGCTGTCGTAGCAGGGGGCGAACACAGGTGTAGTCCCTGACCTGAACATTGGGTGGGTATAGGTAGGCAGGTGTATACTTTGTGTGTAAAAGCGCCAGCAATGGTCAACGTGAGTTATAGTCACTAGTTTAGTGTGCTGCTTTACCAGTGACCTGGTTCCCTAACAGAAGCAGACCAACGGTAACTAGTGTTTACGATCCACACCTGTGTTTGTCCTATAGGACGACAACTTTGACCGACGAGGGTCTGTTGGCTAAACGCTTACGTTGGGTCACAGCCGTGCATCCCGGGGTTTAAAAATCCTAACTATTCACTGTTTAATTGTATTCCCTATTTAGTATCCAACGGGCGACTGTGCAAAAACACAGCATTCCTTTAAGTTGGCATCTCTCTGTCTCTCTCTCATATATCTAAATGAGGAAGAGGGGGGTCTTGAATTGTGTTTCCTCAGCGTGTGTGTGTGTGTGTGTGTGTGTGTGTGTGTGTGTGTGTGTGTGTGTGTGTGTGTGTGTGTGTGTGTGTGTGTGTGTGTGTGTGTGTGTGTGTGTGTGTGTGTCGTTGGTTGAGGTCCACACACGTGCATAAGAAGCCCCTAGTGGTCACACGTGGTTAAGGCATCGATAGAGGCACTGGGACAGCATAGGCGGATGGGCAGGGGTGAAGGGGGGGGCTACGCTTGTGTCCTTCTGTCACCCTGAAAGAAGAAGAAGAAGAGGAAGACATTTGCTGCATTCCGATTGGTTGGTGTATTCGAGTAGCTTTTTACGATACGCGGTGATGAATGGTCGATACTCTGAAGGTTGTCTACAGATTTTTAAACAAATAAGCCCGGGAGATGGATGTATACACACATAAAGCGTCCAAAAAAAAAAAGTTAATAATCAAAGCAACAATAAGTCTCCACCCGATCGTATCCACTTCCAGAACCGAATTACAATTACAATTACAGCATTTGTGAACGCGAGAGAGAGGAACAGTAACAGCGCGGGAACGTCGACATGTTTGTTTTTTTTACCAGCAGAAAAATAATAATCATTACCGATATATACATACAGTATAAGATCAAGCACTCAAGTTGCATTTCACCTTGAAATTATTGCACAGTAAGCCACTGTGGACTTGTCGTGGTCAACCCCCCCTCCCCCCCATAAACCCCCATATAAAAATAGATCCATAACATCAGCAACACCAAACAAGTCCTCATCGTTCTCTTTGTGTGTGCGTGTGTGTGTGTACGTGTGTGTACGTGTGTGTGTGTGTATGTGTGTGTGTGTACGTGTGTGTGTGTGGCAGGCAAGCACTGCTGTGGCCAGCCTACTCTTGGGTTTGCATGAAGAGAAAATTGTGCACCACAGTGTGAACCAGAGTCTGTAGCTTGTCTTAAGCCTGCAGTTTAATGCAGCAATATTTAGCATTTATTTTATTATTATTTTTGGATTTTTGTTTTTTAGCTATACATATTCTTCTTTTTACGAGTATTGCCCTTCCGTCTTGCCTCAAGCTCGCTCACTTGCTCTTGCGCTCTCTCTCTCTCTCTCTCTCTCTCTCTCTCTCTCTCTCTCTCTCTCTCTCTCTCTCTCTCTCTCTCCCCCTCATCCTCCTCCTCCATCCTCCACGACATCAGGCAGGTCCAAAGAAGTCCACAGAAGGTCCAAAGAAGACCTCCTCCTCCTCCTCCTCCTCCTCCTCCTCCACCCCAAAGAAACCCCTCCAAACCCACCAGAAACCCCAGCAGGTGCCTGGAGGAGCATGTGTGTGTGAGTGTGATTTACTGTGATGGTGGTGATGGTGGTGGTGGTGGTGGTGGGTGGAGGGCGGAGGGCGGAGAAGAGGAGGGAGGGTGGTGGCTGTGCCGTGCGCACGCACTCAAACCAGGGTCTCCACCCCGATGAGCTTGGGCGTGAGGATGCGGGGCGTGACGCCACTGTTGAGGTCCTCCTCGAACTCCAGCAGCTGGCCCATGAAGTTGAGGTTGGGCGAGATGACGGGCCGCCGTGCCTTCACGAACTTGTAGGCGTCCGTCATGGTCATCCACGTGTGCTTCATCAGGTAGGCGATGACGATGGTGGCCGAGCGGGACACGCCCGCCTGGCAGTGGATCAGCAGTCCCATCCCGGCGTGGTGTGCTTCCTCTGCAGCAGGAACCGGAGAGAACCAGAGAGAACCAGACAGACACAGATGTTAAGACTCCATGGATATGGATGTGATAGAGTAGTTGATATAGTACAGCGGTTTTCCTCAAACCACTTTGAGGCCACTTTGAGCCATGAATTAACTAATTTCAGGGAATTATAAAGATTAAGATAATAAAGATTAAAGATAATGCAAAATGTAACAAGTAACGAATACAAAAGAAAGGTCATCACGTGTAAAAACCATAACCCACCTCTCTTCCACTGCTAACGAAATATTATTAATAATAATAATTATTATTCTAATTTGTCAGTGTACAGCACAAGTACAGTACAGCAAAAGGAATTCCTCTGCATTTAACCCATCCTAGTAATAGGAGCAACGGGCAGCTATTTGTACAGCGCAGGGGGAGCAGCGTAGGGTGGTGCCTTGCTCAAGGGCACTTAGGCTGTAACCTGGTGTTGTTTTCGGGGGCTTGAACCTTGCGGCCTTGCGGCTTGCGGCTCCCAAGCCAAGTCCTTACCCACTGAGCTGATGCCCCCCCCACACACACACACACACACACACACACACTACTACTAATACATGTGTAATATAATGAATACGAATAACATTCTCTTCCTCCTGAAGTCATTCAAGTTGTGCACACTGCATCATCATCAGCATCATCATTATCGTCATCCATCGGGGCAACGAGGGGGGGGGTTGACGACTCACCGATGAACTCGAAGGCCTCCTCGAAGTACTGCCGGAGGTTCTGCTTGTTGCTGTCGGTGGCGGGCAGCCTCTTGTAGCAGAAGTCCCCGGCGTGGTAGTGAAAGAGCGGCAGGTGCGTGGTGACGTTCAGCACATAGCCGATGTTGGCGCGACGCAGCAGCGCCTCGTCCCGCGCGTCCCGCTCGTTGCCCAGGTACAGCATGGGCAGGATGGCCGTGAGCTCGGCGTTCTCGATGTCCGGCGTGGACGGCGGCAGCGGAGGCTGTGACGACGACGACGACGACAACCCGGCCCCGTCGGCCCCGTCTCCGTGGCCGCCGTGGGGCCCCTCGTGGAGTCGCAGCGAGTGGTCGCAGAGGTGCTCGTGGCACTGCCTGAACGCGTGGAGGCCCCCTGCAGGGAAGGAGGGGAGTAAGCGTTCCATTGTACGTACTTGTTTGCAAATGGCCCAACAAAAACATATTGTATCTTCTTGCAAGACACAGCAGCAGATGAATATAAAACATACATGCATGCATACAAGTGAGCTATGAGAGTTGCAGAGAGAGAGAGAGAGAGAGAGAGAGAGAGAGAGAGAGAGAGAGAGAGAGAGAGAGAGAGAGAGAGAGAGAGAGAGAGAGAGAGAGAGAGAGAGAGAGTTGGAATTAGAGAGAGAAAGTAAGAGTTAGAGAAAGAGAGAGTTAGAGGACGAAAGAAAGAAAGAAAGAAAGAAAGAAAGAAAGAAAGAAAGAAAGAAAGAAAGAAAGAAAGAAAGAAAGAAAGAAAGAAAGAAAGAAAGAAAGAAAGAAAGAAAGAAAGAAAGAAAGAAAGAACAAAAGAAAGAAAGAAAGAAAGGATGAGATCAAGATTTTTGAAAGAAAACCTCAAACGGCCCTACATTCTCTGCCCCCCCCCCCCTCCCCATCTCCTTCATTGAGAGGTGTGTGTGTGTGTGTGTGTGTGTGTGTGTGTGTGTGTGTGCCCCCCCGAAACCATGCGGGGAGGAAAGAGATGCCCTCATCAGTCAGAGATGAGCCAGGAGCGGTCAAACCCGGTCAATTACGTATATAGAGGCAGACACAGTCGACCAGAACCGATGCTCTCACAGAGCATTTCACTCGCTAATAGATGACGGATGTCTGACGTTTCTAACAAATTACACTCAAATTATAGCTCTTAAATCCCCCCCCCCACAGCGGCTGCTCAACGTCTCAATATTGGAATTCGATTTTTTCAATGGACTTCAGTCCATTATTCAACATTTGACCCGTCGTGTCCCCTATCTAGACTATCCTCTCCCGCCCCGAGCGCTACTACAGAGCGCTACTGCAGAGTGCTACTACAGAGCGCTACTACAGAGCGCTACTACAGAGCGCTACTACAGAGCACTACTACAGAGCGCTACTAGAGTGGTACTACAGAGCGCTACTACAGAGCACTACTACGCAGCGCTACTACAGAGCGCTACTACAGAGCGCTACTACAGAGCTCTAGCTACTACAGAGCACTTTGACAGAGCGCTAGCTACTACAGAGCGCTACGACAGGAGCGCTAGAACAGAGCTCTAGCTACTACAGAGCACTTTGACAGAGCGCTAGCTATTACAGAGCGCTACGACAGAGCTCTACGACAGAGTGCTAGCTACGACAGAGCGCTACGACAGAGCTCTGCGCTAGCTACGACGGAGCGCTACGACGGAGCGCTACGACGGAGCGCTACGACGGAGCGCTACGACGGAGCGCTACGACGGAGCTAGCGCAGAGCTCTGTCGTAGCGCTCTGTTGTAGCTAGCACTCTGTTGTAGAGCTCTGTTGTAGAGCTCTGTCGTAGAGCTCTGTCGTAGAGCTCTGTCGTAGAGCTCTGTCGTAGAGCTCTGTCGTAGAGCTCTGTCGTAGAGCTCTGTGTGCTAAAAATACACACAGTCACACCTCCCTCACGCGTGTGCACAGTGTGTGGCAAAGGTGGTGATATCACAGAACAACAACTGGGCCTTCTGCTCTTACCCCACACCAGACTGTCAGACATGGATCGTTTGTCATGCGTTGAATTCATTATTTGCTATTTTAAAACACATGATGTTGAAAACATCCCAACATGTGCCATAGTGAATATCGCAGCTTGGATATGACAATCCATTCGGCGTTGGGAAAGTTGATGAACAACCGGTTTAAGATGCCGTGGTGTTTACATAACGCTGATGTTAAAGGGCCCCGGTCCCTGTTTTTGTTTTGTTTAAGGAACAGGGAGAAACAGTATTAGAAACAAGCCACACGCCATGCATAACCATGCCCCGTGTGAGCCACAGGGGTGTGAGCCCCGTGTGAGCCACAGGGGTGTGAGCCCCGTGTGAGCCACAGGGGGCGCTGGTGGGACTCCCAAAGCTTTCCGCATTATGCTGTGTCGGCCAGGCGGTGGAAGATCATTCAGAAGCTTTGTGCTTCATTTGTTTTTTAAAAGACTTAAGTCTGAGTCATTAAATAAAGGGACTACACAGAAGAGCCATATAGGGCAGAAAAACGTGAATAAACATAATTGAACTGTTCCCAAAAAAAAAAAAAATCCCAAAAAGACTGAATTGGCCGAATCGATATGTATTTTATTCTATTAATGAAAAATGTAAAATATAAAAAAGATATATATATAAATCAGAATGTGTACCTACTATGTAACACATACCCAATGATCCCCATGTAACAGGTAGACACACAGAAGGGCTACACCGTCTGTGGTCGGGTCACTTTTCAGTGAATTGAACACACGGAGGGAATAGCGTACACCTGTCCAGGTGGATAGAGTATGGTATAGAGTGGGCCCCACGCCTCGGCAGGTATAGTTGCGCAGGGTAGCGATAGGCACCTGGATAGCCCCGGGGGGGGCAGGTGGGGAGGGGGGAGGGGGGGGGGCTGCCAACCGCCAACCGATTTGCGCATTGTCCTCCGACAGCAACGGCCGATAACCCCGAAGTACAACAACTGGGGCTAATCGTACAGGCTCTGACTGTATCTCTATCTCTCTCTCTCCCTCTCTCTCTCTCTGTCTCTCTCCCCCTCTCTCTCTCTCTCTCTCTCTCTCTCTCTCTCTCTCTCTCTCTCTCTCTCTCTCTCTCTCTCTCTCTCTCTCTCTCTCTCTCTCTCTCTCTCTCTCTCTCTCTCTCTCTCTCTCGATAGAAGGGGATTTTCCACTGTTAGAACGGTTCTTTTGATTCGGTGCATCTGCATTGTCTTGTCGATTGAGTTGTATTCAACCTCTAGCATAGTTTATAGTTTAACTTACAGTTTAGTTCCCAGTTATAGTCTGGAAAACCTTCTCTAAGTGTGAAAAATAACTGATATTTTCAGGGGAAATACCTCAACTGAAACACTTTCGTGTGAACATTTTAGTTTGACACGAACATCTTGAACACTTTACAACAGGTTAGAATCAGGTGTCAAGCATCAAGCAAGCAAACCACTCTCTAGACACACACTAAAATACCTCTTTGGCTATTTATATTTCCGATTTAGAGATTTAGCAAAACAACGACGACAACGACTTTTCAACAATGGATTCATTTCAGGCAGCGTGTCCTGAAAGGGAAGGTCCTCTGTGGTCTCCTCTGATGAGCTCAGGTAGAAGAAAGCCGTTCCTCCATCTACCGTCTCCCAACCCTGGAGGCTCAGTTCCTGTTTAAAAATGAGCACTGCTTCAGGCCGGCTGGCACCACACACACACACGCACACACACAGACAGACACACGCACACACCCACAGACACACACACAGTCACACACATACACAAACACACAAACACACATACACACACACACGCAGTCACACACACACACACACACACACACAC
>CM051019.1:7182290-7184790 GCA_027704905.1 Muraenolepis orangiensis
CATACGCACACACACACACACACACTCGCACACACATACCCAAACACACACACGCGCACACACACACGCACACACACACGCACACACACACACACACACACACACCCAAACACACACACACACACACACACACCAGCCACACCAGCCACAACCCTGGGGGGTCCCGACCTTTGAGAACGATGGGGTCCTTGCCCTCCCTCCTGAAGGACTCCAGCACCACGTGGAGGGTCTGCGAGGGGGCCAGGCGCGCCGGGTCCCCCGTGCTCTCGTCATACACCACCATGTCCCGGGCCAGCATGCCGCCGCCGCCGCCGCCGCCACCGCCCCGGAGGCAGTCCTCGGCCTGGCGGCAGGAGACGAGCTCCAGCGCCGTCACCTTGCCCTGCTGCAGCCGCCGCCGGCTGATCTTGTCGGCACAGTTGATGTGCAGGGCGCCTCGCACGTGGCTCTTGTTGTACTCCGTGAAGGGCCGGCAGTCCACCACCACGGGCGGGGGCCCCGCCACCGGGTGGCCCGCGGGGCAGCGGGCCAGCCGCCGGGCCAGCTCGTTGGGGTGGATGACCCGGAAGGGGAGCCGCCCGGCGCCGGGCGGCGGGCCCGAGGAGCTGAGGCTGGGCGTGCTGCCGCCGCCCCGGTGGCCGCCCGCCATGGTGGGCGCGCCGCCGCCGCCGCCGGAGGACGAGGAGGACGACGAGGGGCCGGCATAGCTGAGGTTGGGGCTGCTGGCGCTCACCTGGCTGGGGCCGTGGCGGTGCTGCTGGTGGTGGTGCTGGGGGTGGTGCTGCTGGTGGGGATGGTGGTGGTGCGGGTGGGGTTGGGCGCGCGCGTCCTTCTCATAGGTGCTGATGGAGCAGCAGCTAGCGCTGCTGCAGCCACACGACAAAGAGCGCGTAGAGCCGCTGGATGAGGGCATATAAGTCACGAGGTCGGCCGTCGATCGGATCTGGACCACCGTGGTGCTGCTGACGATGGTCTTGCCGCCGCCGCCGCTAGTGCTAGTGCTACTGACGCTACTGACGCTACTGACGCTACTGACGCTACTGACGCTACTGACGCTACTGATGCTAGTGCTGCTGGTGCGACCGCTGCTACAGCTGCTGTTCCCGCTGCTGCTCCCGTCGCCACCGCTGGCGATGGCGATGGCGATGGCGTCCAGGTAGCTGGCGTCCAGGCGCAGTTGGAGTTCCTGAGGTCGGACCGGCCTGGGCAGCGCCACCACTATTCCGTTGTCTAGAGGAGATGGAGGCATGGGGAACGGAGGGTTGGCACGGACACGGAGAAGTCAACCAGGGGAGCTGCACTGTCTTGAGAGGGGGGGGGGGAGGGACAACAGGAGGCTAAACACGGGATGAGGGTCTGGCTAGGAACTGTGGGAAAAGGAGTGAGAAAAAGAAACACATGAATTGAGGCACATATGGGGAATGACACCTGGCTGACAACAAATCAACCCAAGAACGCAAGAATCTAGGGAGCTTTCCAGCGTGTTCAAGCCACATCTCTCTCTCTCTCTCTCTCTCTCTCTCTCTCTCTCTCTCTCTCTCTCTCTCTCTCTCTCTCTCTCTCTCTCTCTCTCTCTCTCTCTCTCTCTCTCTCTCTCCTCTCTCTCTCTCTCTCTCTCTCTCTCTCTCTCTCTCTCTCTCTCTCTCTCCTCTCTCTCTCTCTCTCTCTCTCTCTCTCTCTCTCTCTCTCTCTCTCTCTCTCTCTCTCTCTCTCTCTCTCTCTCTCCCTCTCCATTTAACCAGTTGCGGTGTAGGCAAATATTTGTAGTGCTATGCCCACGGGGCTATACACCCCAGGTCGAAGGTAATAATTAGAATAATGACTAATATAGAATGACACGAGGGCTGAATCATGTGTGTTATTAACTACAAATGGGAGGGCTAATTATACTACACTTAGCGTCCCGAGCCTGTGGACAGTTCATATCGCAGTGGACCAAGAACACAGTTGAGTGTGACCAACCAAATAAAAAAAAACATAATATACTGCATCAACGCTACGCCGCAGTTTGGACTACCCCCCCCCCCCCTCGACATAAAGTCAAAGGAGGAGGAGGAGGAGGTGCAAATGTTTTACTGCCGTTTTGGACCAATGTCCAAATATTTAAAAAAAAGATATATACAGTATATATAAAAATCACAACGACAGTCCACGTTTTCGTACTCGTGTCTCTGTATGTATCGTGATGCAAGCCACTACTATAGGCGAACGTTGCCTGCTCTTCTGCCCTGTGCGAAAGACCGTGCGCTGCGCTCCGTTCATCGGATCATTCATGGTCAACTCATTGAGGAAACCGGCATGGGAACGTGCCCAGAATATCACATCTCCGGCGGAGGAGGCGGCGAGCTGCTTCAGACTTGAGTGAATCTTCACAGAGAAACCAGCAGCATGCAAGCCAACCCGAAATGCTGCAAGAATCGCGTCCCATAGGCAATTAAAAAAAAAATAGAGACGCTGAAATATATACTGTATATATATATATATATATATGTGTGTATAT
>CM051019.1:7199790-7302290 GCA_027704905.1 Muraenolepis orangiensis
CCCCACACCCCCCCACCCCCTGGTTCTGTCCCCCCCCCTCCCCTCCTCCCTACCCTACCCCCCCACCCCCCCCTCTCTCCTCCGGGTTCTGTTTCCAGACAGGAAAACCCTGCGACCTCATCATTACACACGCGTCAGCGAGGATCTCACATCCGCAATCGGAAACGAGTCTGAGCCCAGGAGTGTGGGGCCAGGGGTCTGGAACCAGGGGTCTGAGCCCAGGAGTGTGGGGCCAGGGGTCTGAGCCCAGGAGTGTGGGGCCAGGGTCTGAGCCCAGGGTGTGGGGCCAGGGGTCTGAGCCCAGTGGTCTGGGGCCAGGGGTCTGAGCCCAGGAGTGTGGGGCCAGGGGTCTGAGCCCAGGAGTGTGGGGCCAGGGGTCTGAGCCCAGGAGTGTGGGGCCAGGGGTCTGAGCCCAGGAGTCTGGGGCCAGGGGTCTGAGCCCAGGAGTGTGGGGCCAGGGGTCTGAGCCCAGGAGTGTGGGGCCAGGGGTCTGAGCCCAGGAGTGTGGGGCCAGGGGTCTGAGCCCAGGAGTCTGGGGCCAGGGGTCTGAGCCCAGGAGTGTGGGGCCAGGGGTCTGAGCCCAGGAGTCTGGGGCCAGGGGTCTTCATCCCATTCTTTCTTCAGCCCAGGGACCCCTCTGGTGGACGGAGAAACAGCCGCAGTGACCCCCCCCCACCCCCTATATATATTTTTCATTAAAATGCAGTTGCATCTTGTCCCAGGCCTATAGGCCTAATCATATATTCATAATGCCTTATTAACTTCATAATATATATCCCGATTCGATGCTTAGTTATAAGCCATGTTGACGTAATTGAAATCAATGCATCAGCGTTGGGTGAAACGTGAGGGGGGGGGGGGGGGGGAAGGTTCTTGACGACAAGAATTGGTTTCTGCATTAATCATGTTTTACGGAGCCCCTGCAGTACCCCCGCCGACCCCCTGGGGGTCGCAGACTCTAGGGCAGGGGTATTCAACTAGATTAGGAAGGGGGCCACAATTGTAAAATGTCTTGAAGGCGAGGGCCACAAGACTGTGACAACGAAAATGAACAAATGCCATTGTTATTGTACAACCAACCATGCAATAATAATAATGATTATTGTTATTGTTATTATTATTATTGTAGTAGTAGTAGTAGTAGTAGTCGGTGCTGCAGACCTGACGTCGAGCGAATATGATTCACAATTTTTATGACAGTCTCCATTGCTTCTTTCAACTCCCCTGACAATTTCGCACACAGAACTGATTGATGTATGATGCAATGCAGTGTGTTCACTGTGGGATGCTCTGCACATAAGCGAGATGCAAAGCCCCTTTCTTTCCCAATCATGGACGGGCAGCCATCGGTAACGAGAAGGTTGATCTTACCTAGATCCAAACCCTTCTCTTCAAAAAAACTCCAAACTGCAGCGAAAATCACTTCACCTGTAGTGCTGGTTATCAGTGGTAAAAGGCATAACAACTCCTCTTTAAAAACGTCACCATCGAAGTACCTCACAAACAGCGAGAGCTGTGCCGTATCTGTTGCATCAGTCGATTCATCGACAGCGATGTACTCTGTAGATTTGAGATCGGCAATTAATGCTGAAAAACAGTCCTCAAACAGTACCTCTACTCTTCGACTTCCCAATGTGTCAGAGTACACTCCTCCTACACAACTTCAGCGTCAGTGAATGTCTTTCTCTTTTTGGCTAAAGCGATCACTCGTAGAGAAGCAGCAGTGGCCTTTTCCTGGGCTGTATAAGCAGTTGTAAGAATAGTGGTTGATGCAGTGTAAGAAGATTTAAGTATTTCTATTTTACCACGTCTAGCTGTGCTACCAGGCGGGTAAGCAGCATTGAAGTTAGCAGCATGCTTGGTCTCATAGTGGCGCCTCACATTAGCAACCTTGCAGACTGAAACAGTTATTTGACATATTAAACATAAAGGTCTAGGATTGGCGTGTGATGGTAAAATAAATACAAAATCATCATCAGCTCATTTTGGATCAGTAATGAGAGTAACGAGATTGACACGATGTCACGATAATTACACGCTGATCAGTCCAATGCAAGATTGCCTTTTAAGAACTATTGAGGGAGAAATAATTTGGACACATTTAATTCGGATAACAAAATAGCGAACATATATTGACATTTATTTAAATGATTTAAAAAAAAAAAAATTAATATTTTTTTTTTTTTTTTTTACATTTACACAATATGGATTGTGTTCCAGGGGCCACGAGAAAGCTCCCCGCGGGCCGGATTTGGCCCGCGGGCCGCCAGTTGAATATCCCTGCTCTAGGGTCTTCATGACCTACCAGGCAGGTACACATGTAGTAGTAGTAGGAGAAGGACAGTATAGTAAATGTACTTGAGCAAAACATACTTCGTTTATAAGCACATGTTGAGAGTGCACCGCAATTAGACAGTTACACGTCGTTGATGCGATTGTATATTGTATATTGTATATTAATGCATTCGGGATGGGAAAATGTATGCGTCAAGTCAACAGATCCGCATGTGAACGTGAAGTGAAAAACAAACAGCGCGATGCATTATGATGACACCGCTTATGTTTAGTGGCGCTATGGTTTTTAAATGTACAACCATATGTGGTAGGCCTATACTCCTAGACGTCTGTAAACGATGTCCAAATGGATATTGAAGTCATCATGTGTACATGTTTTGCTGTACCTGCCGTATATATTTTATATATCTTTAACTGTTGATATAACTGCATATCCCTGCTCACTATACCTGCTGTATATACATTTATATATATATTTATCCTGTTTTTCATAATTGCATACCCCTGATCACTACCTGTTATATACGTGTATACTTACCTGTGTATATATATATATGTATATAGTATTATGCTAATATCTCACATATACTCTATAAGTAATCTTATAACGGTTTCTATACCTAGTAGAATGTCTTTTAGCAACTGCAAACTGTAAATGATATATTACCATGCACTTTACCGCAAGATTTGCATATGGTTCGATTATTTTCGCTGTACTGTACTTTGTGTGCTGTGCAATGACAATACATTTGAATCTAATCTAATCTAATCTAATCTAATCGCCATTTAGCAGCGGCCATTTAGCAGTAGGCTACGCGTTAGATTGTTGCAAGGAAAGCACGGCTGCAGGAATACAGTATACAGTATATAGTATATAGTATATATCGTTTATACAGCCTTTAGGCCCTACAGCAGCTCTCATGCGGGTGAACCTACACTTCACATTTCATCTTCATCTTCTGGACGTGACTTTATGAATTATGAATGATGAATGATGAAGACGCGTCAGGCTCCTCGCCAGCAGCACGCTGGCACACACATCCACTCCGTAATGGGTCCTTTTTGTTGTTGTAATACGGTTAATGTATAAATCAGAATATACAGTATATGACCACATAGTTTATATCTAGGCTATGTATATTAAACCCCTATAAGGTGAATCATGTATTCCTCAAAAAAATCGACATCATAAAACACGTCACACATAAATGTGTTAATTACATCCGGGCGGTGGAAGCTGCAAAAGTCTTACTGTTAAATGTCAACATGGTCATATGACGTGTGAAGACAACGCCACGATGAGCCAATAGACATGGAGAACAGTATATGATTCATCAATAAACCGTTTCTTTCTTTCTTTCCATTCACTTACCATCATGGTGGGAAAAAAAACAAACCCACACTTATTTAGTTTCAGTTAGTGTGACCACCTTGTGCTTCTATATATATATTAATATCTATATATATATATACATATATCTATAGGTAATATTTATTAGGAGTATAACTAGTATACATGAGTTTGGGTACGAGCAGGACATTTGTACAGGAAAGATTATTGTGAGGCTAGGAGCAAAACAAATAATAATAATAAAGAGACAAGAGATGCTTAGAGAGTTTTGTATTACATTGTATTCATAGAAGCGGTGTCATATAGTCTTTTTTTTTTTACAGTACAAATTTAATAAAGACAATAGGAAAATGTAACATACAAAAGGTGAAGTTCATGTCGCAGTTAGTGGAACAAATGGGTACAAACAGTGCTCTCTCTCGCTCTCTCTCTCTCTGTGTGTGTGATTGGTCAGCTGAGGGTACACAGTAGGAGCTCCCTTCAAGGAGGCAAGAGACCCCCAATCCATCAAACTCGAACTCAAGACAGCGTTTGTGTACAAAGTCCGGTACATGAGCGCCATCTAGTGGCTGCACCGTTTGTGTACACATTCTGTTACATGAGCGCCATCTAGTGGCCGCTCTGACATCATCCCAGATAATAGCCTCCCGCTTATCCGGGGTCCGGTTGGCCGAGGTAGCAGCTTCAGCAAGGGGACTCCAAACGTCCCTCTCCCTGGCAACATGGACCCGCTCTGACTGGGGGATCCCGAGGCGTTCCCAGGCCAGCGTAGGGGATGTAATCACCCCATCACCCTTTCCCTTGGTCCGCCCCGTGGTCTCCTCCCAGCTGGATGAGCCTCATTGTTTTTGTATTCTTATACTTTTCTTTAAGCGAAGACGTCGCTTTGGGTGTTCCGTTTTGGTTTTCTTTTCGAGGCTGGGCTTCAACGTTTTATGCGTCCCCTTAGACGGGTGCCATTCAACTATGTAGCGGTTGCCTGTTAAAAAATAAAAATGAAGAAAAACATACAGAATCGAGTTGGACTGTTGAAAAAAAAGATATATATATATATTTCACACAATAAAAAATCTGACTCTTGCTCTATGCTTTGTGCCCATTCTCTCTCACACACACACACACGCACACACACACACACACCCCCCCCCTCTACCTGGGAAGAGGAGCCTGCCCAGCTCGGTCTTGACCCTGTGCAGCGCAGGGTCCATCGCCAGGTCGTCCTTGGCGTGGAAGTGTGTGAAGTGAAAGGCAGGCCACCAGTCCCGCCTGGAAGCCATCTCCTCACCAACCATGTGGTTCCAATTGTCCACATGCCTGCATGCACATGAATCACAGGCAGGTCCACTTAGCCAGGGCTCGTAGCTTCACGCCCGGTTTTCTCTATTGCATCAATAGCATTGCCCACTACCGACAACCACACTCAAAAAGGTATTTGTCTTAATACTTCAATGAATACTGGGTCTCTATAGTGCCTGCGTTTATCTAATGCAAACCAGTGTACAACGTGGCATTGGGGTTGGGTTCTTCTACAAAGGATAACTTCAGTGTAGCTCAGGAGGTAGAGCGGTCGCCTCACACCCGGAAGGTTGCTGGTTCGATGCCCGGCTCCTCCTAGCAAAAACCTGTTGAGGTGTCCTTGAGCAAGACACCCTAACCCTAACTGCTCCTGCCGTGTTGGCTGTCTCCTTGCACGGTTGAATGTGTGGGTGAATGTGAGGCTTGACTTGTAAAGCGCTTTGGATTAAAGTGCTATATAAAAAGCATCCATTACCATTACACGCACAGTGACAAAAGCGCTATATAAATGCAATGTATTAACATTGAAATGATACAAACGCTGATTAAAAAGACAGATGAGCTCCCCTTTAAAACCCAGTGATCATACATACTCCGTTTTCAGTTTGTCGACGGCAGCCTCCAAGCGTTTCCACGCGTCCACGTTGGTCTTCCAGCACGCGTAGTCCAGCATCAGTAAAGAAACGCCCAAAGCCCCCCGAAAGTCCTCCTGTTTATCTGCTCACAAGCAGAAGACACAACACGAAATGACTTCCCCTTGACATCCAAGAAGCATTTGAGTAAATTAATGAATGAGCGTCAACATCGGACAACGTGGTATGTCAATCTTTAAAAATTCCAAAAAATTTAAATTCAATCGGACCACACTCCTACTCCATTGACCAACTTCAATGTCTATGAAATAAAATCTTAAAGTTTTCATTTTTTGGAATAAAAAAAATTAAAATAAAACAAAATTAAATAAAAAAAAAGGTAATTGCCTATTTATGAAAAAAAATTTTCGCGTTTCAATGATCAGTAAATGTGCTTTTACTGCAGAAGAAACACAATGTAGCACATACACACACACACAAACATATCCATTCAATTAATGAATTGAATGCAAATTACATTGAACGCTGAAGTGAGAGCGAATGCAGCCCTCTCCATGTTTTTGACCATTACTTAGTGCGTTAACGTCATTATGGTTTGTTGACTTTACCCGACCGGAGCAGGAGCGCAAAGTACTCTGGCATCAGCTGGTGGCTGGGGACCAGGTCATGCAGAACCTGCGTTGGTTACAGAAGGACACATGTCATTGGTGGACAGACATGCCTGTGACATAGTCTTGTTCAGACCACTGCATAGTATGCAAGCAATAAGTGTCAACGGTGTATTTCCTTGTGATGTTAAAATGTTATCGTTATTAAGATGACACTTTAGTGGGGAAATGCACTTATGACTTCTGGTGAGGCTTTGGATTGGAAAGAATCGCTTTAGACTTCTGCTAGGCGTCTGCTAAAACCACCGTTACGTTGTGTATGAACGAAGCAAGGAGAACATCGCTCCACCTTCAACGCGCGCCTCAGCTTCTTCTCCGGCACGCCGAGCTTCTTCAGGTGGCGGTACAGGTAGACGTGGGCGTTGGGGTTCGGCGGGAAAGAATCGCTGTACGCGTAGTCCTCCAATACTTTGGACACCGCCTTGTGTTGCTGGTAGTGTTCCATCATCTGCCCAGAAAGAGACCTTTTTTAGAGGAGGGGGTTGTATAAAGAGTGCTTGCAGCCGATGCAAGCACTCTTTTTTTTAACCCTTTTTTTGTAGTTTTACATGTTTTAAACATGCAAACCTAAAAGCTGAGATGCAGGATTTGTTCTTAAATAACTGTCTGAAAGAAAGTGTATGGAAGTCAAATAAATACTAATACAATGTTATAATCGTTATATAATGATTATATATATATATATAATCGTTATAAACAGTTCTTAAACTAAATGCACATGAGCACAGCAGAATTGTAGCAGAATAATTGACTTGAATATTTATTGAACAAGACTTTTATGTTTTCTCGACAGCATTTATCCTGTAGCATTTTTGTCCACAGTCCACAGAGAGTCTGTCTCGCATTGGCAGCACGTGTTTCCATTAGTGCAGTGAGGGGGGGGGGGGGTGAGCTAACCTCGACATAGGAAAGTATGAAGGGGTCCCAGACGCCCGGTTTCTTCAGAATCTCCTTCAGGTTCGCGGTGGACTTTTTGAAGACCCCCTCCATGTCCAGCCGGGCCATTTCGTCGGTACTCAAAGCTGTGGGTAGGAGGACCGTATGGCTCAAACGTCAACATGGAAGCTTGCACCACACATGAGATCCAGCGCAACACTACAAGGCGGGCTATTGCAAAAATGTGAGGTTCAAATCCTTGTGTGACTCTCTAGTTGATGCACACCACTTTAAACATCAGATTTAAAAACCACTGCAGCGTGTGTTGGGGGTTGGGTTTTGGGGAAGAACCCATAAAGCATTGTATTAGCTGGGATTCCCAACTGTCCAAACCAAATATTGTGGACATTAATCTAGTCTAAATGTGCATTTGCGAAGAGAAGTGCTTCGCCATACGTCCTACAATTGATGCAATTTAGAATGTGCACGACCATTGGCTCGAGCATAACTTTCATGCCCATTTTGTAATTGTTTTGTGTGGGATTATTAAACGAGGACATACTGTTGGGCATTCATGTCGTGGTGCTAAATGAAGGCATATACAGGTGTTTGCATATACAAACTAAAGACCATGAAAAACAACATTTGTCTCACATTTCTACAGCATATTTCAACATTAAGCTATTTGCGCTCTAAAAGTATTAATTTCGCGTTAGTCTTTAGTGAGTTCTGCTAGCCATTTCTGTCTCTTCTCCTTACCCGCCTGTGTGGAGAAGTTGTCTCTTTTGTCGCACCAGGTGAAGAAGTCTAGTAGACTGCTGTAGGCCTTCACCAGTTTGACCCTCAGAGACTGGCCCTCCGACATCGTGCCGTGCCTCCAGGTCTCCGCAATAGACAGCTGATGCCTGGCCTCATCAATCTGCCCGTTTACCATCAGGTGAAAACTGTGCTCCAGAGTGATCTACAGGTACACACACACAAGTTTACAATCTTTTAAATGTTCTTCTACCATGCTAATGCATCCATCACACAGTGGTCGCCAATGTAAACCTGCACTATTGCTTGTCCAGGGTTCATCGAGTGGTCGGTGGATTTGTTCACATGTTAATCTTTTTACCCTTGACGTTTCAAACACAGCTTAAACAGTAGCGATGGCCACAGTGAAAAGTCAACACATTGTACGGTTACGTACCAAGAGGTAGTTACTGAGGCCAAAGAGTTTCATCTGTTCGTAGAAGTCATTGTAGTGCATCGTCCTCGTGGTCGGAAGATGGCCCAGAATGTCCGTGCCGGTTTTCCAAATGATCTGGACAAAGTGTGAGTGGCGCTCATTAAAAAAAATACACATTATTCACCTCTTAAGAGTCACTTAGAAAGTCCCTTAGTATGAATACGTTACCTCGGTGTTCTGCTGGGCAAAGGACACATGTGTGTCCTCTATTGCCTGGAAGTAACTGGACATGTACCCGGCTGCCTTATGCCATTCACGGTGTAGCATGGCGTCTTTTAGTTTCTGCTGACAGCTCCTTAAGCTCTTATGAAACCCACTCGCAATGCGTTGATCTATGGAAACAATGCACACACATATGTTGAAACCAAAAAAATAAAATAAAATGTAAAGCAACACATAGTAGTGAAGTGTAAGGGGGAAAAAAACACAGCTTACCGAAAAACGTAGAATCTGGCAGAGGCAGCTTTGATTTACTCTTAAAGTCATTCAGTAGAGAGTTGACTGGGGTCCCATCTCCATCCACGTTGTCATTCGGTGTTGGCTCCATAGCTAGGTCGGCCATGGTCTTCGTTTAGATCAGAAATCCCATGAGATGAGAATCGTAGGATCAGACTGGGTGCTTTCGTTTAACCTTCACGTAAAAAACGAGACCATAACATTCGTAAACTCATATAAAAAAAGCCTAATAACATAGTGCCGTGACATGTTAACCTCAAATAACAACACATGGGAACAAAACCACTCACATTCGCTCTAAAACCAACAAGCAAATGGCCGAACATAGTTTGATGACTGTACCACAACAAACCAGTGTTGAAGTCCAAGGTAGCCACGTGGGCTATACACGGACTTTAAACATCTTTACGTTGTAGCAGGTATAACCGAAACACTTTCCCAAGAGCATCGTCGTTGTATGATTAAGAAAGAAATTACTTTAGTACATGAGAAATTACTTTAGTTCGCTACTTCAGACTCTCGGCAGAAGCGCGTCATCCAGCATGGTTTGCAAATCTACGGAATGGGCGGGGCTAATGGCGGTGGGCGGCGCGAGAGATTCTTCTTCGTCTTCTTTTTTTTCCGGTTAACTTTGTGTGTGTGGAGGTGCATTACCGCCACCTACCATGTTGGAGTGTGGAACAGAATTTCAGACCAGTTTATCTCAAATAATAAAATAGTTAGTCACTAACCGGGGGGCATTTCTTCTTTTGGGTTGATACACCTGCACTGCGCTCTACGTTTACCCCATATTGTCTTGGGGGGGGTTCATCCAAGTCCATGGGTTTAACTGGTTTAAACACGAATGTATTATAAGAGATAAGCTTTAACCATAGGGTTCATAACTCGTATATGTATTAACATCATGTACAGTTGTAGTGAAATGGGTATGGGTGAAATGTTGGTCATGACCAGCATTTCTGTTAAGTGTGGTATCAGGGAAAATCAAATTATTTACTTTTCTGTTGTTTGTATTATTATTATTATTTTTTTTAAATAAATATAGTTCGTTTCTGTGCGTTAGCTTTTGCATGATTCACACCCCCCCCCCCCCCTCCCGGTGCATCTAATCCCACAGAGATTACTATACTCCGAATCAACCCATCTCCAGTGAGGAGTCTTATGGTGAGTAAGAGAGTAGAGGAGCCGGATCTGCTGACGTGTCGGCCTCCTCCACCACCACCACATCCACATCCTCCTCCTCCTCCTCCTCCCCAGAACAGAGAACCAGAGACCCGGTCTACAGGACACACTGCCACCATGGCGGCAGCCGAGCTCTCCTACCCCAAAAGCGTGTTGTTATTATTACTCATGCTTTATTTCACTACAATCGCCGCCTTAGACAGGAGGTTCTCCGACCAGAAGATATGTGCAGACGAGGAGTGCAGCTGTAAGTTGTGTGTTTGTTGTTACCCTTCTTTTTCTTCTTCTTCTTCTTCTGCTTCTTCTTCTTCTTCTTCTCATTCCTCCTCCTCACCGCCTCCACCATCAACTGCACTGACTGACTGTTGGTACGCTTCGCCATCCGCTCCCAAATGATTTCAGCTAGCTGTAAACCGGCCGTCTTATCTTTGACCTGTTGCGGGTCGATACTTGCGAACTGAATGCCCTCATAAAGTGGCCACCACGCTGTTGTTATATCTCTGTTACACATTGACACACGACACACCACACACACACACCGGGAACAGCGAGGTTAACGTAATTTAAGGGGACCCTGAGCACTGGTTTGGGCAGCCCCCCACTGGCCTCGTCCGGCTAACGTTGGGTTAGTGTTAGCCGATGCAGCTAGCAGCTAATGAGCTATCCACCGGCCAAAAGTATTGAAGTGATAATAAACACAAGCACGAAGCACTGGCAAATGATTCTATACTGTTATGTGTATGTGTGATGTAATATTACCATACACAAAATGACTTGGATCAGTACGCAACACAACAAAGATTAAAATGATTTGACATTAACGCCAACGATTACTTTCACCAACAACAATCGTATCTTGACAATACAAATGTGATTAGAATAGGCATCATTGAATGGCATTTACCATAGCCTCCAGACATATTGTTGATTCTCAGTGTTGTGTCTTTACAGCGCTCCTGGTTCGGGGAAAAATGATTGATGATTTCTCAGGACCAGATTGTCGATTCCTGTCCGCCAAGAAATCAGAAATTGTTTATGTGTACTACAAACTAGGTGGCAGAAGATCAGACATGTGGGCGGGAAGTGTAAGTAAAGCATTGTTAATGTTTAATCCTTACTGGATACGACTATGTAGATAGTAGGTGTGTATGCTGATAACCATTAACATGATTTCTCCTTATTTGTCCATAGGTTGGCCGTCAATTTGGCTACTTTCCAAAGGACTTTCTTGATGTTAACTATGTATATTCTGAAACTGAAATAGTACTTCCAACAGAGGTATGAACTACAACATGTCAATGATCTTGATGCAGTTACTGCACTGTTCAGCACTGTATTCATGATGCTGCTGTACTTCTGGCACAATGCTTTCAAATGTGTTTTGCATAACATAACACATCCATGTACATCAACATCATGCATCAATAACTTTATTGTTCTTTTTATGTTCATTTTTTATTGTGTATAGTCTTTTTTTATAGTATTGTGTTCTAGTAAGCATTCCATTGTACTTGGCAAATACAATTCTTGAATCTGAATCTAGGGCTTCGTCATTCTGTAATTTAGCCGGAATGCAAATATTTACATTTGCAATGTCCGTTCCTCCTATAACCATCTTATAATCTATAAATAGCCATTTAAGAAAACATAATGAGTAATAATTTTTTCTCATTTCTTTCAGGAAACAGATTTTGTCTGCTTCGACACAGGATTTAGTGGTCATAAGGATTACGATGTAGACTCATTGTTGGGCAGGGCCCCCATAAAGCAGGATGGTGGCGATGAGGACACACTTGACCAGACTGAAACTGCAGACAGTGCCGGAATACTATTAGAACCAACCGATGGGTCACCTGAAATTGTGACTGTGGACAACAATGGTGACGATGATAAGGACGGTGATGGTCATGATGCCTCTAATAACACGGATCTTGTCCCAGAGGATCCAATTGCTTACTCTCCTCTGCCTGCAGTGACAACAGAGTTGGCCCGACCAGAAGCTGTAGAACAGGAGCCGATAGCCGCTAAAGAGGCTGAGGCCCACGCTGACCACTCAACTGCTCAAGAACCACAAACCGCTGAAGACTCCACTCTGGAAACTGTTGAATTTGACAAGCGTGAAACCGATGGAGAACATAAAGATGATCTCAAGGTTGAACAGACCTCTGGGCGTGAAACCGGGCATGAAACCGATGGAGAACATACAGATGATCTCAAGGTTGACCAGGCCTCTGGGCGTGAAACTGATGGAGAACATACAGATGATCTCAAGGTTGACCAGGCCTCTGGGCGTGAAACCGGGCGTAAAACCGATGGAGAACATACAGATGATCTCAAGGTTGAACAGACCTCTGGGCGTGAAACCGATGGAGAACATACAGATGATCTCAAGGTTGACCAGGCCTCTGGGCGTGAAACCGGGCGTGAAACCGATGGAGAACATACAGATGATCTCAAGGTTGAACAGGCCTCTGGGCATGAAACCGGGCGTGAAACCGATGGAGAACATACAGATGATCTCAAGGTTGACCAGGCCTCTGGGCGTGAAACCGATGGAGAACATACAGATGATCTCAAGGTTGAACAGACCTCTGGGCGTGAAACCGATGGAGAACATACAGATGATCTCAAGGTTGACCAGGCCTCTGGGAAGGATCCTTCTTCTGCAGGTAGACCTACATACATGTGGAAACAGAGGGCTCCAGGGACACGCATGACGTTCAAGACAACTTTGGACGAAGTTGCCAACGTTGATGAGGAGACTGGCATGGCCATCCCTCGTGACCAGGCCAAGGTCAATGAAGACCCTCAAAAAGATCCTAAGGCTGGAGGTGGAACTACCACCACATGGACACGGAGTACTCCAGGGACACGCATGACGTTCAAGACAACTTTAGACAAAGTGGGCAACGTTGATGAGGAGACTGGCATGGCCATCCCTCGTGACCAGGCCAAGGTCAATGAAGACCCTCAAAAAGATCCTAAGGCTGGAGGTGGAACTACCTCCATGCACAAAATGACACAGAATGTCCCATCGTTGCTGATCACGCCCCAAACAACACTGAACGAGGCTACCACCGATGATGATGATGATGCGAGTGAAGTCCTCTCTGTAGATGAGGCCTATAGTGAAGAGCCTATTGAAGAGGAGTATTCAACAGACTCTATGGTGCCCCTGTTCTTCGATGAGAGCAGTCATCTCCCGCGACATGATGGTCCACAACAAGCACTCAAAGCTGACAATTCTAATACTGATGATGATGACGAGGAGGAGGAGGAGGAGGAGGATGATGATGATGACATAGCCACGGCTGAAAACGGGTGGTCGTCACTGGGCGACACTGTTTATGCAATTGTCAGTGGTGGCAGAAGAACAGCAGATGTTTCGAGGTCAAAAAAGGTTGTGGACCAAGAGAAAGAAACAACCCCAGGAAAGCGCCTGGGGGCCCACACCAAAGACGTCGACGTGCCTCCCGCCGAACAGCCAGAAGACGAAGATCTAGCCGACGAAGATTCTCTCTTGTTTCTGGAGCCGGACCCAGAAGAAATAGACGATGACCCTCTGCCTCTGTTATTTGATCACACAAAAAATGACAATGAAAAACACAGTGTCGTTGAGCACACGATCGACCGGGAGAATGTGTCCACCGAAGAGAATCCACAAGAGATCTCGACGACTGAGCACACCGACACAAGAGGTCACCCCGTCAGTCCTTCGTCTCACCCGTTGGACACTGAAGCGCCAGAGGAACCCATCGGGCACCAGATGCCAGAACATCCTGAGCCGGGTGAAGAAGACAACATCCACAAGGTTGCTGATGATGATGAGGTGCGTGCCGATGAAGTAGCAAGCCGTTCACAAGCAGAGGACACGTCCACCCGCCACGTAGTATTGCCCGTAGTGGATGCTGAAGTGAAGGAGAACTACACAGATGCACCCGACGAGGAGGGTGGCGCATTGAAGCAGGATTCTAAAAACTTTGGGGAAACAAATGTAACCGGAGAACCTGAGATTAAAGATGACCCAGATACAGACAAGGAGCTGCCAACGCAACAATATGATGTGCAGGAAGAGGAAGAGGAAGAGGAAGAGGAAGGGGAGTCGGAAAGAGGGGAATTACTTGAAGACGAAAATGCCATTTTATCCTCGGAGCCCCATGAAGAAACGGACACACCCGACTGGACCGAAAGCGAGGCGACCGCTGAGCCGAGCCGAGCCCGAGGCCGAGCCGGAATACGGCGACGACATATTGAGGCTCACTCTCCTGCGGGCCCATTTTAAGGACAAGGACATGCAGCGTCTTCGCAAGTTCCTCGGCCTCCGTAGCCTCCTGAAGGCGGAGGCCCTGTACGCCGACCTCGACCTGGAGCTGCAGGCCGCACGTCTCAACGACGTGTCCACCGCCTCGGACATCGAGAAGTCTCTGGACGGCATCTTGGAGGCCTCGGAGAACACCATTCTGGACGAAATTGAGAGGATGCTCGACAGCCGGGGCGGGAAACACCTCGACGGCGAGCACGCGGAAGAGGAAGCCGAGCTGCTGGACGAGTTCCAAGAACTCGCGTTCAAGCTACGACAGAAACACTCTGCAGCCAGTGACAGCACACCTCTGACGTCTAGTGGAAAACCACTGATCGAGATCCGAGGTAGGCTTTTATTGTCGCCCTGAAGTGCGATTCGTATTGTACATTTAAAAGTTGAAAAGGGGACACCTGATAATACACTACAACAATAACATGTACCTCGGCATTGCTGAACCACCCTGCAGCTTTTATACTTTGATAAACACATGTTGTTTCTTTGTTATGCATCTCATCCAAAACGGTAGCATGGTGATATTAAATGACACCCCTGATAAAAAAAACAAAACCCATTTTTGCTATATATATATATTTAATTTTTTTAATTTTGTTTTTGCATCATTCTCAAAGATGACTACACGTCGCGTGACGCCCAAAACAGGGTAGAGATCGCCCCGCCCATCGCCGCCGCCGAGCAAGACGCCGTTCCCGCCGAGCGGAACAACGCCAGCGCCGCGGCCGCCGGCACCAAGGAAGAACCGCTGCCGGAGGACGGAGACACCGAGCACGGAGAACCGGAAGAGGGGCGGGACGAGGGACCCGACCTCGGCGTGGAGGCCCACGGGGGAGGACATCCGCCCAGTTACGGTGGTGCGGAGGAGGACGGGCCCGAGGTCCCGCCGGCCGTCCTCGACGAGCCCTTGGACCTGGGACTCGCCGCTGAGATGGAGAACTCCTCCTCGGGTGGGCGGCTTAGAATTGTTTGTGTTATTGTTGTCGATCATCGGTTAGGAGGGGCTGCTGAACACCTTGCGCTCACGTGGTTCAGTTTACACGGGACAGGGGGTGGGTGACGGGTGGAGGGGGGATCACGAGAGAGCTTCTTGGCGGAGAGTCGAAAGCATTCTCGATGTCTTAAAATAGAATTGTATCTTCTCGCTTAAGCTAAGGTGCTTCGACTTGGCCAAGGTGATGCCTCTCATTTTACCCCCCGGCATATAAAAACTATACGGCAGTCCTTTTGATGAGCTTTTTCATCACGCAAGTCCATCTCCAAATGAGAAGAAAAGTAACACATATTTGTGTATTTTTTTTTTTCAAATCAATTTTATTAGTATAGCCCCCTTAATTACAGTTACAGATGCAAAGGGCTTTTCCTTAATTTAAGTACATTGCATTAGCTTGTATCAGCCTACACGGCGTCATAAACAGTGATATAATATCTGTAATGTTCGGTTCATGGTTTGAACTTTATTTCAAATTTTAATTATTATTCGATTTTCCTTTTAAACTGTACCTATTTAACTTCCAGGTTCTCTTGACACGGTGGAACCAGTGGAGGATTTACATGAAGTAGAAGGAGAAGCAGCAGTGGGTTTATTCTCAAGTGGACTGTTGTACAGCAGTTGTCTTCTTTCCACGCTAAAGACGATAATGACACACTGGGTGGTTGTGGTAAGTTTTGAATCAGAAAGCTTGAATACATGCCCTCTTAGATCCATGTCAGGATAATCTGTGTGTTGCTATGAATTATAATTATAAACTTCTGGAGACCAATTTTATGATCGATCGGCACATTTAATAGGCCTATTAAAGACTATTGAATGGGCTCAGTTGGAATATGGTTTAATCCATCTGTAAGATATTATCTTCAGAAATGGCCCACTTGTATACATTAGTCGGTTGAATCTAACCTTTCGACTTTTTAACCTGACCCTTTTTAAAAGTGCAGTCAAACATCCTAGGTTATGATTTATACTAATGTTATGTGTTAATTATGCGTTTGTGTGACTATAGTTCAAGATTATTTTTTAATTATTCTTTATTTTGCATATGTGTTTAAAAAAAAAAAATATTTTAAGTTTGCCCACTAGGGGTCACTAGCGCGGTGCTCCTATACTGTTGACGTGCCGTGTTGAGTTGCGTGGGGGGGCCGAAGTTCACCTCACAGCCCGGCGTTATCCAGGCCAGCAGCTCATCGTTATAGAGCTGACGTGGATTATGAACGGACGTTTTAAAGAAGCGTCGTTGTTGTGTATCGCCATGTGTCTTGTCTATCCGATATCTATTTTGCGTCTTTCTCCTCGGTACCGAAAGGAGCGTTTTCTGCTATAGCCTACTACTACTGCCCCGTGTTAGCTTAATCAGCTGGCACGGCTCGTTTCGTTTCGTCTTTCGTCGCTTTATGAAAACCCTTTAACGCTTCAAAGTATCGTCGATCAAGCGATCTTCATGTCGTCTATACAAGACTGCAGACTGCAGGCTGTGGTCGAGGCTGATCGTTGTTGAGTTTCGCAGTACATTGCTTCATAAGGGATTGCTTCATACTGGAGGCTTACGACACCTGCTGAGAAATAGCAATTTTTTTTTTTTTGTTGTGTTAAAGTCCACATAACATGGATAGTGATATATCCCGGCCCGTGGTCAAATTAGATCAACTATACGTGTTCTCGATAAAGGAGCTACAGCATGTAAGTAGTCGGCATTTAAGTCTGTCCTTTTTTTAAATGTCAAATGGCAAACTGTGGCCCTGACAAGGTGTGTGTGGTGTGTGTGTGTGTGTGTGTGTGTGTGTGGTGTGTGGTGTGTGTGTGTGTGTGTG
This sequence comes from Muraenolepis orangiensis, assembly GCA_027704905.1. Classification (NCBI taxonomy): domain Eukaryota; kingdom Metazoa; phylum Chordata; class Actinopteri; order Gadiformes; family Muraenolepididae; genus Muraenolepis; species Muraenolepis orangiensis. The sequence continues at coordinate 7,216,862 of CM051019.1, forward strand.
GTGTGTGTGTGTGTGTGTGGTGTGTGTGTGTGTGTGTGTGTGTGTGTGTGTGTGTGTGTGGTGTGTGTGTGTGTGTGTGTGTGTGTGTGTGTGGTGTGTGTGTGTGTGTGTGTGTGTGTGTCAATTTTGAGGGTAAATTAAAAGACAGACGTTTCCCCATCTAGACAGGGTTGAAACTGTAGCCGGGCTCACGCATGCAATCTAGCCAACACTGCCGTGCATTGTGAAGTTTAGGCCCTAATCAATGATCAGGAGAGACTGGTTTGGTCTGTCTGCAGGGTTCAAAGGTATCTCTGGGGCCATGCTGCTGATGAACACGAGTTCATTTCAATCCAGTACAATGCATTGATTGGCCGACCTTATGTTTAGCCCTGCCGGCTTTCGGTGCTCATTTGATAGTAGTATTTACCATTTGTAATATCCTACTGCTAGTCGCGTAGTGCCCTTGTATTGTTTGTGTGATGTGAAAATGATGTATTCTGTCACTGGTGTTGCATCAGTCATGCCAAGGCATTTGATCAATGGTGACGATCAGGATGTGGATGTTGTGCAAAAGGTTTCAATCTAAAAGGGTTTTTAGGTATTTTTCTGCTGTTAAGTGTATGTGTGTGTGTGTGTGTGTGTGTGTGCGTGTGTGCCCGCCCCCAGATGGTCTCCCTTCTGCCAGAGGAATGGCAGCCGGGAGAGACCTTGTTGGGCTGTCCTTGGCAGGCCGTCATTGTCACGGCCCTGGTCGGCCTCTTCACCATCACCGCCTTCATATGGAACACCGTTCTGGCTGTAAGCATCGCCATGACACCAGCGTAACACACGACACCCCTAGATCTCTAAGCACTGGGGAACATCAGGGGGGTTTCTTTAGCATGTTTCATAGTTAGAATCCTACAATGAATTGACATGGTTTTTAGCAAGAGTATTGTCATGCATATACATATAAACTCCTTTCTTCTAATTAATAAAAAAAATGTTATAGGTCAAAAAGAAAGAATATCTTGGTGAGTCTTAACATCACATTGACATAATGATCATGTATGACGTCGTAATTACGTGTGCTGTTTTCTAATGGTCTTTTTTTTCCCCTGTGTTCTGTAAAGTGACGGACAAGTGGCTTCAAGACCAAATCACATCGCTCAAGAAAGGAAAAGAAGACTCCGTTTTAAAGGTGTCCGAACTCCAGAGAATGGTAGGTCTGGTCCGACGTCGCTCTCGCTCTCGCACGCTCGCTCATTTGGATCATTAGAACCGCACGTGGACCCTTTACCTTTTGAAATGCCCCTGCTCATTTCTCAGATTCAGGAATTACACGAAAGACAGAAACAATCCGAAGAAACCGTTTCACATACCCAGAGAAAAAATAAGGACCTAGAGGTGAGCGCTTTTTACGTATATCGCATTTCACGTCGGCCTGCCGACGCTGTTGTTTTTGCTTTTTGTGTATTCAAGTGAGAGCGACGGTTTACGTGATCCCGATGAGCCGTCTTCTTTTTCTGCTTCCAGAGGAAACTCGCGAAGACGGAAAAGCAAACCAAGCGGTTCGAGGAGGAGATCCGAGCCCAGTCCGCAGTTCTCGAAGAGCAGAAAGCCAACGGTCGGAGAGACAATGCCAAAGTACGCCGCCGTCTCCTACCTTCTTATTGCTTCGTCTCCCTCCCCCCCCCCCCTCTCTTCTGTTCCCATCTCTCTCCTCTCTTGGTGCTCTAACAGCCCTTCTGCCGCTTGTGCATTTTGTTCACGTTACAGATCGAACAGCTGGTGAGGGCCAACGAGAAGCTGCAGCTCAGCCAGACGAAGAGCAGGCAGGCCTTCGAGCAGGTAGCACGCGGTTGAACGTCGCAGAATACGGTATAATGTTGTTAAAGTGGTTGCGTTTAAGCGACCTGCGCCCCCCCCACCCCCCCCCCCCCTGCCGTTTCGGCCTTACAGGCCACCGTTTTCCTGGATGAGGCCAAGCTCCACGAGAACGCACGGAGCGTCCGGCAGAAGTGTCTGGAGAAGGATCACGCGGTGGCGAAGGAGCAAAACAAAGAGGTAGGAGGGCAGGGGGGGGGGGAGGAGGAACGTCGGTGGTCGTGGGTCACCTCACTTTGCCATTGATCCGATTGATTTGAATTAATTATTTTCCTGAAGAATGACTTCAGAATGTTTCAGTTCATGATTGGTGAAATGTTTCCCCCCCGCAGCTCAGGGCCACCATTAAAGGCTGGGAGGGCAAACACGGGGACCTGAGCAAGCAGATCAAGCTGTTCCAGAAGTCCCAGAAGGAGCTAGAAGACACGGTCACTCTGAAAGATCACAATGTAGAGGTCAGTCGTTTAACGCTGTCCTCTGGCCCTTGGTTTCTAAGGATCACCTTCGTCCGTCGCCTTGCCTTACACGTGTGTGTGTGTGTGTGTGTGTGTGTGCGCGGTGTGTGTGTGTGTGTGTGTGTGTGTGTGTGTGTGGTTCCCCCCCCCCCCACCAGGTACTGTCAAGTCTTCTGAGTGACCTGGATGCTTTTGATTTCCAAAAAACTGAAGCACAAGCTAACGGCGAGGTACAAAACGGTGAGTTGTGTTTGGTGTGTGTGCGCGTGCGCGTGAACACGCCTTTTGCGTTCTAAAATGGGGCCGCTTGACGACATTGTCCCATCTGGTTTACAGATAGGAAGAAGATGATACAAAGCCGGATCAAGCAGATGACGGACGTTTCTCTGGTAAAATACTTTTTTAACCCTATTGAATTGGAATAAGCACGTTTTGTCCTTGGTAGTCAAATCGTACTTTGTAAATGCTCTCAGGCGAGGCTGGGAAACGGCGTAATAATGTATTATAATAATAATAATAGTAATCCTAATAAAAAAAAAAAAGATATATATGACTTGTCAACATCAATACTACTGACATGGTGCACGTCAGCGTTTCGTTTTGGCCTTTTTAAGGGGCAATGTCCTTCAGCCGGGTGTCTTTCACCACTAAGAGTGGTGTGTCACTGCCGTGGTTCCCCCAGGTCCAGACCACTCTGTTTGTCGTGGAGGAGGAGCGGAACGGCCTCATGACCAAATTCATCCAGGAGGAAAAAACTAGGAAAGCTCTTGAAGGTACCGTATGCCAATCCGATTTTACATGGCAATGCATTCAAACAGGTGTGCATGTTTTGTTCTATGGCTGAGGTATCTGAATGACCAGGAGCAGTGTGTGGAATTTAAAAACAAAGTTGGATATAATGGTTTGCCGCCGACTGTGCAGAGAAACACCAGGAGCTGGAGCACGCCATCGCCACCGTCAAAAGTGAGAAGAGCCAGGTCGAAAACCAATTCAAGATCCTAGAGCAGAAGAACGAGATCCTGACCGAGATGTACCAGCAGAAGCAGAATGCGTTGCAGCAGTAAGTCGAGGACGGCCTTCTTGCTCCCCCCCCTGTGGACGTAGCGTGTACAACAGCAGTCACCCAACGGCATGATGCCCGTGCATATTTACTATGCGTTTGAGGCAATCTTTGTGTAACCTCCGCTATCGAAGATGGACCGGAGGTTATGTGTTCACCCCGGTTTGTTTGTCTTTTAGCACGATAACTTAAAGAGTTATGTACAGAGTTGGACAAAACTTGGTGGTTAGATAACTTATGATGACGATGGACAGTTGATTACATTTTGGTGCAGATCCCGATCCAGGAATTGCTTTTAAAGGATTTTAAAGCATTAGGATACGGGGCAAAGGGGACTTTTTGGTGTGGCGGAGGTATGCACTCTACTGAGGGCCCTCAAAGTTGTATGTATATTTAGCAGTATTAAAATAGTGTTGTTGTTTTTTTTAACACAATCAAGATCTGACTTAACACCCCTAGTGTTCACCAGTGGTGTTCATAATCTGCGGATGTCTCAAGTCTTGTTCTGTCCCCCCTCTACGTCCTGCACAGGAAGCTGACCAAGGAGGAGATGGAGCGCCGCAACAAGGAGACCCTGCTGTCCACGGTCGGCGGCAAGACTGTGGAGGCGGAGCAGCAGGTGAAGCTCCTGAGGCAGCGAATCGGCGAGATGGATGATCAGATGAAGAAGGCGGAGCTGGCCTACAAGGAGCAGGTAGGCCGCTGCCTCTGTTCTCCTCACCTCTGCTCCTCTGTTCTCTTCACCTCTTGCTCCTCTTGTCTATTATTGCTATTCACTTTTTCCAATATAACAAAAAACAACATGATCTTACATGATACACACTTTGATCCATAATTTGCCACAATGCCCTTCTTGTGGCGCACCGTAGATCCTGAACTTGGTTACCCCTCTGTACTGACCGTTGGTTTTTTTTAACAGGTTAAAGAGCAGGAGAATAAGACTCACTCCAATTGGGTATGTGTGGAGTAAAACAGCCGTTTCTATTTTTTTTTAAACTTGTGTTGTTTTAAAGGATTTGTTGTCATGTGACTAAATCCACCTCCACGTGGTTCCTCCCCCCCCCCCCCCCCCCCGTCTTCGCTCAGATGAGCGCCCGGACCGCCGAGAGAGCTGTGAACCAGGAGAAGATGGAGACGTCCAGGCTGCGTGACAAGTGAGCCTTCTTCTTCTTCTTCTTCTACACGCGGGGCTCGGCTCTTGCGGTCCGCGGAGTAAACCTCTCCCCGCTATTATCAGCATTTCAATTCCATTTGTTCAAATCTTTGGTCTGTCCTTTTTATTTTTTATTATTACCTCCCACCCATCTAAGATGGACTGGGGGTTATTTTTTTTGCCCGTTTGTCTGTCTATAAGCAAGATAATTAAAAAGGTTATGTACGGAAAATGACCACACTTTTTGGTGTGGCGGAGGTATGCGCTCTACTGAGAGCCCTCTAGTTATATCTATATTTTCTTTGTCGCTTGCCACCAGGCTGGGTTTGCTCTCGTCCCAGCTCAACGAGTACCGCGCCCACCTGTTCCAGCCCAACCCGGGGCACATCGGAGCCCGCCAAGGTAAACACTCGACCCACCTCTTTTTACCCCCCCCCCCCCCTGTCTAGAACGTGAACACCCAGGGTGCATGCCGGTTAGAATAGCATCGCTCGGGGAATAGGCCCTCTGGTGGGAATACGAGGTTTTCCCTTCTCTCTCTGTGTGCTTTAGATTTGACGTTTTCATTTGTAAAACGCGCGTTGGGACCGCAGCTCATTCGTCCGCGCTTTTCCTTCCCTTGTATGTTTTTTTTCATCTTTAAATGGTTGTGGGGACGCCAGGCGACTCCTACGGGCCCTCTCCGGTGAGCGGCGGCGCCCCGTCACCCCCCATGAGGATGGAGGACCCCCGGCGGGCCCCTTCTGCCCCGCTGGGGGACAGAAGAGTGGAACGCTACGGTGAGGGGCCCAACGGGCCGGATGCTCCGCCGCCTCTCTCCCGGGAGAGAACTGAACTTATTTTTAGTCGGATATGTTAACGCGGGCAATGCAATGCCATGCCTCGTCTGTGGAGATGGGGCTCCTTGGTTCTCACTGAACAGGGTGCTGTAGTTCAGAGTCTGGAGTTGTATAAGGAGAGGGAGAAACATAGAGAGAGCACTAAAGAGAGATGCCCTGGTTGGTCAGAAATGAGCTGAGGGGTCTAAAATCTAAATGGGCTCATACAGAGGCAGGCAATGAACTGGAAACAAATATTCTCACAGACACACACACACACATTCACTCACTTATAGCGGACTGATTTCTATGGCATGTTTATAACAAAGTGCACTCAAATAATAGCTCTTAAATCTTACCCACAGCACCTTTTTCAATGCAAGTAGACAAACTTGAGTAAACTTCAAATACTGAGTTGCGTTCCTCATACTTTTGCATGGTTGTGGTGGTGGCTCTGGGTTCAGGGGGCCTCCATTAGTCTCATCCTTGGTTCTGCTCTCCAGGTCCCCGGCCTCCGTCGGACCCGCATAGCCATTACCATGACAACAAACATGCCCCTCGGATGGGTACGTCTGGTTGTTGTTTTTTTTACCGCTTGATTACTTATTTCATGATTTTTAAGTCCCTAATTGGTCTTTGGTGTTTTTTATTTTTTTTAAATGGTATTATTTTGAATCTCTTCCAGACGTGGTGGGGCCCCGCACCTCGTCCCCGGCCGCCAGGGATGAATCGGTAAGCATCTCCCGCTCTGCTTCTCCTCGGGACCACCAAGAATTATAATTTGAAATGAATTTTAGACTCCCTCCATCTGTAAGGACCGCTCGCTGGGGCCTGCATTCATGCCCCCACCCCTGTGTATGTGTAAATGAAGACTGTAGATTCTGAGCCTAAGGCTGAGGTCTGTGACGAGGCAGTCCCGGAGTCAGTGAGTACGAACAAGGCCGGAGACCAGGTGTGAAGACCATCCAATGTTTAACCCTTTAACTATTTTTTTTTTGTTGCTAAGGCTGACCTCAGGGGGGGAGATCGGAGAGTTTGAGCTTCACTCGGTTGGCTGGATTGTGTGTCTTGTTTGTTTTTGGTTTTTGTGTGTGATTCTCACAGCATTGAAGGAAATTTACCTTATACCGTTTTCACACTGCATACGGTATGGACTCCCGTATTAGTTAATACGGGTGTCGATACCGTAATTAGTTAGTGCGCATCGAAGACACTTGTGTGTTCACACTCTCTTCTAATTCACTCGATACCAGGTTTTGATACCAAGATTCTGTTCACACCCACACGGGAAGCGAAACCCGTAGTAGTTTTATTGCTTTGCACCCGAACTAGTTACTTCGGGATGGAAACCACCTACCCCAAGGTGGATTAGTTAATGCGCACTAGTTGGGTAGCGAATGCACATTACTTGCCATGCAGTGTGAAAGCAAAAGCGAAGCGAAACTAGTTTCGCAGCGCCACGAATACCGTATTTTAGCCCAGTGTGAAAACGGTATAAATGTACTGCGGTTTTGTTTTGTGGTGGAGTAACGGTGCATGCGTCTGGTTTGGAGACCGTTTATTATTTATTTATTATTTATTATTTATTTATTATTTATTTATTATTTATTTATTTTTATTTATTATTTATTTATTTATTATTTATTTAGCTGTGGAAAATCTTGGTGTTTTCGGTAACACAATCAGAGTGGATCCCTGGACATTTTGGGGCTGTGGTTTCTCTGTGTGTGTGTGTTTCCTCACTTTTCCCGCGTGACTTTGCACGCTGTGCCAGAACGCTTTGACCTGTCAACGCAAACCGCTGACCCTCTCCCCTCCCTCCCCCTCCCTCCCCGGCGCTTCTGTGTCTCCCCAGGGCCCGGGCTCCTTCTCGTCCTCCGCCATCATGGACTCCCCGCCCAACGTGTCCCGCGGCTCCCCCCACGACGCGCACTACGACGCCCCTCCCCCGCCGGCCCACCCGGGCCAGCGGCCTCCGGGCCCGTACCGGCCACCGCCGCACGGCCCCCACGCCGGCCCCCACGCCGGCCCCGTATACCCTCCCCCGCCGGGCATGATGGGCCCTCGTGGCCCGCCCCCTCCGCCCCTCCACTTCAGGCCGCCTCCGCCCAACGGCTACATGGGAGGAGAGTACGGGCCCCGTCCGGCCAATGGCCACTCCTTCCACGGCCGGCCTGAACCACGAGGCCCGCTGCCACCGCCTCACTTGCGCGCTCCGCTGCATTACGGACCACACGGTAACAGCAGAGGGGGGCGGGGACTATGGTTTGTTTCTGACTTGGTTAGTTTCACGAGTCACCCAAACAACTAAACAACAAAGCACCTTGTAAGTCGCTTTGGATAAAAGCGTCTGCCAAATGCCCTAAATGTAAATGTAATGTAACTAACATCAAATCTTGGGTGGAATTCTCCTTTTTTTGTAGTAGTAGTAGTAGTAGTACGTTATGTTTGGCCCCTATTTGTTTGTCTGTAAGATAACTTAAAAAGTTGGCACGAAATTTGACAAAAGGTTGATTACTTATGGGCCAAGGGACTGTTGATATGATTTTGGCGCAGATCCAGATCCAGGGGACTTTTTGGTGTGGCGTAGGTATGCGTTCTACCAAGTACCCTCTAGTTGCAATTGTCGTTTTCACTCTGCGTGCCCTGTAGTGCGTTTTAGTCTTTTGCCGTCACTCCTCGTAAGTTGAAACCTTTTAATATGTTCCCCTTTCCCATCTCCCCGGCTCCAGGCCTCCGCGGACCCATGGGACCGCAGCCGCCGTTCTCCCCCGACATGCGCTACTCGGGGCCGCCGGGACCGCCCGGACCCGGGTACCCGCCCGGACCGGCCTATCCGCCGCCGCCCGGGGCGGCTCGCCTACCGCCGCAACCCGACGGCTACCGCCTCCCCCCGGCGGCGGGCGGCCCAGCGCAGGGTTTGCAGGATCCCAAGCAGGAAGCTCCGCCTCAGGACTCCGTATGACCGAGCCTTAACGACTGACCCATGGCCTACCGACCGAGAAAAAATAAATACCCCTTGACCACTATAATCACTGATGCCGTCTTATTATGATTTTAATTTCCTATTTCATCATTTCATTTAAGTAAGAATATAAAGAATAACTGCACATAAAGAAATTATATAAAACACATGTTTGCATCGAAACGTCAAATCAAGTGTGTTCAGGAAATTGTATGATTACGTCTGAGGATTGCTATTATGCTTATTGTGCAATAACATTTCTATTATGACTGAATTTTTGTTTTAGCAAATAGGGTTTTTTAAGAGGGGAAACTTTTTTTTTTTAATGTCATTTCCTGTGGAAATAGTTAAATGTGGGGGTGGGAGTGTTTTAGAAAGAACTGTGCAAGGAAACATGTAATTTGATGACCAGATGTATAACTTATTTTATTATGATCTTAGCAATTGTATTAATAAAGACTGCAAAAAAAAAAAAAACTCTGGTGGTTTTTCTTTGCGTATGAACACTAAACAGTGACAGCCCTAATAAGTTATATTAAGTTATTCATTGTCTTAACTTCACATCTTTGGGATGTTTCCAGTCAATCAGAAGCCGGGGATTTAAACCAGCCAATCAGAAGCCAGGGCTTTTCCAGCCAATCGGTCAACAAAAACGTGGTGCAGGTACAGTAGATGCATTCCATCAATTGATCATGAGTTTCACAATAAATGACAGAATGCAATCACTTCGCTACACGCAGTAAGAAGATCACCCATCCCCTCTCCCCGTCTCCCTCCCATCTAGACGGTCATTCCCCTGGTCCAACAGCCCCTCTACTGTGAGGCCTCGTCTGCCTTTTGAATCCCTCATACTGTTATTAATGACTTCATTGTGGTTTGAAATTAACATTTCCCCCCCCCCCCCACCCACCAAGAGAATGTTTCCAAATGGAGGTTATATTCCTTTGAATCACCCAACAATAATCTGTATATCAAAATGACAACCGATATTGCAAGAGTTTGATCCAACAGCAACGTGTCCAATAAATAATGCATGAGTTCCAAGTAAAGTTCCACACCACATCCAACACCCTATTCCTGAATATAGTCCGATGTACACATGAACCGGAGAGGGTTATTCGCGTTTTAAAATGTAAAGTTTATTAGAAATGAAAGCAGTGTACATATTTGATAAGTTCTTTGACCGTTATGTCCGCAAATACTGCATATGATTATTCATCCGTTCATGCCAGAGCGTCCACATAAAAAAAACACAATCTCACACACAGGTTCCGTTAGTGTCATCTTTGAGGGTTCATTTATCGCCTGATACGACAAAAAATAAACGGCCAACATATTCCAAATGGACAGAATGTTTGTTTGTGTAACACCCATGTAAAACAATATTAAATGCAAAGTGACTGCCACTTTAGAAAGCACTTATAATAATAACGTAATTTAATCTTAAACCCGGTTGCATTTATACTGCAATCAATTAGAGTAGTTTCATTGGAGAGAAAAATTTCATAAATCAATGCTTTATTTCCCATAGTAGACCAGGACTCGACGCGGTCATTATTGGTTTGAGTAAATAAAATCCGACATGCAACAATCATTCAAATAGCGCCGTGGGGGGGAAAAAAGCAAGCGGACCCTGGTTTAAGTAAGTATTGCTGACTGTGTTAATGTTGGTTCTCAGCGACGTTTGGCTGGCTGACGGACGGTCCATGATGATGATGATGATGATGGGGGGGGGGGGGGGGGGTGTAGCTTAACAAGTGGTGCGATCCGTTTTCAGTTTCCCTGACGACGCGTTGGCTGGGCCCGGCCTCAGCTGTCCTTGTGCAGGGTCTGATGGAGGTGTAGATAGAGCGGTTTCTTGGTCATGAGCTGTAGTCTCTTCCTCTTGTAGTCCGCGGGCTTCCTGTACCTGTTGGCACAAGCGGAGAGAAATAATATATATAATTTATATATATTAAACCACTCTTAACCACTCATTTTTTTACGGAAATAAGTGTTGACATAACGTCAATTCCCCCCCCCCCCCACACTTTAAAACATGTTTCTGCACATAACAAAAACATACATTTCCGTCCAGGAAGAACTAGAGGAGCTTTTATTTGGAAACCAAATATTATTCTAAATCTGGAGAATTTAATCTAAATGTAAATGTGGAGGATTGAATCCTCTTTATTGGTCACGTACATACACAGTGAAGTGTGTCTCTGCATTTAACCCATCCTAGTATTAGGAGGAGTGGGCAGCTTTTGTATATACAGCACCCGGAGAACAGTGTCTGGGTCTGTTGCCTTGCTTAAGGGCACCTCGGCAGTGCCCAAGTGTTTCGGGGGCTGTAACATGCGACCATTTGGTTCCCAAGCCAACTCCCAACAGACAGCTACACCCCCCCCCCAAACTTTATTATTATATAGTTTTGGTATCCGTGTGTCCAGAGACGTCATGAGGGACCAGTCGGAAAAGAGACGTACAGCTCAATCACGATGGGGCCGGCCTTGATCTCGTCCATCTCCAAGAAGGCAAAGCATTTTGTGCTGGTAAACCTCTTCTTGGGTTTGTAGTGCTTGAATTCAAAGAAGATGGCCGCTCCTGGAAAAACAGCAACATTCAAACTGATCAATTGCTTTGCATTGCATTTAAAACACTCATCACTACCTGTTAAATACTTATCTAATACTAATCCCACGTAATCTTATACAGTTTGTATACCTAGTAGACTGTTAGAGGGAGAAGTCACCTTTGGGCAGCCTCTCCACGTGTCTCTGGATCTCCACATCCACGCTGAAGTGGATGTACGTGTCCTCCTTCCTGGTGGCCAGAGGGGTATCCTGCACCGGGTTCACGTCAACCCCATTGACATCTAAGACATAATGGAGACAAGGCGGGTGAAACCTTTGTCTTTGTCTTTTCTCCCATCTCATATACTGTACAAAATGACAAGGTTTGTGATTTGAGATCTACCTCGGGTGCCAATTCCTTTTTAAAATTTGAATGACATTTAAAAAAAAAAAAAAATGTATAAAGAGGAACCAGAAACGTTCTCGATGCAATGAAATGCCAGGGGATTTTACCGGCCATATCATCTGAGATTAATACTAACACACACATAATGATCATTTCTAAAAATATATTGCTATTATATATATTTGAAACATTCAGCTCAATATATATATATGGGCAAATGCATAATAATAAAATACCTTTTATACTGATGGTCATGTAGGGGTCAATGCATTGACCAGCATCCTTCAGGCCGATTTTATCAATCCTAAGTGTAAGGAGTGTCATGCCATGCTCCGAGGGTAACCGTGGTAACAATGTACCTGTAAGAAAGAGACCATGGTTACAATTACGGTTCTTAAAGCACACACACACACACACACACACACACACACACACACACACACACACACACACACACACACACACACACACACACACACACACACACACACACACACACACACACACACACACACACACACACACACACACACACACACACACACACACACACACACACACACACACACACACACACACACACACACACACACACACACACACACACACACACACACACTAAAGTGATAGGACCAATCAGCATCAGGGGGAGGGAATTACAATATCATGATTGGACCAATCAGCGTTTGGGGGAGGGAATTACAATTCTTGATTGGACCAATCAGCGGGGAGGGAGTTACAGTTCGTAGAAGGAGTAAAGAATGAGTTAGAGTAAATTTCCGTCAATAGGCCCAGATTTGATGTGCACCAAGTTCCCAGAGAGAGGTGTGACGATCCTCTGTGCTTAAAAACCATACCTGGCGATGCTGAGAATGAAGCAGGTGGTGGTGGTGGTGGAGGTGTGCACAGTGACGGACAGAGAAGAACAGACAAGACAGCCAATCAAAAAGCTTGCTCAAATGACAAACAAAAGCAAATAAAAACAGGAAATGGAGAAACATTTGATCAACACTAGAGCTCAGCAGGACAACACTACAGGACAGGGCTGTCGCATGTTCCCAGTAAAGAAATTAAAGTGTTGTACCTGGTACTTGAGATGGGAAGGTATCTGCAGACCCAGCTGCTGCTGCAGCAGCATCCTCATCCTCTTCCTCCTCCAAGTCCTCCTCCTCCCCCGGAGCCAGGATTTTTCTGACCGATTTGAAAAGTTATTTTTGAAAAAAATGTTTTCAATGCCCCATCCGAGTCATACCTTCAATACGGTAATATGGTAAACGGACTGAAGACCGATGTCAGTTGCTTATTGACACATCACTGCTTTGCGTCGAAGAGATATAGTCTCCTTCATATGTTTTGACATGTACATGTCATGTTGTGACACTTACATGTCAAAACATCCAACAAATATATATTTTGTTGTTAACATCAGACATGTTTAAAATGGCTTTTGGTATACATTGCAGAAGCATTTAAATATTAAGTCTTGGAAATAGTTTCCTAAATCAAGGTTAGATTGCGGTGTGCATGTGCGTGTGTGTGTGCGTGTTACCTTAATGGCACCGGCTGGACATCAAAGGGGAATTCTTTGTTATAAGTCAGTATATTTTTGATAACTGTGGGGAAAATGGAGAAAGTCATAAGCCTACTTGTGCTTATCTGCCTCTGCCCAATGGTCTGCAAATGCCACATGATTTCCTCTCAAGTCGATCAATACTTACTGGGCTCCAATGACTTCAGGTCCTCTAACCTGAAGTCTCCGGTCGGCTGTGAGCACTACACACACACACACACCACACACACACACACAATTAACTGTGCTTAAAAATGAATACATATAGGTGGTATGATGATAAAGACAACTGACTGGAAGTAACGTCATTGATTGTAAACAAATGGTAATTTAAAATAACTTAAAATCAATACAGACCTGCAAGCTCCCACTTCTCATCTCCAGACATGTTGCAAACTTCCCTAATGTTTTCTGACAAGAAACCAATGAGTCAAACAGAGAGACAATGCATTTGTTTGTTAAGGGGGAAAATAACTTTAACCATGCTGTATTTTACACAGTGTATATTACAACATGCTAATGCGTTCTAAATACCATTCTAAAAACAGTCCATCTGTGCGTCAATACATTTACAGTACATGTTTACGGTATTTGACTAAAGCTAGTCAGACCTTTGATATTGTAAACCGTGTAAGACATTCACACACATACGAGACACAGCTAAACACTCACTCTCAAACGAGGCATCACCATAATGGGAAACATGTGGTTCAGCGCAAATACCTTCTGATCCTCGGTGAAGTCTGATGAATTGGTTGACTGGACCTCTTTCTGGAGCTGGCGGGCCAATCTGGATCAGCCATGGTGGACAAAGTAAGGACAACAGGTTTCAAATAGCTTCCCAGAAGAAGACAGCATGGACATAGTTATATGTAGCGTGTGATCAATTATCAATAACTTCCAACCTGTATGTATAAGTTATGAGGATACATGACTACGGTGCACTTGAGAGACACACACACACACACACACACACACACACACACACACACACACACACACACACACACACACACACACACACACACACACACACACACACACACACACACACACACACACACACACACCCCTTCCTAGGCTTAACAATGACCACACCTCACAGTCCAACATGTATGGCTGAAAACGATGCCTGAAGAGGTGTAACGTGGTCATATTTACATGGATGAGTATGCTCTGGAGCACGAATGGGACATACTAATTCAGTCACTGGCTGACCATGATAGATGGAGTGTGATGTGTCTAATAATGAAGGGTGTTATTCAGATGATGCAGAATGCACTAGTGGTGGGAATGGACAAGAAGAGCAACTGAGAAAAGAAAAAACAGGTCATACTCATAAGAGGCATAGAGGCATGACACATTGTTGATCGCAACTTACATTTGGTACTCATCAATAGCCTCCACTAATTGTCCCCACGAATCAAAGTCTGTGCCTTTACTGAAACTCGCATGCCATTTCTGGATTGTCTTGTTGACATCAGACATGTTTCACACACTCGTTATGCGAAGTTCTCTGGAGGTTATCATCGCCGACGTTACTGTATGTGTAACGCGTGTCGCATCGTCGTCGTACGGGTGAGGAGGACGGTATCCGTACCGTTGTGTGTTGAAAAACAACCGGCGACCAAGCCCTTATTGCTCGGTCAATGTACTGCATCCGCTAAACACCGGAAGTCCCGCCCTTATATTCGAAGACAGATTATTATTATTATTCTTTTTTTTTATACATATACTTTCGTTTGGAAAACACGAGACGACTATGTTCATAGTGTTAGGATTTGTTTGTTTTACTTTAACTCTATTTTATAGGCTAGGGTTGAACATTGTCGCTAATTATGTGGTCGTATTGCTTCAGTAGGCGTACACACAGAGGTGGCAGTTTGGCTGGCAGGTGTGAGGAGGAGAGACCGGGGTAGTGAGGAGGAGAAACCGGGGTAGTGAGGAGGAGAGACCGGGGTAGTGAGGAGGAGAGACCGGGGGTAGTAAGGAGGAGAGACCGGGGGTAGTGAAGAGGAGAGACAGGGGTAGTGAGGAGGAGAGATAGGGGCAGTGAGGAGGAGAGACCGGGGCAGTGAGGAGGAGAGACCGGGTAGTGAGGAGGAGAGACAGGGGCAGTGAGGAGGAGAGACCGGGGTAGTGAAGAGGAGAGACAGGGGTAGTGAGGAGGAGAGACCGGGGTAGTGAGGAGGAGAGACAGGGGTAGTGAGGAGGAGAGACCGGGGCAGTGAGGAGGAGAGACAGGGGTAGTGAGGAGGAGAGACCGGGGTAGTGAGGAGGAGAGACAGGGGTAGTGAGGAGGAGAGACCGGGGTAGTGAGGAGGAGAGAGTGAGGAAAAGGGAGTAAGGAGAGTGAGGAGAAGGGACCAAAGGAAGTGGAAGATGTCCATTAACACTGGTGTCTCTTCAGTAAAGCAGCAACTAATAGCCATACACAGAAGGTAAGTGTGATGATTGACAAGAACAAATAAACAATAAATAACATGTTTTTTGGAGTGTTAGTTAAGTGCTCAATGCTCACAGAGAACTATTCGTTTAAGTTATTATTTAAGTTATATAAGTTATTTATTAGTATTTTATTACTGCCAATTTGCACTATACGTATTGTTGTATATGTATATACCTACGTATTACTGTAATAATACTGTAAATTGTGCAATTAATCTGTCAATACATTTAGATTTCATTTAGTTATATTTTGTTTATACTAGTTTAGTTTAGTTTGTTGTTATTTCGTTTTTAGGTATTAGTATATTTTGTGTGCATCTATTGTCGATGTATACTGTGTCTCCAAGCAACGTGACTGATGTACATTATTCTAATATGTTGTTTGTATTGTGAGTACTTTTGGGTTAGTGTGTGTGTTGTGCTACTTATTGCCTGTCCTGATTCGTCCTCCTGTTCGGATGGTGGCAGTAATGCAACCGACACACACACACGAAGAAAGAAAGAAAGAAACAGGAACACAACAGAACAAGAAAATAACAAGAAGCGTCTAGCCTAAGTTTTGGTTGTTGTGGTTTAGCTCAGTTTTCCATTCGTTTTTGAATCATTTAGTTCCACATGGAGTCCTCTGCAGCCGACGCGGAGGACTCCGCGGAGTTTGACGCCTGGTGTCTGACTCGGGTCGGGAGCAACGTGGACTGGCTCTACCTGATGGACAATACAGAGGTTCGGGGTTTTCTGGAGATAAGTCACCGGTTAATTTAGGCATACACCTGCTAGATTAAATAAAGCCTATAGTAACGCCGAAGTCACTTGGAAATCAGGCGTCTGGTTTTATTTAGCGTCAATGGGTGTGTGTGTGTGTACGACGTCGCACAGTTTATTTTACAGTTACGCAAAGCTATACTTCTTTTTCCAATCTAATCCATTTACTACCACCCGATGTGAACATTGTTTCTTGTACCGGACAGATCACCGTTGGCCGTGGTCTGGACGTCATGTACCAGCTCATATCGCCGACGTGTCCTCTGATGATCTCCAGACTGCACTGCGTCTTCAGGCAACAGGGGGACGGACATTGGACCGTCACAGACAAGAAGGTGTGGAGAGTTCCTGTACCATTATGCCTATGTTGCCATTATGTATGTCCCACTATGGCACTCCTCCTAGCCATCCATGGAAGGAGGGGTGGTTATACCGGGCTATACAGATACAAGTCACTTGACTTGACTGTTAGTTTATATCGTAACTAGGGGGCACCCTCGGTAGAGCCCATACCTTCACCACACCAACAAGTCCCCATGATCCGAATTTGTCCAATTCCGTACATCACTTTTGGGAGTTATCTTGCTAACGGACCAACATGGGCGGAAACATAACTCCTCCCCCCCCCCCCCCCCCTTGGATGGTGGAGGTTAGAAGAATATTCTTTTGGATTTCCATTCCTGTAACTTGTTAAAGGTGTTTATCCCCCCTCTCTTCTAGAGTCTTAATGGTGTGTGGTTGAATGGCCAGCGCATACCTGCGGAGAGGGCCCATCCACTCCAACTAGGGGACGCCGTACATCTGGGCGTGGCCGTGGCCGGGGCCAAAGTGGAGTACCAGTACATATTTGTTCGGCGGCCCCTCAAAGACGTCAAACCACACTTGGCGCGGGTGACGACCCCCGCGGTCACAAATGCAGCCAAAAGGAAATTCGGCTTGGATGAAACTGAGCCGTCTACCTCCTCAAAACCCAAGCTTTATCGCAGCTCCACGCCGGACACCTCTGGCGCCCGGCCGTGCCCCGCGCCCGTGGCTGCGGTGGCGGCCATCTTAATTTCAGACGACTCGGACAGTTCCGGTGACCTGGACAACCTGCAGATGTACGTATGTTGTCAGAGTTCTCTGGTTCGACTGTACCGTAGCTATTAGAGAGAGAGAGAGAGAGAGAGAGAGAGAGAGAGAGAGAGAGAGAGAGAGAGAGAGAGAGAGAGAGAGAGAGAGGAGAGAGAGAGAGAGAGAGAGAGAGAGAGAGAGAGAGAGAGAGAGAGAGAGAGAGAGAGAGAGAGAGAGAGAGAGAGAGAGAGAGAGAGAGAGAGAGAGAGAGAGAGAGAGAGAGAGAGAGAGAGAGAGAGAGAGAGAGAGAGAGAGACCCTTCAGAGATGAAGTTACTGATGGATTAATAATTTAAAAAAAATTAATAAATATCATCTCCCCAAACCAGGTTCAATCAGAACATGATCGCGCTGTGGGAGCACTTCAGCGACGCCCAGAAGCGGGTGGCGACCCTGGAGGGCGCGTCACAGCAGGGAAGCCCAGCAGCCACTGAGGCGCAGGTCCGGGAGCTGAAAGGCCAGCTGGCTGCGCTGCTCGTCAAGATTCGGCACATGGAGACGCTGGGGATGTCCTTCAGCCAGACCAAGAGGCAACTGGTATAAATACATATGGTGGATGGTACAAAAAAGTGCCAGTAGTGCAGCAGCATCATGAGTGCAGTTCAGTGCGGTCATGAGTCTAGAACTAAGAACTATGACTAAGACTAATACCTTGAAAACCGGAGGTGAGCTCACAAGATTTAGGCTGGCTTTGTAAGGCCATATTATCAAGTGTCCGCCATCTATAATATCTATAGTGTGCTTTTTCATAACCCCACCTTTCATTGCCTATCGGTATTGATTTCAGGTCGAGCGTATATTTAATTTTTCATTTTCAACATTTTCAACTATGTGCTTGTGGCTGCTCTAACCTGTGTAACCTGTCTGCCCTATGGAGGTTGGTTTAAAGCCACAGAAGATGAAGCAAGAAGAAGAGGTCTTCAAGAAACAAGTAGTTGAGGCCTTGCAGGAGGTAAGGTCTGATTTAAAAGTTCGAGAGATTTTGATAGCAAAGTAGCATTTTTTGATTGTTGTTTTGTCAGTGCGTGTTGGGTCTTATTGTGCTTTCATCAGATGACGGCTAAACAATTTTCTAGAGTATTTTCAGAGTATTTATTTAATTTAAAAGAGCATTTTTCTGCTGGAAAGTTAGGCTTTTCATAAAAGGGGCTCTCTGTGCAGTAAGGCGGGCGGCAGTAGCTCAGTCTGTTGGGAATTAGCTTGGGAACCGGAAGGTTGCCGGTTCAAGTCCCCGAAACAGGCCAAGTACTAAGTGAGAACAGGTACTTGGAAAAAGGTGCCAGTTTGCCTCCTGGGCACAGCCGAGGTGCCCTTGAGCAAGACACCACAGCCTACACTACTCCCCGGGCGCTGTATCTAAAATAGCTGCCCACTGCTCCTAATACTAGGGCGGTTTAAGTGCAGAGAAACACATTTCACTTTGTCTGTAGATGTGTATGTGACCAATAAAGAGGATTCAATTCACCAGAGTTAGATTAGTAGAAAGGCGCACCCAAAATAGAAACTGGTGCTGCATGACCAGAGAACAACCGTTGGATCAATAGCCCTAGAGCCGGCAAAAGTCCGCCGGTGAACCATTTGCAAAACTGAATTCTGGTCAAATTTAAGGGAATTGATCATTGGTCATTTGCATATGCTACTTTTACAAAGCTGGTGGAACATTGGCAAAGTATTTCTAAATTACCTAAGTATCTAATCTATAGTATCTAAGTATCTAATGGGGGACTATCCGCCATGTTTGGAGTCTGTCTAATCCTTCCAAACGGTTCTGTGATGGCCCGCAGCAATCGAAAGTCACGCTGGAGTTGGCCCAATTTCGGCAAGGCTTTAAAGAGAGGTTCTTGGCGAAGAAGGAAGAGCTGGAAGTGACCAGGGTGAGTTCAAATCATTGTCACAGAATTTCCACCATACTCTTATTGTAATAGACGTCTTGGCTAAACAAGTGTGGCGATTTTGTTGTTTCGAGCGGTGCAGTACAAACCCATTACTTACTGCAGTGTAGACCAGTGGTTCCCAAACCTTCATTTAAGGTCCTGTACCCCCCCTCACACATTGTACCTCCTGCTGTGCACCCCCTCGACCTCTCATCCGATGTTACATATGAAGACAAGACGGTGTTATTAACTACTAACTTTGCTCTTTATTCAGCCTCGTAGAAAGCCCTCTCGTATTTCAAACAAGTGATGTGCACATCAGCTCAAACGCAATATGAATCACTGTTATTTATGAGTTATAATAAAAGTTATAATTTGCACTATACGTATTGTTGTGTATTGTATATACCTACGTATTGCTGTAATAATACTGTAAATTGATCTTCATCTATCAATACATTTAGATTTCATTTAGAATTATTTAACTATATTTTTGTTTGTACTAGTTTTATTTAGTTAGTTGTTGTTTTGTTTTTTTAGCTTAGGTATTAGTATTTTTGTGTGTGCATTTATTCCCCCTGTGTCAACTGTTGCACCTTAATTTCCCTCGGGATTAATAAAGTAATCTGAATCTGAATAATAATAACAGAACAAATGTAAGTCCAAATGTCATAAGAAATGTCATTCTGTTCATGCAGCAATAAGTGACCAATTGAAGCAGAGAGGCTATAACAGATTTATTTATTTTTGGTTTGGTTTGTTGGCGTACCGGCGCCAACCGACCTGTACGTGCCCCTGGGGATACAAGTTGTACCCCACTTTGGGAATAGCGGTAGTTTAATCCCTGCACCCACTCCTTAATGCTGTGCTGTGTCTCTGTCGTCCTCCCACAGGAGAAGAATGAGAAAGCGAGGGCCCAGAAAGAGGAGGTGGTCACGCAGATGATGGAGAACGATAACCTCCAGTGTGTCATTTGTTCCGAGCTCTTCATTCAGGTAGGGAGGGAGGGGGGGAGGGAGGGGGTTGAGAACCAACCAATGAACTGTCCCGCTGTTCATGAATGAACGGTAGCCATTGTTTATGAGACATTATTTCAGTCGCCGTGGGGAAGAAGAAAATAAAATAAAAAGAAGAAAAAAGTCATGAATTGTATTTTTCATTTGCAACAATGGAAGTACAATGGAATGCTTACTCCCCATTCCCTCCAGCAGTATGGAATTCTAGAACACAATACTATAATAATACTATATGTAATAAAATAAAAAATGTACATAAAAATAACAATAAAGTGTTTGATGGACGGTATGTACATGTGTTATGTAGTGCAAAAAGCATTTGAAAACATTTTAAAGTGCCAGTAGTGCAGCAGCATCATGAATACAGTGCAGAAACTGTCATACGACCTCAAGCTCGATTAGAAGTTAAAAACACACTGTGTGTGTGTGTGTGTGTGTGTGTGTGTGTGTGTGTGTGTGTGTGTGTGTGTGTGTGTGTGTGTGTGTGTGTGTGTGTGTGTGTGTGTGTGTGTGTGTGTGTGTGTGTGTGTGTGTGTGTGTGTGTGTGTGTGTGTGTGTGTGTGTGTGTGTGTGATCCCGCTGTAGCCCTACATGCTGAACTGCAGCCACATCTTCTGCCTGCACTGCATCGGCAAGTGGCGCAAGCGCAAGGACGAGTGTCCCATCTGCCGGCAGACCATCCACTCGCAGACGCGCTGCCTGCCACTCGACAACTTCATCGACTCCATGGTGGAGACGCTGTGTGCCGACGCCAAGGCCCGCCGCCAGGTGCTTGTCGCCGAGAGGAAAGGTGAGAGGTGCGTCAAACCAATGCCAAAGAGAGGCGGAACCTCCCAGGTCCTACACCGGACGGTATGACATGACATTGCATCGCTTGCCAGTACTGGTTTCTGCCAGTACTAAAACCCCCCCTGATGGATGCTTATTTAATAATAATAATAATTATTCAAATGTATCAGTGTACAGTAGAGCGAAATGAAATTCTCTGCATTTAACCCATCCTAGTATTAGGAGCAGTGGGCAGTTGTTCATACAGCGCCCGGGGAGCAGTTAGGGTGTCTTGCTCAAGGGCACCTCGACAGTTTTTTTGCTAGGAGGAGCCGGGGATCGAAACCAGCCACCTTCCGGTTGTGAGGCGACCGCTCTCCCCGGGAGATGTCTCACTGGGGTTCTGTTCTTGTTTTTTTTGTTTGGTTCATCCAAAGCCAAGGCTCCGGACCAGGTGACGCTGATCCTAGATAGCAACGCCACCAGCAGCAGCAGTGCCAGCAGCAGTGCCAGCAGCAGCAGCAGCAGCAGCAGCTCACTGAGCACCAGCGGAAGCGATCTGGACAGCGATGAGGATTATGAGGAGGTGGTGGTGGTGATCGAGGAGGAGGTGGTGGTGGTGGAGGTGGTGGAGACCGTCGGCTCGGCGGACGGCAGCAGTGTCCGCCTGGACAGCTCGGCGCTCACTCTGGACACAGGCGGTGAAGGTGGAAGTGGCAGCAGTATCCTGGACTCCGGCTCCCCCACCAGCTACCTTACCTCTGATGATGATGACGACGATGTCGTGTACAGTTGGTGAAAGGACTTGGAGAGGCGGGGGCTTCTACAAGCACTTGGATTCCTTTTTGTGGGCGCCCGATTGGAACAGTGATGCGACACAAAGAAGAAGGCCTGTTTTTTTGTTTTTTTTTGGGGGGGGGGGGGGGGGGTTGCACCTCCCAGTTTTTTTACGTGACAACGGGAATAAAGTCCAGAGACATTAGACCGTAGTAGATGTCAAACGAGGCTCTGGTTTTCTTTTTCCATTCAAAGTTACCGACAACCGACAAAGTTGTACAAAGCTTGTGTTGCTTAGCTGGCCATGGATGATGAGATTTATTAATCGTGGTGATCCAGATGAATTCAAATGGGGAAGAAAAAGTGTGTGTTCGAGTGGCTACCGTCGGCTACCGTCATTTGTCAACGTGTAAGAAATGAATTGTACAACTGTGACACATGGTATACCTGCAATGTCATTTGTGGACACAAGGTGGCGTCAGTAATCAACATATCATTCATGGATTGGCATGAGCCAAACCTGAAAAGAAAAGAGTAGTTTAGTTATGTGTTTAGCAGTGTCTTGGAATGGAAACTCAGGCAACGAGGCAACAGCCTCGTTCCAGTCTCCTATGCAACCGCTCCCCTTTTCTATAGCAATAATGCCGTAACTGTGTTTGTGGTTGTTTATCATGAGTAAGTATGCAAATGTGAACCTTCGCATTCACTGTCAGCGGTTATTAAAAACATAATTTCTAAAAGCACAGAAACCAAAGTAAGTCGTTTATGATGCCTTCAGTATAATTCCAAATCCCACGTTTCAAATGTATTACAGTACTTGTTCGCTGTACAGTAAACATAATTTTGGATCTTACCAGAGTGCAAATGTTGCCGAAAAGTACATAGTAATATATAATGTACAGTTAGTTAGTTTAGTTAAGCCCTTGGCTCCTCCAGGGAGCATAAGTCATTGACGAATGTCTTCCATCTCACTCGGTTGGGGGCAAGTTTTTCAAGGTCTCCCCAGTTTTGCCCACTCATAATGTACAGTGGTTAAATATTATGTAAAAACAGTTTACTAAACTACTACTGAAAACAGGTATAAAAACTTGTAGAGTAGGTATGAGATATGTGCAGAGTTCTATATATCTATATCTATATATATAGATATATATATATCTATATCTATATATATAGATATATACAGTATATATATATATATATATATATCTCTATATATAGATATATATATAGATAGATATATCTCTATATATATATAGATATATATATATATATCTATATCTATATAGATAGATATAGATAGATATATCTATATCTATATCTATATCTATAGATATAGATTGTGGCTTCACGAGGAGACTTGGGTTATAGAGGGGTGCTATATTCCCCTGGTGGACCAGCTGCAACATCCCAAAATGGCTGCCGGTCCACAAACTACATCTCCCAGCATGCCCCACAACTCTGACAGGTGTAGGTGCTTAAGCCACCTGCAGCTGCACTGGGGAAACAGACAAAAGCCCAGACTCTCAGGAGCAGAGGGAGAACCGGGGAGCACATGGCTGGAAGGAGCTGGAGACACTGGTAGAAAAGCCTCAAAAGTTTTAACTGTGCTTGGGGGGGGGGAAGCCCTTTCTGAGGAAATAAAGTATTTATTTTTAACTGTTTTGCCTGGAACTCTGCACCGTCCAACACTAGCCCGCTGAGACGGCCTCTCATGATGTTACAATATATATATATATATATACACAGGTAAGTATGCAAGTATAAACAGGTAGTGAGCAGGGGTATACAGTTATATCAACAAGATCAATGTATATACAGCAGTATATACATGATGTTCATAGACCTACTGTGGTGATGTTTCGACTGGACAACTTGTCTACCGTCTCCTTGTTTATATATAGGCACTCCCACAATACTCTGTAATCTTGGCGATTATCTCGGCGGCTTCATCAACCTTCCGCACCGTCCTATCAGTTGCAAGAAAAAGTATGTGAACCCTTCGGAATTACCTGGATTTCTGCAAACATTGGTCATAAAATGTGTTCTGACCTTCATCTAAGTCACAAGAATAGACAAACACAGTCTGCTTAATCTAATACCACGCAAACAATTATGTGTTCATGTACACACCATGTAAACATTCACAGTGCAGGTTGGGAAAACTATATGTGAACCCTTGGATTTAATAACTGGTTGACCCTCCTTTGGCAGCAATAACCTCAACCAAACGTTTCCTGTAGTTGCAGATCAGACGGTCAGGAGGAATTTTGGACCATTCCTCTTTACAAAACTGTTTCAGTTCAGCAATATTCTTGGGATGTCTGGAGTGAATCGCTCTCTTGAGGTCATGCCATAGCATCTCAATCGGGTTGAGGTCAGGACTCTGACTGGGCCACTCCAGAAGGCGTATTTTCTTCTGTTGAAGCCATGCTGTTGTTGATTTACTTCTGTGCTTTGGGTCATTGTCCTGTTGCATCACCCATCTTCTGTTGAGCGTCAATTGGTGGACAGATGTCCTTAAGTTCTCCTGCAAAATGTCTTGGTAAACTTGGGAATTCATTTTTCTGTCGATGATAGCAATCTGTCCAGGCCCTGAGGCAGCAAAGCAGCCCCAAACCACGATGCCTCCTCCACCATACTTCACAGTTGGGATGAGGTTTTGATGTTGGTGTGCTGTGCCTTTTTTCTCCACACATAGTGTTGTGTGTTCCTTCCAAACAACTCAACTTTGGTTTCATCTGTCCACAGAATATTTTGCCAGTAGTGCTGTGGAACATCCAGGTGATCTTTTGCAAACTTCAAACGTGCAGCAATGGGGTTTTTTTTCAGCAGTGGCTTCCTCTGTGGTGTCCTCCCATGAACTCATTCTTGTTCAGTGTTTTAAGTATTGTAGATTTGTCAACAGAGATGTTAGCATGTGCCAGAAATGTTTGTAAGTCTTTAGCTGACACTCTAGGATTCTTCTTCACCTCATTGAGCATTCTGCGCTGTGCTCTTGCAGTCATCTTTACAGGACGGCCACTCCTAGCAGTGCTGAACTTTCTCCATGTATAGACAATTTGTCTTACCGTGGACTGATGAACATCAAGGCTTTTAGAGATATTTTTGTAACCCTTTCCAGCTTTATGCATGTCAACAATTGTTAATCTTACGTCTTCTGAGAGCTCTTTTGTGCGAGGCATGGTTCACATCAGGCAATGCTTCTTGTGAATAGCAAATTCAAAACTGGTGTGTTTTTTATAGGGCAGGTCAGCTTTAACCAACACCTCCAATCTCGTCTCATTGATTGGACTCCAGGTTGGCTGACTGACTCCAATTAGCTGCTCTTGGAGAAGTCATTAGCATAGGGGTTCACATACTTTTTCCACCCTGCACTGTGCATGTTTACATGGTGTGTTCAATAAAAACATGAAAACATATTGTTTGTGTGGTATTAGTTTAAGCAGACTGCGTTTGTCTATTGTTGTGAGTTAGATGAAGATCAGAACACATGTTATGACCAATTTATGCAGAACTCCAAAGGGTAATTCCAAAGGGTTCACATACTTGTTCTTGCAACTGATGCACCGTAGACTGACACCTGTGCGGCCCCGTTACATTTCATCATCTTGTTGGTCAACCAGTGTGAGTCAGGGACTCGCTTCATTGGCCTGACGACTCAGGTGAGTCCATAGGAGCCGGTCTTTGTCGGGCTGCGTTGCGCAACTCCGGACAGTGACGGAGCAGCGCCTCGGAGCCTCGTCTCTCCGTCCGTCCGTCCGTCCATACACACAAACGCGCACAGCGCTGTCGTTTCTGACTATAGCGTCATTGCATCTGCAGGAACCTCACTTGGCTTCATTGTGACATAAAGCACCCACCCCTCTCACATGCCAAAAGCACACGTTGGCCAAGAAAAAATGTTATTACTCCAGTTATTAGCGTTGATCTCAATGGCTGCATCACACAAGCCAGGCATAGATTGTTTGCATAGGCTGTGATCCATTTTATTTTCTATTTGTTGAAGATTTATTTATTTAGCCCACAAAAACACGTACAGGCCGATAAATTACAACAAATTAAGTATTGTCCGATACTTTAATTTGAACATTTCCATTAAAATGTACAGACTTAACACAAGAGATGTTTAATTCACCACTGGTTCGGTTTGTTGAACGAGGTTGTTTAGCAACGCTTAGCGTCGTCGTTACCAAGGAGACGAGTACACAAGACCAGCGCCAGCGGTACGTTATCGTGTCGCTGCCACATTTATAGTTATTTCGTTTGTATAATGGTTATGTTTCACAGTTAGTGTTGTTGCGTACGAATGTTAAGTCGTTTTGAGTAGTGGAATTGGATTGGGCCTATGTCCCTTCCTTATAGTTAATCTCGCATCCCACGGAGTGGACAGCCTCCCCCTGCACATTGTGTACAGAAGGAATAAGCCTGGCAATATCGCCCACAAACAGTACTTCTTCTAGGAACATGTCCACAAAGTCCATGTATCCTCGAGTGGCGCAACTCAACGTGTTTGGGGACCATGGACAACTGCGCAGGATCATCGCTGAAGACCCGGCGTGGTCCCTCGCTCTGGTGCCTCCCTTAACCAAACTATGCCTGCAGAACATTGTGAAAAACTTTGAGGGTATGCCGTTTCAATGCATATGTTATTCACGCCTGTATCAATAATAATGATATAACAACAAATACTACTTAAAATGCATTGCACGTGTGCTGGTGTACTGTGACCCAACAAAAACAAAACAAAAACATCAGTTCATCTCATTACAGAAAAGCAGACCCTCGTAGAACTCCTGCCCGCTCATAGAGACGATGTGCTGGGCAGGCTGTCCACGTCCCTGCCGCTGCACGTCACCGCAAACCTGATCGACGACCCGGGCTACTGGAGGCGCTGCTGCGTGCAGCGCTGGGACCTGTGCGACGTGTCCCAGTACGGCCACAGCTGGAAGCACATGTTCTTCGAGAGACACCTGGAGAACCTCGTGGAGCTGTTCGTCCCGGACACCACGCCGCCGCAGACCATCCTGGAGCTGGTGCCCCTGTGCAGGGACCACGTCCGCCGGCTGGACATCGCGCAGCTGCTGCCCCCCATCAAGGAGCCCTGGATGCCAGGGAGGGGGCGACAGGGCGAGGGGTGGCAGCAGGAGCAGGGGGACGGGGAAGATGCCTCGGACAC
Organism: Muraenolepis orangiensis; assembly: GCA_027704905.1. NCBI lineage: Eukaryota > Metazoa > Chordata > Actinopteri > Gadiformes > Muraenolepididae > Muraenolepis > Muraenolepis orangiensis. The sequence goes on from CM051019.1 coordinate 7,243,628, forward strand.
GGCCAGCGACGCGGGTCCGTCCATGGACCACTTTGACTTTGGCCTCCTGCTGCACCGACTCAGCTGCCTGGAGGAGTTGCGGCTGGTGTACGGCGTGCGGGACTGCGGCATCAACTTTGAGTGGAACCTGTTTGCGTTCACGCTGCGCGACTGCGAGTCCCTGGCGATAGCGCTCAAGTCTTGCCAGACCTTGAAGGTACTGAACAGCAGCACTCTCTGGCTCACACACGACGCGCAGCTCTGTGATTGGCTGAGAGACAGGGGACGGCTGACTGACACACACTGCAACCCATTACCACGTCGCTACAGTATCATTATTATAATATAATGGATATTTATAAATAAATCTTGACTTCGTCGTTTGCTTGCTTGGTCACTTCTGTTGCTCTTCTCGAGCACTGATTTGTTCACTGATTCCCTAGCTGAACAGCCAATCAGTCATCTTTATTTCGCCGAAAAGCTACCGCCGACTGTCCAACTAGTACGGCCCCGCCCCGCCCAGATTTGGGTCACCTGACCTACAGCCAACCGTCGGCTTAGTGTGTGTCTCAGTCTTAATTAACTTGACTTCATCGTCCGATTCATGACACGCAGATCCTGAGGCTTCACCAGAGCAAAGTGGAGGACGAGAGGTGCCGCATGCTGGCCCGCCACCTGCTGGACCACCCGACGCTGCGCGAGCTCGACCTCTCCCACAACCTCATCGGCGACCGGGGGGCCCGGGCCGTCGGAAAGCTGCTGACCAGGAGCCGCCTGGAGGTCCTTCGCCTGTGCGACAACGAGATCGGGGGCCCCGGCGCTCTGGCCATCGCACACGCGCTGTCCCGGGGCGCCCCCATCCGCGACCTCGACCTACGGCTGAACCGATTGGGCGACGAGGGCGGCCGGGCCCTCGGCCACGCTCTGCGGACCAATGGCACGCTCCGCCGGCTGCACCTGGGTGCCAACGAGCTGGGCGAGCCAAGTGCCACCGCGCTGGCGCAGGCGCTGGTCCAGAACGACACGCTGACTAGCATAAACCTCTCCGCCAACAGGCTGGGCGCGGTAAGCTAAAGACAACGATAGCTTATTGAGCGATACGCGAACTGGCGTGATTCAGGAATATATATTCTTCTTCTGTATTATTGAATAGTCATTAAGAGTTTTTACATGCAACGTTGCGAAGATTTAAATTTCGTAATTAATTCCTAGTATTCTAAAATATGTACAGTATATACAGCATTAACTTTCACTTACATTTAGAAGCTGACATCTTTGTAAACCTTTTGCACACATAAAGATGTTATGTTTTTGCAATCTGAATATATCATGCTAAACCTTCCCCATGTCCACTCCTTTGCATAGCATTTTCCAGAAGTCAAGCCATCGGTTGCTATTTCTGAACAATAGGCAAATTATATATTCTGCATTTCCATTGCTTTTATAAGAAGAGTAGTAAAATAAGGGGGGGGGGGGGGTGAAACTGGCTCGGTGTTGTGAGTGAGTTAGATAGGTGTGGGTGGATGGCACGTGGCTCTCACAGTCCTACAGCTACGCTAAGGGAACTTGGTTCAGGGGTTGGCGGTGGTCGGGAAATAGCATCAATCCCCTTCTTTGCTGCCTGCCTTTGTACCTATTGGCCTTTGGTAAAGATGGGGGAACATCCCTCCCCCCTACCGTCTGGTCGTCGGTTGCGCAGCATCCGTACCAGGTTTAAGGATAGTTTTTATCCACAGGCAGTACACCTACTGAACTGCTAGGAGTGTTGCCACTTTCATAACATTGTGTGTGTGTGTGTGTGTGTGTGTGCCCAGGGCGGTGGTCAGGCTCTGGAAGAAGGGATGTCCCGAAACACCAGCGTGATGGAGTGCGACGTCCGGCTGTCGGAGGTAGGCGAGGAGAGCGAGGCCTCCATCAGCCGGGTGGCGCGGAACAACCGGGACAGGACCCGCCTGCCGGACGGCGTGTGATCCGGCGCAGTAGTAGGCTCTAGTAATCACACTTTATCCCAACCCCTGCGTCTATTCACCTTTGGGGGAGGGGAGGGGGTGGAGAACAACACAATGGAATAAATATTGAATACTTGATGACGGGGTGTGTCATTTTATCCAATCAAGCGAATAAGAGTTCAGAAAGGTGCCTATCAATCACGGTGGTGGTATAAGTGGTACTACATATAGGAACTTATTTTGTGGGCCTATTTTGTAGCATCGTAGTGAGACCGGTTGTTTGCGGTTGGCTAAATTAATATCGGTTTGTCTGCCGAAGACGGCCTCCAGGTGTAGCTGGGCACCGGGCCTCGGAGCCTCGTCTCGCTATCCATCCATCGTTTCTGACTATAGCGTCATTGCATCTGCAGGAACCTCCCTTGGCTTCATTGTGACAAAGCACCCACCCCTCTCACATGCCAACTGGTCCACACTACCCGAAAACGAACGCACGTTGTACTCCATGGAAAAGCAACATCTTGTTAGTCGGTGATTACACAAGCACACGTTGGCCAAGAAAATAAAATGTAGTTATTGCTCAAGTTATTAGCGTTTATCTCAATGGCTGCATCACACAAGCCAGGCATAGATTGTTTGCATAGGCTGTGATCCTTTTTATTTTCTATTTGTTGAAGATTTATTTATTTAGCCCACAAAAACACGTACAGGCCGATAAATTACAACAAATGAAGTATTGTCCGATAATTTAATTTGAACATATTTCCATTAAAATGTACAGACTTAACACAAGAGATGTTTAATTAACCACAGGTTCGGTTTGTTGAATGAAGTTGTTTAGCAACGCTTAGCGTCGTCGTTACCAAGGAGACGAGTACACCAGACCAGCGCCAGCGGTACGTTATCGTGTCACTGCCACATTTATAGTTATTTCGTTTGTAGAATGGCTATGTTTCACGTACATTTAGTGTTGTTGCGTACAAATGTTAAGTCGTTTTGAGAAGTGGAATTGGATTGGGCCTATGTCCCTTCCTTATAGTTAATCTCGCATCCCACGGAGTGGACAGCCTCCCCCTGCACATTGTGAACAGAAGGAATAAGCCTGCACTGTAAAAAAACAGTTATTTTCTGGCAGCAGGGGTACCGGAAAATGTCTGTTGAAAAACAGTAAAGAACTGTCATATTAAAAACAGATAAACAAAAAAAAAAACAGTAATTTTCTTTACCATAATAAAGATCTATAACTGTAATTTTACAAGAAATCTCCCTATTTTCCATGAAATATTACTTTTAACATATTAATTGTTGGAATAGTCCTCAAAAATAAAACTAATAGTCTTAAAGAAATGATAAAGCAAAGCTTAATTACAGATCATTTCTGTTATTACAAAACGTACCGTAAATCTAAGCTCATTTACATGTAATTTTACGTGGCAAAGCCCAAGTGTTGTTTCTTCAAATACATTTAGAAACCGTAAAAATACGTGCATTTTCTTTTTCTAAATGTAGGTTAACTGTACTTTTACATTGTGTCCCTTTTAAAATATACAAACATTATTAAATATTTCACATTATGAATTATTAAAAATGACAGGACCTTCTGCACTTTCTTTGCTACACTCTTGCCCACTTTGGTCCCCATGTCAGGATTGATCTTGAAAAGGCACCTGTTAAAGACAGAAGTAGAACTGAACGTTATGATCATATCTGTACATTACAAGCATCGGTTTGAGAAATATTTACTGGATGAGGTTGTGTCAAATCTAAAGTGGTCACTATAGGCATCACGGTCACACTGGGCAGCAATGCAGCAGGTCCGTTAACAAGAGTAAGACTTCACTTTAACAGCCTTGGAGAGTGGGTAGCTACAAGTGCCATCTTGAGAGGTTTGTGTGCAAACCAGGCAGATGAGGTGTCAACAGTGAGCGGTGTAAAAGAACAGTTAACTGCAATGAACAAAGCAGCCACGAAGACATCTCGTTTATGCATGAAGAAAATCTTAACTTTGTCTACTACCCCCCCCCACGGTTGGAAAGCATTGATTTGAAAGGCTACAGAAAGCAGCATCGAAGCGCTGGCTTTGGTGCACAAGAGCAGTTGTGTCTTCCTTGTCCAATTCCATTGTCCTCAGGTTCTGACACATAGCGTTTGCTAGTGCTACACCGCTACTTAGTGGTAAAAGTAGATACAGGGAAAGCTACACTGTTACTACATGGATTTAGAAGAATTATACTTCAAAGTCTTACCTCTAAGAATTCCAGAGTTGCCCCCAGTTCTGCTGGATAGGTGATGTTGAGGCAGTAGTACGTTGCAAACATCAGTACGAGGGCATCGCCAAAATTTGCAACACTGCCATTTACAATGGTCTGGTCCACTGCCAACATGAAGTGTCCAGCTGTCAGGGGAGAACCCCCTACGATGAACAACATAGGAAAAAGTTGAACATTTAAGTTAAGAGAATAGTCTAACATCATGACTTTCAAAACCCCACCAACTGTTGTAAAATATTTTGGATTAGATGGATGGATGGACTTTATGAAGTTTTCTAAATTGTATTTTAAGGACCAGTGTACAAGATTTAGGGGGGATCCATTAGCAAAAATGTAATATAATATTCATTAGTATGTTTTCATTAGCGTATAATGACCTGAAAGTAAGAATGGTTGTGTTTTTGTTAGCTTTATATCTACAGAGCATTATCAGGGTTATCAGTTGGTTGCAATTGCTAAATGTCTAAACTACATCCTACACACTGGTCCTTTTTAATACTGTTGAAATTATGAAATGCTATGGCCAATTATGCAAAAAATAAATAAATAGAAATCATACCACGCAACAATGCATGGTGTGCTTGGAAGTTGATAGACGGCTAGTTGATAGACGATAGATGGCAGACACGTTTCATCAACAGTCAGGATCATCTTGCCCTCGTCTTCCTTGAAATACTTCAAGAGCACCATTAGACCTCCAGGAAGGTCAGCTTTGGCGATTTCCATGTCTACAATGATGTCCCCTATTTTGCTTTTATACCACTTGTCATATTAAAAACTATGCAACAAGTCTTACTTTAGCTTGAAGACTTCTGGATGAAGTTGGAGTCCCAGGCAGCCAACAGTGCAGTTCCTACTGCAGCCAACAGCATAGGGGGGAAAAAGAGACGAGAAAAATATTTGATTGTTCCTTGAACTTTTACAGTGTGACCATTTAGTAGCTTAAACCAACCTGTCTGATTGACTGAGAGCCTTCAGAATGTCTTTGTCATCAACTTTGCAGGCAAGGTATCTAACTGAATCCAACTGCCTAATACTTTCCTGACCATGAGCAGGCTTCATGCTTGCAAAGAAGTCATCTTCATCAGAGGCGCTGGAGGCATCACCTTGCAAATGATTGAAGGTCTCTTGTTCCAGATGGTCCTTGATGTAGTCCAGACATGAAATGAAAATGCCATTAGATGCTAAGAATCAATTCAAACCTTTTGCAGTCACACTGATAACCATTTCACCAGATTAGAATGCCAAAAGAAAAGTATAGCCCCATGTATTACCAAAGTGCATTTGAAACTAACCACTAAATGAGGTTAAAAGATGGGTCATGAGCACTTACGTTACAAACTAATGTGAAACAGCTAGATTCAGGTGACTTTATTTATCCCGAGGGAAATTAAGGTGCAACAGTTGAAACAGGGGGAATAAATGCACACAAAATATACTAATACCTAAAAACTAAATAACAAGCTAAACTAAACAAAATATAACTAAATTAAATCTAAATGTATAGACAGATGAATTGCACAATTTACAGTATTACAGTAATACGTAGGTATATACAATATACAACAATACGTATAGTGCAAATTGGCAGTAATAAAATACTAATAAATAATTCAGATGAGTACTAAAAAAGTGACATGTGAAAAGTGACAAGTGAAATTGAATTGACAGTGCAAAAGTGAAAGGATTTACAGTGCGTTGACCAAGCTAGCTAGCTCACATCAATAGACTTCAAGTGATTACTAGCTCCAGCCTGCGTTGCCATTATCGTTGAGTGTAACAACGCGTCTCAAGAGTTACCAAGAGTTACCAATGACATCCAACAGCCATCATGCAATGGACACGACATACATGTGTTAGTGACGGACCACATAAACAATGAGAGATGTCATGAGCTTACCTCAACGTGTTTCCTCAAATTCGACGGAGAATTCTTAAACGAAGAAATCGTGTGGGGCTGAGGCAGTCAGAGAAGGCATTTGTAAACAAAGGAATCCTTCTTCTGTTCCACAACTTCAAATAAATCCTTCCAATAAGGCCATGGGTGTTGAAGTGCCGAGTTTGAGTCAGGATTTTCTTCCGCCATTGTCCAGGCTGTTGCGCTGTAATGGACAGGTACTAATGGGTCACGTGGGTAGCTAGCCTACATCTAATAGGTCCAACCCAAAAAGCGCGCGCTGTACCCTGATTGGTTAGTTCGCGGTGCTTATTTCTATATAAAAGTCTCACTCATAAGAAGGAACGACAGAAGTCACATATATAGTGGAGTAGAAGGTAAGATATTTTACTTTGAAATGTAGCGGAGTAAAAGTTAAAAGTTGCCCAAAATGGAATTGCATTTACTTCGTTACTTCCCTACCCCTGATTTCCATGTATTTTACAGTGATATATCTGCATAAGACATTTTTTGTAAAATTACAGAAAAAGTTTTTCAATGAAGAATTCTTTGTTTTTACGGTTAATGTTCTTAAAATTGCCATTTAAAAGGTGTTAAAAAACAGATATTTAACATATTCCATTTTTACAGATTGTTTCTGTTAAATCATATGACACATTTCAATAAACCGTTTATTCTTGTAATTTAATGTGATTTTCCGGTCATTTTAAAATACAGGGAAAACAACTTAAAATTGATTGGGGAAAACTGTTAAAAAATGTTTTTTTACAGTGTGGCAATATCGCCCACATACTACTTCTATGTCCACAAAGTCCATGCGTCCTCGAGTGGCGCAACCCAACGTGTTTGAAAAACTGCGCAAGATCATCACTGAAGACCCGGCGTGGTCCCTCTGTCTGATGCATCCCTTAACCAAACTATGCCTGAAGAACATTGTGAAAAACTTTGAGGGTATGCCGTTTCAATGCATATGTTATTCACACCTGTATCAATAATGTTGATATGATGATGAACAACAAATACTACTTAAAATGCATTGCATGTGTGCTGGTGTACTGTATTGATCAACAAAAAAACAAAAACAAACATCAGTTCATCTCATTACAGAAAAGCAGACCCTCGAAGAACTCCTGCCCGCTCATAGAGACTATGTGCTGGGCAGGCTGTCCACGTCCCTGCCGCTGCACATCACCGCAAACCTGATCGACGACCCGGGCTACTGGAGGCGCTGCTGCGTGCAGCGCTGGGACCTGTGCGACGTGTCCCAGTACGGCCACAGCTGGAAGCACATGTTCTTCGAGAGACACCTGGAGAACCTCGTGGAGCTGTTCATCCCGGACACCACGCCGCCGCAGACCATCCTGGAGGTGGTGCCCCTGTGCAGGGACCACGTCCGCCGGCTGGACACGCGCAGTGCTGCCCCATCAAGGAGTCCTGGATGCCAGGGAGCGGGCAACAGGGCGAGGGGTGGCAGCAGGAGCAGGGGGAAGGGGAGGGGGAGAGGGAAGATGCCTCGGACACGGCCATCCTGCACCACTTTGACTTTGGCGTCCTGCTGCACCGACTCAGCCGCCTGGAGGAGTTGCGGCTGGTGTACGGCGTGCGGGACTGCGGCATCAACTTTGAGTGGAACCTGTTTGAGTTCACGCTGCACGACTGCGAGTCCCTGGCGATAGCGCTCAAGTCTTGCCAGACCTTGAAGGTACTGAACAGCAGCACTCTATGGCTAAATAATAAATCTTGACTTTGTCGTTTGCTTGCTTGGTCACTTCTGTTGCTCTTCTCGAGCACTGATTTGTTCAGTGATTCCCTAGCTGAACAGCCAATCAATTATTTCGCTGACAGCAAGCGCCGAAAAGCTACCTCCGACTGTCCAACTAGTGCGGCCCCGCCCCGCCCAGATTTGGGTCACCTGACCTACAGCCAACCGTCGGCTTAGTGTGTGTCTCAGTCTTAATTAACTTGACTTCATCGTCCGATTCATGAGACGCAGATCCTGAGGCTTCACCAGAGCAAAGTGGAGGACGAGAGGTGCCGCATGCTGGCCCGCCACCTGCTGGACCACCCGGCGCTGCGCGAGCTCGACCTCTCCCACAACCTCATCGGCGACCGGGGGGCCCAGGCCCTCGGCAAGCTGCTGACCAGCAGCCGCCTGGAGGTCCTTCGCCTGTGCGACAACGAGATCGGGGGCCCCGGCGCTCTGGCCATCGCACACGCGCTGTCCCAGGGCGCCCCCCTCCGCGACCTCGACCTACGGCTGAACCGATTGGGCGACGAGGGCGGCCGGGCCCTCGGCCACGCTCTGCGGACCAATGGCACGCTCCGCCGGCTGCACCTGGGTGCCAACGAGCTGGGCGAGCCAAGTGCCACCGCGCTGGCGCAGGCACTGGTCCAGAACGACACGCTGACTAGCATCAACCTCTCCGCCAACAGCCTGGGCGCGGTAAGCTAAAGACAACGATAGCTTATTGAGCGATACGCGAACTGGCGTGATTCAGGAATATCTATTCTTCTTCTGTATTATTGAATGGTCATTAAGAGTTTTTACATGCAACGTTTTTTTCTAGTATTCTAATTATTTCCTAGTATTCTAAAGCATTAACTTTCTCTTACATTTAGAAGCTGACCTCTTTGTAAACCTTTTGCACACAAAGAAACCCATGTTTTTGCAATCTGAATATATCATGCTAAACCTTCCCCATGTCCACTCCTTTGCATAGCATTTTCCAGAAGTCAAGCCATCGGTTGCTATTTCTGAACAATAGGCAAATGATATATTCTGCATTTCCATTGCTTTTATAAGAAGAGTAGTAAAATAAGGGGGGGGGTGGGTGAAACTGGCTCGGTGTTGTGAGTGAGTTAGATGTGGCGTGGGTGAGTTAGATGTGGCGTGGGTGAGTTAGATGTGGCGTGGGTGAGTTAGATGTGGCGTGAGTGAGTTAGATGGGTGTGGGTGGATGGCACGTGGCTCTCACAGTCCTACAGCTACGCTAAGGGAACTTGGTTCAGGGGTTGGCGGTGGTCAGGGCGGCGGGAAATAGCATCAATCCCCTTCTTTGCTGCATGTGACCTATTGGCCTTTGGTAAAGATGGGGGAACATCCCTACCGTCTGGTCGTCGGTTGCGCAGCATCCATACCAGGTTTAAGGATAGTTTTTATCCACAGGCAGTACACCTACTGAACTGCTAGGAGTGCTGCCACTTTCATAACTGTGTGTGTGTGTGTGTGTGTGTGTGTGTGTGTGTGTGTGTGTGTGTGTGTGTGTGTGTGTGTGTGTGTGTGTGTGTGTGTGTGTGTGTGTGTGTGTGTGTGTGTGTGTGTGTGTGTGTGTGTGCACAGGGCGGTGGTAAGGCTCTGGAAGAAGGGATGTCCCAGAACATCAGCGTGATGGAGTGCGACGTCCGGCTGTCCGAGGTAGGCGAGGAGAGCGAGGCCTCCATCAGCCGGGTGGCGCGGAACAACCGGGACAGGACCCGCCTGCGTCCGGCAGGCGTGTGATCCGGCGCAGTAGTAGGCTCTAGTAATCACACTTTATCCCAACCCCTATGTCTATTCACCTTTGGGGGAGGGGAGGGGGTGGAGAACAACACAATTGAATAAATATTGAACACTTGATGACGGGGTGTGTCATTTTATCCAATCGAGCTAATAGGAGTTCAGAAAGGTGCCTATCAATCACGGTGGTGGTATAAGTGGTACTACATATAGGAACTTATTTTGTGGGCCTATTTTGTAGCATCGTAGTGAGACTGGTTGTTTGCGTTTGGCTGAATGAATATCGGTTTGTCTGCCGAAGACGGCCTCCAGGTGTAGCTGGGCACCGGGCTGCCGGTGGGAGAGCGCTAGTGATGTGTCGGTCGCGAACGAGCCGGCTTTTTTAAGTGAACGACGGGAGCCGGCTCGCACCCGCGAACGAGCCGTTATTTATTTGTTTACGGGTGCTCCGCGTACATGCAGTGACTGAATGTCACGTGCATGCTGTGCATCACGTGAGGATAGACAAGGAGGGAGGGGCGGCGTGTGCTCCGTGCTGGTTGCTGAACAGAGGGAGAGGAGAACACACAAGTGTCAGATTGCGTCGTGCTAATAAGTGAAGTGAAGATGAGTGAAAGTTGGAAAAGAAGCAGCATTTGGCTGCATTTTAACAATTGTGCAAACACAAAGGCAGAATGCAGAATTTGCAACATGAAGCTCTCATATAGAGCAGGGTCAACAAACAAGCTACACAGACCTCAATAAGCCAATTTATATCAAAGGCAATGAATGACCCCAGCTAGACAGAACATAGTGGATGAAGAATTGGCCAAAATGATTGCAAGTGATTTCCAACCATTTTCCATTGTGGAGGACAAGGGATTCCGAAGCTTCACACAGGCTCTAAATCCAATGTATGTTCCTCCAAGCAGGAAAACACTCTCAAAAAATCATTCCGAGACTGTATGATAGAGAACGTGCTTCACTGCAGGCCAGGGTTAAGGAAGCTACTGCAGTTTGCCTTACCACTGATTGCTGGACATCAAGAACCACCACCTCTTTCATGTCTGTTACATGTCTTCTGGACTGTTTTGAGTTTAGTGACAGACACACTTCAGAAAAAACTGCTAGGAACTAGCAGAGGAACTGCTAAGAGTAACAAAAGAGTGGGACATTGAAAATAAAGTGGCTTGCTGTGTTAGTGACAATGCAGCTAACATAACCAAAGCCATTCAACTCTTGAAATGGACCCACCACCCATGTCTCGTGCATACCATCAACCTGATGGTAAGAGATGCCCTGAAGGTCATGAAGATCACTCTTGACAAAGTAAAGGGGATGGTAGAATTCTTCCATAAGAGCACAAGAGCAACAGAGAAGTTGAAGTCTACTCAGCGCCAAATGGATATGCCTGAGCTGAGGCTCAAGCAAGACTGTGTCACAAGGTGGAATTCTACATTGTACATGCTGAAACGGGTTCTGGAGTCAAAGGATGCAATCATCTCTACCCGTATCTCTAGCGGACCACGACAGGGGGGGGCACAGCACGTGCTCAAGGCCCTCAAAACCTCAAAACGTCAATCCTATTCATACTGGGTTCCACTTCTTCCTCAGATGGCTGCTGCTGCTTCTCATACACTCTCATATCTGTGAAGAAAGAAAGAAACAATACACAATTAAGTGAAGTAAAGAAAAAACTAAAAACAAACACACACAAAGAGACCCCCACCCGGATCAGGTTGTCACGCTGGGCTGTCTCACCACCGTCTCAATCTCCCAGGCAACCATGCCAATCACCCAGGTTGAGGGAAGGATGGTGTCCTCTGATACAGGGCTGGACCTCTCAGGGAAGAGATGGGACAGGGCATCAGCCTTGGTGTTGTGAGGTGAGGGAGAAATTGAAACAGCTGAAGAACAGAGATCAGTGTGTCTGAAGGGAATTCAGCCGTTTAGCAGTTCGGAGGTAGTCGAGGTTCTTGTGGTTCGACCAGACCACAAAAGATTGCTGAGTCCCCTCCAGCCAGTGTCTCCATTAGTTTAGTGTTGCCTGAACCCTCAACAGTTCTCTGTCTCCGACATCGTAGTTCCTCTCCGCCGGACTCAAACTTCGGGAATACATTGTATTCAGGTGAATAAAAGTTTCTCACCCTCCGCAGACCTCTGGGAGAGGATGACCCTGAAGCCCGAATCCGAGGCATCCGCTTTGACGATGTACTGTTGGGGTGTAATTGCATTGGATAGTACCGGAGCTGCTGTAAACAAGGCTGAAAAGGTGGACTCAGCTTCTGGAGACTGGAAAAGGAGTGGAGAGTGGAGGTGAGAGTGTTGAGAGCAGCGGCCGCACAGCTAAAACCCTTGTTGAATCGCCGGTAAATGTTAGCGAACCCCAGAAAGCAACGCAACTGCTTCCTGTCTTCGGCCTGGATCTTCTTATGGTCAGCTCTGGTGTGCCCCTTCTCCACGATGTGGCCTAGGAACTCCACAGAAGTGGTGTGAAATAGGCACTTCTCAGCCTTCATAAGCAGCTTGTTCTCCAGGAGTCTTTGGAGAACCAGGCATACATGCTGCCGATGTTCCTCTCGGACCGGGAGAAGATCAATATATCGTCCAAGTACACCACCATGAACACATTGAGCATGTCCTGAAGGAGGTCGTTGACCAAGGCCTGAAATACAGGCGTTGGTCAACCCAAATGGCATCAGAAGATACTCAAAGTGTCCAAGGTGGGTATTGAACGCCGTCTTCCACTCATCCCCCTTCCTGATGCGGACGAGATGGTAGGCATTACGGAGATCGAGCTTAGTGAAGATGGTCGCGTGTGTTTAGGGTTTGAACATAGAGCTCATTATGGGTAAGGGGTAAAGGTTCTTGACTGTGATGTCGTTGAGGGCCCGAAAATTAAAGCAGGGTTTGAGGTCACCACCCTTCTTCACTAAGAAAAACCCTGCTGCCACCGGAGAAGAAGCAGGGCAGAAGAATCCGAGGCCAGGGAGTCGGGAATGTAATTCTGCATTGTAGTCTTCTCAGAAAGGGAGTGGTTATACAGCCGCCCGGAGGGAAGGGGGGCGCAAGCGTCTATGTCGTAGAGACGATGAGGTGGGAGAGAGACCGCTCCTTGCTAAACACTTCAGCCAGGTCATGCCTGGAAAGATCTGGAGAGGAAGGCGTGGGTCTGGGGTCTGAGGCAGGAGGAGTAGCTGACCACAGGCAGGTTGGTGTGGCAGGAAGCACACTATGACGGTTATCAAGTCAAGTCAAGTTTATTGTCACTTCACAGTTTACACAAGTATAAAGCAGTGATTAAAAATCGTATGTGCAATACCCGACGACAGACAGCAGTTATAAAAATAAGATAAGATAAAAACAGAATAGAATAAAATAAGTGAAAAAAATACACACACTACATACAACACAACTGTATAAAGTTAAATATATAAAAGTAAAAATGCAATTTATAAAATGCAATATATCTGTATATATGTATATATAAATCAATGTAATAAAATATACACTGTTATATGCTATACGCCCTTGTTCAGCAGCCTGATGGCCTGACTGTGGAAGCTATCTCTAAGTCTATTTGTGCGGCACTTGATACTGTGGTATCGCCTGCCTGACGGTAAAAGTGAATACAGTTCGTGGCTGGGGTGGGCAATGTCTTTTATGATGCGTTTGGCCTTGGCCATGCACTGCTGGTTGTATATATCCAGGAGGGAGGGGAGCTCACCTCCAACGATATACTGGGCCGTCCGCACCACCCTTTGAAGCGCTCGAGTGCGGTGCAGTTCCCGTACCAGGCAGTGATAAATCCTGTAAGAACACTCGATTGTCCCGGTGTAGAATGTTCTCAGGATGCGGGGGCCCATGCTGAATTTCCTCAGACGCCTGAGGAAATACAGGCGTTGTTGGACCCTTTTCACCACGTGTGTGGTGTGCGTGGATGTGAGGTCCTCGGAGATGTGCACACTGAGGAACTTGAAGCTGCTCCCTCTCTACTGCAACACCGTCGATGGAGATAGGGCCGTGCTCTCCTCTCGGCTTCCTGTAGTCCACGATCAGCTCCTTGGTCTTCTTAACAGGGCGAGGCTGTTCTCCTGGCACCCCTGCTCTAGCGATCCAACCTCCTCCCTGTAGGCTGTCTCGTCGTCGTCGGCGATCAGGCCCATCACTGTCGTGTCGTCAGCAAACTTGACGATGACGTTGGAGCTGTGCATAGCCATGCAGTCGTGGGTGTAGAGGGAGTAGAGGAGAGGACTCAGCACGCATCCCTGGGGGGCTCCCGTGTTGAGGGTCAGTGGCTCTGAGGTGGTGCTGCCCATCCTCACCACCTGGCGGCGGTCCAACAGGAGGTCCAGTATCCAGCTGCACGTGGATGGGGGCACGCCTAGACCTCTAAGCTTGGTGTCGAGCTTGGCAGGAACTATCGTGTTGAACGCTGAGCTGTAGTCCACAAACAGAATTCGCACATAACAGTTCTTTCCCTCCAGGTGGGAAAGGGCAGTGTGGAGGGCCATGGCATTTGCGTCATCAGTGGATCTGTTTTGACGATATGCAAATTTCCATGGGTCCAGCGTGGCAGGTAACACGGAGCAAATAAAGTCCTTGACCAACCTCTCGAAGCATTTGCTGACAATCGAGGTAAGGGCTACAGGTCTATAGTTGTTCAGGCATGTTACATTGGGTTGTTTAGGGACAGGCACGATGGTGGACATCTTGAAGACCGCGGGAACAACAGCCTGGGCCAGGGAGAGGTTGAAGATGTCTCTCAAGCCAGGGTCTGCCGAGGACCAGTGGAGCGGTAGGGGCGTGGACGACGAGGAAACGTGTGGACTCGTGGTGATTTCCTGAGATGGAAAGGCTTAGGGGAAACTGTGCTCCGAGTGATCTCGTCCAGGGGATGGCCATCCAAGGCGTGAACAGTGAGGGGTCTGTCAAGAGACAACAACGGAATCCCAGCTTGCCTGGCCAAGGTAATGTCAATGAGACTCATCTGCTCCTGAGTCAATGAAGGCTCCAACAGAGAGAGACTCCTGTTCCCAGGAAAAGGTGACAGGGAAAAGGCTGCTCCTAGGAGTCTGTTGGTTAGGAGGTAGTGTCATCAGGCTCAATAGGGTTCCCAGACCTAGTGAGCCTGGTCTATTGGCATCTCGGGTCGGTTAAGGCAGGTACGGATGAGGTGTCCGGCTGGTCTCGCTCTGTGATGGATAATCGGGAGCGACCCACCTGCATAGGCTCCTCAACTGTAAGAGCCTGGTCTATGGGGATTCACGAATGGTGGAGAGTTGGGGTGGTGAATAGAGGAAGAGGGGCGATGACTTTGCTCATGACGTCTCTCTGCAAGCCGTCCTTAATATTCTCATTAAGTCCTCTTCTAATAGCGCTCTGGTGCGCCTTATCGTCCCACAAACTCTCTGCAGCTAGGATGAGAAAATCCACAGTATAGAGAACCCTGGGAGATTGAATGTAGTCTGGTAGCAGCATCCTGGCCCTCGGATGGGTGATCAAAAACAAATGTGAATTCTCTAAGAAAAGAACTATAACTAATGGATAATGCGGCATTCTGAAAAAATAACGCTGTGGCCCATTTGGGTGCTCTGCCAGACAAGTTGGACAGAATAAAAGCTACATTAGAACTAGAGATCTTAGAACTACATTAGAACTTGTTTCTAAAAAACACATTACAACTTGTTTCTGTAAGCTTGTAAAAAAAAACAAGCTTGCAATGGGTAATATATCAACAAAATAAATCAAAATCCCCCTCAAAGAGTCTGCCGCTTGCCAACAAGGGAAAAGCTGAAGGGGAACTGGAGGCGGAGGAAAAGAGATCCCCCTGATGGAGGGGCTGACGGGGCAGGCAGGGGATCGGCTGCTGTACTACCGGGTTCCATGTGGGCCAGAAACCCAAATAGCAGGTGGTGGTGATTGGTTGGGCGGAGTCCGGTGCTGGAGCAGGGCGGGGCTCTGACCTGAAACAGAGGCTATACAAGGCCCACAGCGCCACCCAGAGGCACCACATGCCTTAACAGTGTGTGTTAATAATTTTAGGTAGTAAGATAAGGGTGTGTTTGTGTGTGTTACCATTCCAGGTGTTAAGATAAGGGTGTGTGTGTGTCACCATTTCAGGTAGTAAGATAAGGGCGTGTTTGTGCGTTACCATTTGAGGTGGGAAGAGAAGGGTGTGTGGCTTGGGAAGCTGCTTCCACTCTCTCTCGGGACTTGCCCTGGAGTCTGTAGAGAGAAAGAGACACACACACACACGCACACACACACAATCATAAATCATACAGTACAATACAGAGCAGTGCATTAACGGTAATGAGTCCAGTAAGTACAATGCTACCATATAGCCCTTTCAACAATTCAGAAGCCGCACTGTTGGTCACACACACACACACACACACACACACACACACACACACACACACACACACACACACACACACACACACTCACACACACACACACACACACACACACACACACACACACACACACACACACACACACACACACACACACTTGTATCTCTACAATAAACCGGTTTATTCATCACACCTGCCTGCCTGTTTCTTGAGATATGGGGGGGGGCAGGGGGCTTAATAAGGCCACTTAAGTGGTGGACTGTTACATCTATGGCGATACAAGTCCTGGGGAGGGTTTGGGGTCGCTGGCTGACCTTTAGCCAGCCTCCTGCAGAAGCCTGCAAAGAAAGTGGGTCTTCTGGAAGTGTCTGTAGAAGTGAGGAAGCATGTCCATCAGATTTGACACCTGGGAGGGAGAGAGAGACATTTCTTTATCCATTTTGTCACTATCTCGTTATTCAATATCTGGAAGAAAAGTTTGAACGGGACATTTAACCGGGAATGGAATTCAAAAATCAGAGATGCGTTTCGGGGGGGCGTGTAATAACATCTTAATCAAGTCTTGCACACGGGTCGGAGGTTGACCTCTTACCTGGAAGTTCTCCTCCATGGCCTCCTGTACCTCCGCCACGGGTGATGTCATGGAGGGGGTGGCGTAGTTGTCCACAGCATCGAACACAGTCGTGACCACCAAATGAGAGATCCAGAACGCTGAGGAAAAACAAGAGAAAACAAAAACCCCAAATCCTATTTCAATTTCTCGTGTTTGTGGCCTGTTGCTACGGTAACCGCCGCTATCCAGTTGCCGTGGGTTACCTGAGCCCTCGTCTCCTATCACGTGACCCCAGCCCCCGCAGCTCAGGCTGGAGCCATCCGGCTTTACCAGCTTACAGTTGGAGCCATCACCACGCCCCCTACAGACAGACACAAGTAGTACACACAGAGAGAGAGAGAGAGAGAGAGAGAGAGAGAGAGAGAGAGAGAGAGAGAGAGAGAGAGAGAGAGAGAGAGAGAGAGAGAGAGAGAGAGAGAGAGAGAGAGAGAGAGAGAGAGAGAGAGAGAGAGAGAGAGAGAGAGACAGACAGACAGACAGACAGACAGACAGACAGACAGACAGAGAGGATATACAGGTACAGGTACACATGTGTCATCCGTTGCATTATCACGTTGGTTGTAGCAAAACACAGCGCCATTGTCGTCGTTTCCATGGATACCGCATCAGACAGACATCCAATGCTGACACAGACATCCAATGCTGACACACACACACACAGGCGCGCGCGCACACACGCACAAACACACACACGTAATCTAATCCAAACTGGCGTTGTGCCACTTCTGACTCACAGGTTGGCTCCAATCAGAGAGCGATTAAGTGATCAAAAACTGACCTCAGCCAATCAAGCAGAGAGGCCGCTGTGAGCCAAGCTATATCTTGTTGACCAGATGTGGCGCTGTGGTTGAGATTTGGGGCTTTCAACATCATCACAGGAGCACAAAACAACAACCACCACCATCATCTAACTCCATGGGCGAACCCTCCTTATCTCCCTCGCATTTATTCATGCTTTTGTAAATGTCATTGTCTCACCCCACTGCATCCCACTGGTTTTACCGGTCCTTCCTGTTTTAAACACATGCTGTTTCTGTGTGTCCTGTGAGGCTGAAGACAAGCATGTACACAATGCAATGCATCTATCATCCATCATCATCCATCATCAATCATCCATCATCCATCCATCCTCCCCCTCCTCTCCCCTCCTCCTCCTCCTCCTCCTCCCCCCCTCCACCTCCTCCTTCCTCTCCCCCTTCCTCTTGCCTCCTCCTCACCTCCTCCTCCTCCCTCCTCCTCCTCCTCCCTCCTCCTCCCTCCTCCCCCCTCCTTCCTCTCACCTCCTCCTCCTTCCCCCCTCCCCATCCTCCTCCTCTCACCTCCCCATCCTTCTCCTCCTCTCCACCCCTCCTTCTCATTCTCCCTCCCTCTCCTCCTCCTCCTCCTCCTACCCCTTGTCCTCCTTCTCCTCCCTCTCCCCCTCCCCCTCCTCGTTCTCTTCTCTCCCTCATCTCTCTCCTCCTCCTCCTCCTCCTCCTCCTCCTAACTTTCCTCCTCCTCTGTACTCACCACTGGTCCAAGATGTCTCAGGCTAGTGTACGCTGAACTCTGGCGTGAACAGATCCTCCAAGCTGGCTTTAGACTTCCTGACGGGGGTCCTCGGCTGGGAGCACAAACAAACAAAAACAAAATGTACAGTTAGGGGTCAGAGTTAAATGATTGATTGTGTATTGGTTGTTATTTATTTACCGATGCATTCATCTCTCATCACAGTTTTAATGTCAGCGGGTAGCTCAGACACAGTGTAACAATAATAACTATTAAAAATGATATGTTTCGATAGCTTTTCTCTGTACTCAAACTTGTAAACACACACACACACACGCACACACAGACACACACTGTGTGGCTTTGTACCGGAGATGACCGATATGGAGATGAGAGAGCAGACGCCCACGATGACCAGCAGAGAGATGGCGATGCCCTTCCAGTTCCTCTGGGGGGGGCTGACGTCCAAAAACTCCTGTACACACACACACACACACACACACACACGCACACGCACACGCACACACTATAACTGGGACAGTGTATTCTAAGGTCAAAGATTGCCAGCTTTAATACAATCAGCTGGTGGTGGTGGTGGTGGTGGTGGGGTGTGTGTGTGTGTGTGTGTGTGTGTGTGTGTGTGTGTGTGTGTGTGTGTGTGTGTGTGTGTGTGTGGACCATCCCAAATCATCATCCTCCCCCACTGCCCCAGTTCATGCTGGGGTAAGGCAATGTTCCAGGTGTCAGCAGGTTGCATCATGGGACATCAGAGCAGATCCCTCATGACAGACTGTCGTGTCATCATCATCATCATCATCATCAAACACACACACACACGTACACACACACACACACACACACACACACACACACACACAGAAGATTGAACTGCTGCCACAGCACAGCGTTGAAAGACTTTAGTTGAAGTAAAACACCAGTATACAAAATGAGAAAAAGTGATACGTATACATGATGCATGATACCGTATATATGATATTGTACATAGATGATATTGTACATAGCTGATATTGTATATATATGATATTGTATATAGATGATATTATATATATACTTGTGTATATACAATACGGTATGGTATTCGCGGTGTAGACATAGGGGCAAACAGAGTAACACTGACTACTTAAATACACCTGACTTCACAGACCAATGAACACAGGTGCACTCACTCACCGTAAATGACAACCAAACCTAACCCTATTAACTCTACTAACCCCTACTAACTCAACTAACCTTATTAACTATACTACCCTAGTAACCCTACTAACTATACTAACCCCTACTAACTCAACTAACCTTATTAACTATACTACCCTAGTAACCCTACTAACTCTACTAACCCCTACTAACTCAACTAACCTTATTAACTATACTAACCCTACTAACTATACCAACCCCTACTAACTAGTCTAACCCTACTAACTCAACTAACCCCTACTAACTCTAACTCAACTAACCTTATTAACTCTACAAACCCTTCTAACCCTACTTACCCTACTGACACCTACTCCTACTCACTCTACAAATCCTACTAACTCAACTAACCTTACGAACTCTACTTACCCTACTCACTCTACTACATCAACTAACCCTACTTACTGTACTTAGCCCTACTAACTATACTACATCTACTAACTCTACTAACCCTAATGACAACACATTGTATTGTTGTTTATTCTAACCTTATCAACCGGTTGTTAGCTAGGGGGCTAATGCTAGAGTGGCATTACAGTACAGCGGCCTTTTAGCTAGGGTGCCAATGATAGTGTTAACAGCAGTTGTTAGCTTGGGTGCAAATGCTAGTGGTTACAGCAGGTTGTTAGCTTGGGTGCTAATGCTAGTGGTTACAGCAGGTTGTTAGCTTGGGTGCTAATGCTAGTGGTTACAGCAGGTTGTTAGCTAGGGTGCCGTATTCCGCAAAGACCCACCCTACTCTGCCTCTAACTAACTAGAAATATTCAAATGTATGATAATATATAACAACTACAAATGTTACACTAAATTATGCTGTTAACTGTTAACTGATGCTGTTAACTGATCTGTCAACAGAACCACAGAGAGATTCTGTGATTCTCTGATTTGGTCTGAGGTATTCATTTACATTACAATTAACAGGACATTGTTATTATGTTTCTAAAATCCCATTTCCGTGGAGAAGACCAACAGCTCTCTGGAAGGCACCATGCAGGTCAATCAGGCAATTTGTCATAGCGGTCATCTCTGTGGTACAATGGAGTGATCTCCACTGCTCAGTGCTAGAGTCCCGGGTTCAAGTTCAGCTGACTGTTGCGAGATCTCGCAAAACTATTGCGAGATCTCGCAAAAGTACATCTTAACATTTTCCCGTTCTATGTCCCTTCCCGGGCTCCGTAGATAGGTGCTCTGATTTGATCAGAGGTATTAATTTACATTAGAATTTACACGAAATTGTTATGTTTCTGAAACCATAATTTGCATGGCGAACACGCTCCACAAATTTACAATACCAACCTCAGCAGGAATCGAAGACAGGAATCTACAGAACTGCTAACCAGCAGCTCTCACAACTGTGCCAATGAGAAGTTGGCAGACTTTATGACATTACAATATGACCGTTTCCAAATTGTTCAATCTAATGCTTGGAACCCCAAGAACATTTTGGTTTCACATGGCAAATAAAAACATCTTGAATCTTGAATCATGGATGTCATGTCAATTGTAAAGTGAATTATAAACTCAGACCAGATGATAGCAGGTGTCGCTGTGGTCCAATGCAGTGATCTGTGTTGCTCTGCGCTGGAGACCCAGGTTCAAGTTCTGCTAAATGTTTTCTCCTTGGGAATCTTAAATTTTGCATGTCATGTTTATTATAAGGTAAATTATAAACTCTGAGTCGATCAGCATGATTGCCAGGGGGGCGCAGTAAATAGGCTGCTAACCTGCGGCTCCTAACCAAAACACACTCAAACAGTCATGATTTACACATTCTCATACTTAACAAACTGCCATAGTTCAAAATTGCCATGCATACCTTACCACATCATCATTCGCTATACGAATTTTACGTCTCCAAAGCCGTTCACCAATATGTCTTCAGCACCACAACTCTTATGATTTGGTCGGTGGTATTAATTGACATTACAATCCATCCCCCGGCCTCACCTGTCCAAGACACTAAGAGTCAAACACCCACTTAGGATACGTAGGTCTCCAGCACTGATAACTGGGGGGATCAAAACTGTGCCAAAAATACCCATGTGTAATGACCGCTTTGGTCTTTCCGCAAAGTGTGCTAAATTCAGCATATTTGCGAACTTGCTATTTACCCATATAATAACCCATATTTATCTTAGAATGTATAATGGATTACGGTTATGCAATACGGATTGTAAGTATTCATGTATACATTCTATTCAGAATGTTTTTCCTAGTAGGCTACACCATGTCAGTGTAGTCTTCTGATGTTTTTGATAGATGTAAATGCCATTTAATTGATGCCATGTCAACTATTTTACCTCATTGCATAGTATACTAAAATGCTATTCATTGTATAGAACTGTAGACCTAGTAGACTGTATACTACACCATGACTGTTGACATGACGGATATTTGATATTTTGATTGCTATTTTCTTCATGTCATCAACTGTTACTAGAAGTTTTATTTAACATATTTATACAGCCTTTTTATGTTTATCTTCAGAGAGAAGTGGGAGAGACAAGCAGTTGGGGTGAGCCAGGAATGTTTTGCAGTTCATGAGTTCAATCTATTTAGGTTATTTCTAATTTTTTAATTGTTAATAAAGCACTTAACCTACCAAACCTTAAATATGAATTGAAATGCTTTCTTCTGTATATTTTAAGTTAAGCTGGTCATCACTGGTGCCCCGCCCCTCGGGCCTGTGGTGGTGGCCCCGAGGATTCAAGATGTTTTAGTACAATGGAATGCTTACTCCCTAAAACACTACACTATAAAAAATACTGTACACACTAAAAATAACAATAAAGTGACTAATGCCTGTGGATAAACACCGTCCTTGAAACTGGGAGTCTGTGTAGCCGGGGGGGAGGGGGCGTCCTTCATTGTTTTAGCATGAAATGTTGCAACCCCAGTGGCACTGGTTACAGCAAGTTGTTAGCTAGGGTGCTAATGCTAGCGTGTGGTAACAGTAGGTTGTTTAAGCAGTGACAGGGGATTAGCAGGAGAGTGCGTCTGCGTGGTGAAAGAGAAGCAGAGGTTTTAAATCCATTTAGAGTCTACAGCAGGGATTAACAAACATGATGCCTGGAAAACAGGTGTGTGTGTGTGTGTGTGTGTGTGTGTGTGTGTGTGTGTGTGTGTGTGTGTGTGTGTGTGTGTGTGTGTGTGTGAAAGTGGAACAACAGCACATATTTATAACATGTTTATCACCTGTTATAGTGCAGTGTATAGTACATAGTATAGTATATAGTGTTAAATTGTAGCATATGGCAAATAACATGGTTAGAGAGGTTATTGTTAGGGTTAGAGGTTATTATTAGGGTTAGAGGTCATTGTTAGGGATAGGGTTAGAGGGGTTATTGTTAGGGTTAGGGTAAGATAGTTTATTGTTAGGGTTAGGGTAAGAGAGTTTATTGTTAGGGTTAGGATAATAGAGGTTATTGTTAGTGTTGAGGTGGGGCAGGGCAGGTCAGGAGATGGATGCTGCATCATGCTGACGTTAAAGGGAAGGCTGTGACTCAGACTTGGTAGTTTGTCCTGAAATGTGAACCTTGATGTCAGCAGCCCCACCTGATGGGCCTGGCGTCCAACGACCTCTGGCTGTACCTGATGGAGCAGGTGGTTAGAAACATGATGGAGGGTTGACATGGTGGGGAAAGACCTTCGGAAGCACGGCAGGGGTGCTGGCCCTTGAGCAAGGCACCAGCAACAGACTGTGAGCGTGTGCCCCTGGCGCTGCAGTGCTTCAAGAGATTAAAGATTAAAAGAGTGTGGACTCATGTCTCCCAAGAGGGACGACCGAGGATCTGGTCTATTCTCAACCCTGAGCCTAATACAGGGGTATTAGTACTGTAGTAGTAGTATGAGTACTGTTGTAGTACAGGATACAGTGGTGGTTGTATTCGTACTGCAGTAGTACAGTAAACAGTGGTGGTAGTATTAGTAGTACAGTATATAGTGGTAGTAGTATTACTAGTACAGTATATAGTGGGGGGTAGTACTAGTAGCACGGTATATAGTGGTGGTAGTATTTGTACTGTAGTAGTACAGTATATAGTGGTGGTAGTATTAGCAGTTCAGTATATAGTTGTAGTTGTATTGCTAGTACAGTATATAGTGGTGGTAGCATTCGTAGTACAGTATATAGTGGTGGTAGTATTTGTAGTACAGTATATAGTGGTGGAAGTATTAGTACTTTAGTAGTACAGTATATAGTGGTGATAGTATTAGTACTGTTTAGTATTAGTACTGTAGTTGTACAGTAGTGGTGGTAGAATAAGTAGTACAGTATATACTGGTGGTAGTATTAGTACTGGAGTAAGACAGTATAGTGGTGGTAGTATAAGTACTGTATCCAGTAGTAGCCGTAGTATTACAGTGTACGATGGTATAGTATTAAACAGTAGCAGTAGTATGTTGGTAAAAGCATTAGTACTGCATCGAGTAGTACACAGTATATGATGATGATAGTATTAAACAGTAGAAGTAGTAGTATTCCAGTATATGGTGTTTCGAAATCCATTCCATATATGTCCTGAATATTCATTTAAAAAACAAAGTAAAGAACACATAGTTACTTACACAACGTCCATTTTATTGCAGAAGACACTTTCCTTGAAGATACAAGATGGCAGCAGCACTGCATAGACATGAGTTACAAGGAGGAGCAGTGTTTCATATAAGACACAGTCATTCAGTAGACCCACAACACCCCCACCCCCACGGGTTGAAAACAATAACAAGCCACTCAGAGTTCCCTAGAGCCGCAGTTAAGGTCAGAGGTGAACACGCAGGCAACCAATCAGCAGGGACATGATGACGTGAGGGTGTGGTTCAGTGCAGCACTGCCACCACCACCACCACCACGACCACTAAGAGACTTTCTGGATATGTTGTTTTAATGCTTGTACCACGTCTGTTTAACTACCTAAACAGGTTTTTCTTATTTTTTTTTTCTTTTCTTACCGATTGTTCAAGATAAGGACATTGGTGAAATACAGATTCAGTTATGATGGAGAGACCGGTCTAGAGCCGCTCAGACCAAGAGATCCTCAGACCTAAAGCTCCACTGATCTAGAGCCGCTCAGACCAAGAGATCCTTAGACCTAAAGGTCCACTGATCTAGAGCAGCTCAGACCAAGAGATCCTCAGACCTAAAGCTCTACTGATCTAGAGCCACTTAGACCTAAAGCTCCAAAGATCTAGAGTCACTCAGACCAAGAGATCCTCTGACCTAAAGCTCCACTGATCTAGAGCTGCTCAGACCAAGATATCCTCAGACCTAAAGCTCCACTGATCTAGAGCTGCTCAGACCTAAAGCTCCAAAGATCTAGAGCTTCTCAGACCAAGATATCCTCAGACTTAAAGGTCCACGAATCTAGAGACACTCGGACCAAGAGATCCTCAGAACAACAGCTCCTCGGCCTGGCCTCAGCCTCAGCCGAAGGTCGTCACACGTACGCAGAGTCCCTGGACTGTGCGTGTCCGAAGTTGGGGATGCTCATCCTGGGCGGGTCTTTGTTGCGGATCTCGTAAAGGGTATTCCTCCGCGCCTGCACCCCCCTCACGGCCGCCTTGATCTTCTTCCAGCCCAGGTGGTTGAGCTCTGCCAGGTTGAACGCCACGCTGACCCCGCTGACAGCGAACATGAACACCAGGAACAGCGTCTTCTCGGTGGGACGCGACACGTAGCACTCCACGTCCTTGATGCATGGGTACCGGTCACACTCATACACCGGCGGAACGCTGAAGCCGTACAGGAAGCACTGGCCGACCAGGAAGCCGACCTCCAGCGCGTTCCGGAAAACCACTTGTATCACGTAGAAGCGGGAGATTCCCTCCTGCCTCCTCCTCTTGGACTTGGTTCTCGCGGACGGGTGAGGGATGTCCCTGACCTCTGGAGAGTCCAGGTCAACCTCCCAGGGGGAGTTCTCCGAGTTCTGCAGCACCCCGTTGGGCAAGGTGTTCTTTATCGTGTCCGGTTCATACGTTGTCCTGTCCAGGGACAGGTAGACGCCGGCTGAGAAGCGGCGCTCTTTCAGCTTGGCCGACTGGTGGACGGAGTAGGTGATGAAACAGAGGCTGGGGCAACAGACCATTATGATCTGGAAGACCCAGTATCGTATGTGAGAGATGGGGAAGGCCTTGTCGTAACATGCCTGGTTGCAGCCTGGTTGCAAAGTGTTGCACACAAACATGGACTGCTCGTCGTCGTAGACTGTCTCCCCGACGATGGCCACGATCAGAATCCTAAAGATCACCACCACAGTAAGCAGGATCCTGCAGGGGAGAGAGATGACGACCTTGTGACGACTGCAGACAAACAAATATACGCAGGTCCATTTATCCTACATAGAGCTCATACCTAGAGCAGTGGTTTGGGTTTAAACGTGGTAATATGTCTTATGTGATGGTCAACATAGTAATCTATGTCATTTTGTCACTGATACTAAAATAAGCCGATCTCTGCTAACCAGTATGTGAACGTAACACTGCTCCAAATTGCGACTATTGCGTGACTGCCGGTGCTTTGATAGTATACAGAGGACACACCCCCGACCCAGCGAGGACACACCCCCGACCCAGCGAGGACACACCCCTGACCCAGCGAGGACACACCCCCGACCCAGCGAGGACACACCCCCGACCCAGCGAGGACACACCCCCGACCCAGGGACTATTTCCGTGTCGGACCATGACATGCTTGTACTGTATATTACTTTTTATTTATTTTCTAGTTGGTAAGTATTGCTGACATGGTTAGTAGTTGGTTAGTCTGTCTCCTACCGCCCTATCATAGTGGAGGGCTGCTGACATGGTTACTAGTTAGTTAGTAGTTGGCTAGTCTCCTACCTCCCTATCATAGTGGAGGGCTGCTGACATGGTTAGTGGTTGGTTTATCTCTCTCTCCCTATCATAGTGTTGACAGGGTTAGTTGTTAGTTAGTTGTTGGTTAGTCTCCTAGTCTCCTTTCGGGAAGTCCCTATCACAGTGGAGGGCTGCTGACATGGTTAGTAGTTAGTTAGTAGTTGGTTAGTCTCCTACCTCCCTATGTGGAGGGCTACTGACAAGGGTTAGTAGTGAGTAGTTAGTAAGTAGTTGGTTCATCTCCTACCTCCCTATCAGTGTTGACAGGGTTAGTTGTTAGTTAGTTGTTGGTTAGTCTCCTAGTCTCCTTTCGGGAAGTCCCTATCACAGTGGAGGGCTGCTGACATGGTTAGTAGTTAGTTAGTAGTTGGTTAGTCTCCTACCTCCCTATGTGGAGGGCTACTGACAAGGGTTAGTAGTGAGTAGTTAGTAAGTAGTTGGTTCATCTCCTACCTCCCTATCAGTGTTGACAGGGTTAGTATTTAGGTAGTAATTTGGTTAGTCTCCTAGTCTCCTTAGTCTCCTCTAGGGAGGTCACTATCATAGTGGAGGGCTGCTGACATGGTAAGTAGTTAGATAGTAATTGGTTAGTAGTTGGTTAGTCTCCTACCTCCCAATCATCCCCATCATAGTGGAGGGCTGCTGACATGGTTCGTAGTTAGTTAGTAGTTAGTTAGTAGTTGGTAAGTCTTCTACCTCCATATCATAGTGGTGGTCTGCTGACATGGTTAGTAGTTAGTTAGTAGTTGGTTAGTCTTTAGTAGTTGGTTAGTAGTTGGTTAGTCTTCTACCTCCCTATCATAGTGGTGGTCTACTGACATGGTTAGTAGTTAATTAGTAGTTGGTTAGTCTCCTACCTCCCTATCATTGTGGAGTGCTGCTGAACAGCCGCCTCCAGGAGCCGCTCGAGGATGGTCCACTCCCCCATCACGGCTCATCCGTTTCCTCGAGACCAGAACCAAAGAGAGTCCTGCTCGTGTCTCCTCTTCGTCCCGTAAACGCATGGAGACGCGCGCGCGCGCTTTAATCCGGCTTAAAGTAGAACTCGGTTGAGTCACACGCGCGCGGGCAGGTGGGCGTGGGGCTCGCGGGGACAAGAGCGATGAATTCAATACCAAGTCATCAGAAGAAACACACGTATATAGACAGAGAGAGAGAAAGAGGGGGGGGGGTTAGAGAGAGAGAGAGAGAGAGAGAGAGAGAGAGAGAGAGAGAGAGAGAGAGAGAGAGAGAGAGAGAGAGAGAGAGAGAGAGAGAGAGAGAGAGAGAGAGAGAGAGAGAGAGAGAGAGAGAGGGGGTTTAGAGTTAGAGGAGAGAGAGAGAGAGAGAGAGAGAGAGAGAGAGAGAGAGAGAGAGAGAGAGAGAGAGAGAGAGAGAGAGAGAGAGAGAGAGAGAGAGGGGGGGGGGGTTTAGAGTTAGAGGAGAGAGAGAGAGAGAGAGAGAGAGAGAGAGAGAGAGAGAGAGAGAGAGAGAGAGAGAGAGAGAGAGAGAGAGAGAGAGAGAGAGGGGTTTAGAGTTAGAGGAGAGAGAGAGAGAGAGAGAGAGAGAGAGAGAGAGAGAGAGAGAGAGAGAGAGAGAGAGAGAGGAGAGAGAGAGAGAGAGAGAGAGAGAGAGAGAGGGGTTAGAGTTAGAGGAGAGAGGGGGTTAGAGTTAGAGGAGAGAGAGAGAGAGAGAGAGAGAGAGAGAGAGAGAGAGAGAGAGAGAGAGAGAGAGAGAGAGAGAGAGAGAGAGAGAGAGAGAGAGAGAGAGAGAGAGAGAGAAAGGGAAAAATAGGGAGAGAGAGAGACTGGCGAAGGAGATAATAAAGTATCCAATCAGAGAGAAGTCCTCATCCGCAGGCCCCTCCCTCCGCTTAGTGGACGAGTAGTCTAGGTACAAATACTAATTAGTAATTAGTAATACTAATACTATTAAATACAAATAGACATACTGTACACAGATAGAAACATCAACTGTCATGAGGCTGAGTTCACCATTTGAAGAACAATTCATCATGTTGTATTTATTGTGGAGGGAAGAAGTTAGTGTGTGAGCAAGAGAGAGAGAGAGAGAGAGAGAGAGAGAGAGAGAGAGAGAGAGAGAGAGAGAGAGAGAGAGAGAGAGAGAGAGAGAGAGAGAGAGAGAGAGAGAGAGAGAGAGAGAGAGAGAGAGAGAGAGAGAGAGAGAGAGAGAGAGAGAGAGAGAGAGAGAGAGAGAGAGAGAGAGAGAGAGAGAGATGGGAGTGTTGGCGCCACCTTGTGGTATAAACCTATGGAGAGAAGGCAGGCAGGCGGACAGACAGAGACAGAGGTGTTTCAAGGTTTCACACACATTCAAAAGATACAGATAGGAGATGTTCATGTAAAATAATGTAACGTTAATATAATAATACTTTCATTGAATTTAATCTCAAACACGCAAATGAGAAACAGAATTCAAGATTCAAGATTCAAGATAACTTTATTTATCCCGAGGGAAATTAAGGTGCAACAGTTGAAACAGGGGGAATAAATGCACACAAAATATACTAAATAACAACAAACTAAACTAAGCTAAACTAGCATAAACAAAATATAACTAAATAAAATCTAAATGTATTGACAGATGAATTGCACAATTTACAGTATTATTACAGTAATATGTAGGTGTATACAATATACAACAATACGTATAGTGCAAATTGGCAGTAATAAAATACTAATAACTAATAAGAATTGCTAAAAGCTAATGGGATTTAATGAATAACATCTAAGTTAATGCAATTCAAATTCAAGCGGATGGAACAGATGAAGACTTAGTATTGAACACATATTTGTAGTCGTGGCACCTTCTAGACTCACCCGTTAAATCACATACCCGTTTTGAATATTGCAAGTAAGTTGCGTCTAATGCTTGTCGTATACTATTCGATTTTGTTTATGCATATTATGGTGCTATTATTAAGGTGTGTCGTCTTTCGCACAATAACACATACCGAAGACCTAACGTGCCAAACAGAGCAAAGACATTGTAATACAATTAAATACATCAGATGGGTAAATCAGAGGTTTTTAATCCTCCTGGTAGTCCATGACAGACAATAGAGTAGCAAATAGCTGTTATATATTACGGTATTATAAAATCATTATATAATACTATATATCATTAAACACGCTGTTTCAGACACTGCGACAGGGATTTATTTTGTCCACATGAGGGCGCTAATGTTCAATAATATTCGTTCATAATGTGTTGGGATGTTTGAGTAGACCTGCTTCTCCTTGTCCTGTGGGTCCACCATAGTAGTAAGTGGCTGTTCTATATAATTGTATAATTATATATATATATATAACACATATATAAATTGTATACATTTGTTTTGTCTACGTGAGGGCACCGACACTCAATAATATTCATTGTTTGGGATGTAATGATGCTTTTCATGTTTAATGTGGAGTTGGTCATCCTAAAATAATAATCAGTTGATCTTTACATTAGTTTGCATAAGATGTGGTGACATACCTGTATATTTCTGTCGTTCTTTCTCTAAGACACACACACACACACACAGACACACACACACACACACACACACACACACACACACACACACACACACACACACACACACACACACACACACACCGTTACCACCACAAACCTCTAACTAACAGATGGGCTACTTTCAGATAAATTTAATTTTTTTTTATAAAAAACAGGTAGCCTTCAGTTTTTTCCGATTTAGGTCTTCTGAGCATTTGAACATTTTGTCTACAAACCAGTTGGTACTAGTCTGGTCCTTCTTATTTGCTTTCAAATAATAATAATAATAATAATAATAATCAATTATTTTAGTAATTCCTTAAGCTCATCACATTAAGAGACACAGATGAATTGTGGTGAGTGTTGGACTCCATGGACGGTGCTTAACAGTATAACATAATATCATCAAACCGGGGTTCAGATCCACACGGCATGTAAATCCTGCAAGCTTGTTGTTTTGTTCTTCTCGACGGTAAAGTGGAAGAGACAGGGAGGGAGGGACTAGTCTATTTCCTAATCTGCCCGTAGGTCATGACACATCCCGGACAGACGGATGCAATTGATGACAAATCTTTTTTTTTTGTCCACGCCGCGTCATCACCGTCACCGGCGTCACGTCCGTCCGGATGATCGTCATAACGGAGCTGCGCTGCCACAACGCATCATTCTGGAGTCCCCCACAGACGTGGCCGCATCTACAGCCGTTATGTTTACTAGCCCTTATTCACCAACTCTAACCCTAACCTAGTAAACCTAACCCTAACCTACTAACTCTAACGCTAACCCGAACCGCTAACCCTTACCTACCTACTCTAACCCCGAACCCTTAACCTTAACTCTAACCCTAACCCCTAACCCCTAACCTACTAACCCTAACCCCAACCTACCAACCCTAAGCCCTAACCCTTAACCTTAACTCTAACCTACTAAACCTAACCCCTAACCCTTAACCCTTAACCATAACTCTAACTCTAACCTACCAACCCTTACCCCTAACCCTAACCGTAATCTACAAACCCTAAACCTAACTCTCTACTGACCATAACCCTACCGACCCTAACCCTTTCATAGTTGTTGTTTTTTAACCCTAACATATTTTCTTAACTATAACTATAACCTATTTATTCTCATTGGGCGTCATTGTCTTCTGATGACTGAGAAGGAGAGGTTGTGATTTTGTTGAATTGCGGAATAAAACCAGCTTTGCTTTGGTCGTCTGATGTGAATGTTTTGTTCATTTTATTTGTCCAAATCAATGTTATTTTCCCCCCTACAAGCCTAATCGATCAGTCACTGGTCTGGTTTTTTTTTTTCCTGATAACGAGTTGTATAACTTTATCGGCAGAGGGCAGCATGTCATTATACTCTGCCAGCCTGATACAACGCAACACCATCTTACAGACCACATCGCGCATCACAGACCATAACCTCACAGACCACATCATCCATCACAGACCACATCATGCATCACAGACCACATCATGCATCACAGACCACATCATCCATCACAGACCACATCATCCATCACAGACCACATCATGCATCACAGACCACATCATGCATCACAGACCACATCATCCATCACAGACCACATCATCCATCACAGACCACATCATCCATCACAGACCACATCATGCATCACAGACCACATCATGCATCACAGACCACATCATCCATCACAGACCACATCATCCATCACAGACCACATCATCCATCACAGACCACATCATCCATCACAGACCACATCATGCATCACAGACCACATCATCCATCACAGACCACATTGTGCATCACAGACCACATCATCCATCACAGACCACATCATGCATCACAGACCACATCATCCATCACAGACCACATCATCCATCACAGACCACATCATCCATCACAGACCACATCATCCATCACAGACCACATCATCCATCACAGACCATCACCTCACAGACCACATCCTCCATTACAGACCACATCATCCATCACAGACCAGATCATCCATCACAGACCACATCCTCCATCACAGACCACATCATCCATCACAGACCACATCATCCATCACAGACCACATCATCCATCACAGACCACATCCTCCATCACAGACCACATCATCCATCACAGACCACATCATCCATCACAGACCACATCATCCATCACAGACCACATTGTGCATCACAGACCACATTGTGCATCACAGATCACATCATGCATCACAGAAAGCAAAAAATGAAGTCTCATGTAGTTATTTACATGAGACTTTATAGTCTCATGACAAAATAAATCCCTATGAAGGCCGCATCAACTTCCTCTTTGCCTCTACAATTCATTATTTGATTCATTCTTTCGCTCATTCATTTATTGATTCCTCCCCCGACTCCCCCGGACACAACGGCACTGCCCTGATGGACGTGAGATGAATGATGATGTCGTGAGTTGTGTCTCGAACCCTCGGCGTGACCCTAATGCCTCTGACCCTGAGCAACATGCGGAATTACATTTGAACACCTCATCCCCGCATGCACCATGCGTTGGTCTGCACCATGCGGTGGTCTACCCCATGCAGTGGTCTGCACCATGCGGTGGTCTACCCCATGCAGTGGTCTGCACCATGCGGTGGTCTACCCCATGCAGTGGTCTGCACCATGCGGTGGTCTACCCCATGCAGTGGTCTGCACCATGCGGTGGTCTACCCCATGCGGTGGTCTACACCATGCGGTTGTCTGCACCATGCAGTTGTCTGCACCATTGTCTGCACCATGCGGTGGTCTGCCCCAATGCGTTGGTCTGCACCATCGTCTGCACCATGCGTTGGTCTACACCATCGTCTGCACCATGCGGTGGTCTGCCTGATGCGTTGGTCTGCACCATGCGGTTGTCTGCACCATCGTCTGCACCATACTGTTGTCTGTACCATGCAGTGGTCTGCCCCATGCGTTGGTCTGCACCATGCGGTGGTCTGCCCCATGCGTTGGTCTGCACCATGCAGTGGTCTACACCATGCGGTGGTCTGCACCATCGTCTGCACCATGCGTTGGTCTGCACTATCGTCTGCACCATGCGTTGGTCTGCACCATCGTCTGCACCATGCGGTGACGTCTGCACCATGCGGTTGTCTGCACCATCGTCTGCACCATGCGGTGGTCTGCGCCATCGTCTGCACCATGCGTTGGTCTGCACCATCGTCTGCACCATGCGGTGGTCTGCACGATGCATTGGTCTACACCATCTTCTGCACCATGCATTGGTCTGCACCATGCGTGGTTGGGCATAATTTTTTTTTTCCTGACAGATCAGATGGGGCACTCGGATGGTGTGTGTGTGTGGGGGGGGGGGGGAGAGGAGCGGAGGGGGGAGGGGGGGGGTTGGTCCTGATGCTGAATACTCCAGGGATGCTGTGTTTCCTCTGGTCATCCATCATCCACTGACACTTCCACTTACACCCACACACAGCCACATACACCCACACACAGCCACACACACACACACACACATACACACGCAAACACATACACACACACACACACACACACACACACACACACACACACACACACACACACACACACATTCATACGCAATACACGTTCTGCTCTCCCCTCTCCCTTTATCTATCTCTCTCTCCCTCCCTTATTTATCCATTTCTCTTATACCTCTCTCTCTCTCTTCCGTATCTCTACCATTGTGCCCCTTTGTCCATGTCGATGTGTGTGTGTGTGTGTGTTTGCGTGTGTGTGTGTCGGTTGTGTGTCATTTGGCTATGAGAGGTAGAGTTTGACTTGGGAAGGTGGGAGCAGACAAGCAGGCCCTGGGGAGGGGTCCTCCACCTTCTGGAGGGAGGGGGTGGGGGTGGAGCACCCCTCCCCTGAAGGTGGAGGACCAGGAAGTCCAGCAAATGTCAAGCGTCGATTTCAGCTCCACGGTCAGCGTCGGACCAACCCTAACTACTAACTAACTAACTAACTAACTAACTTACTAACTAACTAACTCACTAACTATTAACCCTTATCTAACTATTAACCCTATCAATTACATTTGCTATAGTTTTATATGATGAAGTCTGTCATCTTCAGATGTTCCACAGATCACTGGAGCTGTTGAACATCATCCCAGTCAGACCATCTCAAGGTCCAACATGACTAACTACTAACACTACTAGCTACTAACACGATTAACTACTAACGCTATTTGCTACTAACACAACTAACTACTAGCACTACTAGTTACTAACACAACTAACTACTAACACTACTAGCTACTAACACGACTAACTACTAACGCTATTAGCTACTAACATGACTAACTACTAACACTACTAGCTACTAACACGATTAACTACTAACACGACTAACTACTAACACTATTAGCTACTAACACGATTAACTACTAACACGACTAACTACTAACACTACTAGCTACAAACACGACTAACTACTCACACTATTAGCTACTAACACAACTAACTACTTACACTACTAGCTACTAACACTACTAGCTACTAACACGGTTAACTACTAACACGACTAACTACTACCACTATTAGCTACTAACACGACTAACTACTAACACTATAAGCTACTAACACAACTAACTACTAACATACAACTAACTACTAACACTACTAGCTACGAACATGACTAACTACTCACACTATTAGCTACTAACACAACTAACTACTTACACGACTAACTACTAACACTACTAACTACTCACCTTTACTAACTACTAACACTACTAGCCCTACTTATATATCATCATATATTTGATGATGATATAATAATAATAATAATAATAATAATAATAATAATAATAATAATAATAATAATAATAATAATAATAACAACAGTAGTACGAAACAGTTCATTCAAGAGAAATCAAAGCCTCGAACCCCAGCTCTGTGTACGTGAACTAATAGATGTCTCGGTCCGTTCATAGATGAATAGTTAATCGATGGATTAATATTTCATTCATAGATAGTATCATGATGAATGTCACGTTAGGGGCCGCTCGTCCTCCTCCTCCTCCTCCCAGACTAATCTAATGAGCTTCATCTCATCAGGCCTCCCACCCTCCTCCTAGGTTCTCCTTTGTGAGGCCGGACAGGTGTCCAACTAAATGATGAATGCCTCTGCTTCTGCCATGTAATTGGCTGCTGGCTCCCCATCCCATCCCCTCATCCCCCCTCCTCCTCCTCCTCCTCCTCCTCCCTCCTCCCTCCTCCTTTCTCCTTCCTTCTCCCCCTGCTGTCAGTCAGCGGCTGCAGCGGGGGCCGTCTGATAGCCATGCTAATGCTCAACCCCCGGCAGCCCATTGGCCGGTCGGGGGGCTAATCCATTAAAGCGGGTGACAGTAATAATCTCGGCCGAACACGAGGTTCCCGCCGCTCGCTAAACGTTATTTGACCGTCGGTTGCCGGCTCCCCCCCCCGGTGATGGATGACCCACAGGAGACCGTCGTCCGTCACATGCCCTTGTCTGCGATGTCACCGAAACAATGCAGATTGTTTTTTCAGATTGTAATTTCATTTTGGGGGTTTTAAATAAGCCTTTAGCTTTAAACACCCACACACCGGGAAAAACGTCATTTTCTTTGATGGTATCTATTCCTATGGGGAAAGTGTATGTACCCTAAACCCCATGTACGCTCATGTACCCTATGTACCCTAACCCTTCATGTACCCTAACCCTTCATGTACCCTAACCATTCATGTATCCTAATACTGCATGTACCATACCCCTGCATGTACCCGGAGACATTGTACCCTAATGCTTCATGTACCCTAACCCTGCATGTACCTTAACCCCCTATGTACCCTAACCCTGCATGTACCCTAACCCTGCATGTACCCTAACCCTGCATGTAGCCTAACCCTGCATGTACCCTAACCCTGCATGTAGCCTAACCCCTATGTACCCTAAACCTGCATGTAGCCTGATTTAGCCACATGGATAACGTGACATGTTTATTCATTCCTCACTTAAAATTGTTAATATGTATGTTAGACATTCCAAAGAGACCTCTACAGTTAATGAATAGAACTGTGAGTGATTTTAGTAAGTCAAATCATTGGCTCTTTCTGCTCCCCCCGGACGGATCTTTGTTTACTAATGTTTTCAGGGCCTATTCAATGTGATGATGAATTGTATAATAGCTGTGTCTTTGTTCTACGATATGCTTGGTCGTATTTCATTTAGTTGGATGAGGTTATGCGCTTCATGGCAAGGCATGAGGTCATAGTATTGAAAACATGGAGTACTTCAGTCACTCTGATTGTTGGTCCTTTCTAGGAACAGTTGTGGATGTGGAATTTATCTAATCTATTTCTAAATCAGGTTTTGTAAAAAAAAGCAAGTGCCTACTCAGCAACGGACTTCCACACACTTTACTGCTATATAATGTAAATAAAAAAGCACGTCTCTTTCTAAAAATAGCCAACTCTTACAATCTCCAAAGACCCGTTACTAACAGAAATTAACAATGCCCTGTGGCAACAGAACATGTTGAGATCTTGAGATTGCCTATTAATTAGAGGAATAAAACGTATACCTTTAAAGTGAAAAGGGTAGAAGCCTCAACTTGCAAGAGAGAATACCTAACCCAAAACTTACAACCTAACCCAAACCCTTTCACTTACAGTTTTGTTACAGGCTGATTTGGATGAGCGGCCCAGGGAGAGACAAATTGCTCGGCTCAGCTCGTGGTGGAAAGAGACTTTATGGAATCCCTCTGAGAAATTCCCAGAGCCCATCTTCGCACTTTGGAGGCGACAAGCAGAAGAGCGATTCCCCCCCCCCCCCCCCCCCCCCCCAAATGCTCTCCTCTAGAGTAGGTGCAGTGGGGGGGTGGGGGGGGGTGCAGGGAGAAGTGAGGCGGTTGCAAGCGATTCTCTAAACACTATAACCGCTTCCCCTTCCCTGAGCTTCACAGCAAGGAACCAGAGGTTTCTAGAAGGGAAACTTATGTTTATACACTCAGCTGTGTCTCCCCCTGCCTCACCCCTTTTACCAATTACCCCCACCCCCCCCCCCCCCCCCCAACCATCCATCAGGTCCTGGCCACACACCGTCATGTGGGGAGGTCCAGATGAAGGCCGCCCTCGGCCTCCTTAACCGGAGTCGAGAGGTCGCAGGCAGGTCAAGTTTCCCTTTATGCAAGTAGTAAACAGTTTTCATTCAAGCATAGGGTTGCAGTGGATCACTGTTGTGATTTCATGATGTGACTAGTCAGTCAAGTTTAAGCGTGGTCCTGCAGGCTTCATTATACATATAGTTTGACTCTTGGAGCTAACAATGGCTGAACCGCAAAACATGGTTCTTTGAGTTGATGCTGTGAGCATTTCTTGAGAGTGAGTCAACACATGAAGACAATCTTTTATCACAGTCCGATACGATCGGCGACAGAAACACTGGTATGGATGGAAATGGTATCCCATGTCAAAGGTGATGAAAACATTGGAGAGTGAGTGCCAGAGGTCAGGGGTCCTGAACCTGAAATATTCATTCATCTTGTCATCATCTGGCAGAGGAAACCGTGGCTAAACAAACGCTACGTTACTGGAACCCTTAACCGCTTCGCAATAGCTCCCCGGTTCACTTGACTTGCTTGTGACAGTTAGCCAAAACAACCCGCAAGCTAATCAAAGACGCATGCTAGTCGCTGAAGTGTCAGCGTTTGACCTGCGACCTTTATTTGCTCATCGGTTTGGCAGATACTTCGTTTGTCAGCGCTAGCCACAGCTGCTAGCCACATGTGGAGGGAATTAAGCTGAATTCACACTTCTTCCGACCTCGTGTTGGTGAAGAAACACGTCAACGCAGAGCTGTCTGCATGTATACTTCCCCGTCACGGTAATGTGTACACAAGGGGGCAGTATAGCGTCTCTGACCCCATATGTACACACAGAAAAACAAGTCTCCTCCACATCCACGCCAAAAGAGGTTGCGAAATCATTCAAATATTGTGCGGTAAAGAGTTACAACCTTTTTTGATTTACAGGGTTAGGGAGGACAGAGTTAGAGATGACAGGGTTAGGTGTGACAGGGTTAGGTGTGACAGGGTTAGGTGTGACAGGGTTAGGGGTTACAGGGTTAGGTGTGACAGGGTTAGGGATGAAACATCAACATCCGTTTCCAAAGTAGGCTATCAGCAACTTGGTCACTTTTTCAACTTTCAACTTTGACCCCAAATTATTTTAATTGTATAAGTGTCAGCTATTAAGGGTCAGCAATGTAGTGTTTAATATTAATCAAAATACAAATCGAATACAAAAAAAACTTAGGGCGTAGATGTATTTACATTGCCTAATTTGTATTTTTTTTCTTAATTTACGTATAGATTTTTAATTTATAATTAGTTAAATTCATCAGCTAGGCACAATACAATTGTTTCTAATGATTTATAAATAAGTATAATAAAAGAAGATGAGTAATATGTACTATAACAATAATAATAACATTTAAGTCTGTTTATATGTGTCTATGTTATATTATCATTATATGTGATATTAGCTTCGTATTATTATATATGAGATTAGTTTTACAAAAAATAATACAAACAAGAATATAAATAATTACAATAATTAATAAAGCAAACTAATGAACTACTGCTGTTACTAATTGAACGTATTATACCAACACTACTTCTGCTTTAGCAGCCCAATTAAGCTACATATATTACTATCACTATTCAATAAATAAGTACAATAACAATCGTAATAATCACAATCGTAATAATAATCGTTATTATTATTATTATATTATAATAAAATAATAATAATATTATAATAATCGTAATAATGATCAAATGCATATCGGAGATCAACGTTTTTGTGAGAATACTATGATAACAATTCAAACCCTGTAAACAAATGACCATTAGCCCTAAAGGACGCTGTGTGTGGGATGTTCTCTCAGGTTCTCCTGGAGCTGACAGTGATCAATTACTGCTGATAACCTTGTCTTATATATGCCTGTACTAGCCTATATATCTGTATATATTATATATATATATGATATATGCCTGTATTAGTCTTTATATCTGTATATGTTACAGGCCTAAGCATCGATATATATAAGACTATATATATATGGATGTATTTATATGATACATGCCTGATTACCTACCTATATGATATGTATTAGCCTATACACCGGTATATCATATATGATATCATATAGTATATATGATATATATTAGGCTGTATACCTGACTATAGATATATAGGCTTATGCGTATATTATCAATATGATATATAGTAGGCTGTATACTTGTATATATTATATATGATGCATATTAGGCTATATTCCTGTATATATGATATATATTAGGCTATGCCTGTATATATTATCAATATGATATATATATTAGGCTATATGCCTGTATATATTATCAATATGATATATATAAGGCTATATACCGGTATATATAATAAATATTTGGCTATATACCTGTATATATATTATATATTATATATATCCGGCTTTATGCCTGTTTATATTATCAATATGATATATATTAGGCTATATACCTGTATATAATATACATTATATATATTAGGCTATATACCGGTATATATAACAAATATTTGGCTAAATACCTGTATATATTATATATGATATATATTAGGCTTTATGCCTGTATATATTATCAATATGATATATATTAGGCTATATACCTGTATATATTATATATGATATATATATCTACTACTATATGCCTGTATATATTATCAATATGATATACATTAGGCTGTATACTTGTACATATGATATATGATACAAATTAGGCTATATGCCTGTACATATTATTAATATGATATATATATTAGGCTATATACTTGTATATATTATATATGATATACAGGTATATAAGGCTATATACCGGTATATATCATATATATTTGGCTACATAGATGATATATATTAGGCTATATGCCTGTATATATTATCAATATATTACATACTTGCTTATCGCTTTATATTATATATATATCCCTCCCAGCCGAAATGCGGGGATCCATATGCTATATATTGTCTATGTGTATGATGGCCATGCGCTTGGTTCCCAGATGGCCGCGCCTCGCCTCCTGCGCGCGCTGAGGTGATCCATCATTCTGCTGTCGCGGCCAATCGAATGAAGCCGACAGCCCGACTCTGTCCTCTATCGACCGGACCGCTGACCCGCACCGTTACTTTGAACACCTGACCGAACCACCACCACACCACAACAACAACAACAACAACATCAACATCAACATCAACAACAAGAAGAAGAACGGAGTATTCTATAAAGATATTTGTCTATCTTTGAATGTGTAATTTTCCTTCTTTATTTTGGTTTTAGTGCAGAGATATCCCCCCCCCCTTTGTGTTCCCCCTATCGGTGCTATAAAACTATTTTGGACATTTTTTTTCACATATGGAAAACACATTGAAATCGTTTCTTCTTGGTTCGGGTTGAAGTACAAAAGAAAGACATATCAGGAGAATGCGATGTGTGTGTGTGTGTGTGTGTGTGGTGGTGGGGGGGGGGGGGCTGTTGTCAACATTCAAAGTTTAGAAAAAACAGAGCCGCTTCTTCGGTCGGATCAGACGACCGACGGCGATAAAAATGACTAACAACTAGAAATAATCACAAAGTGGACTCAAAAACAAACAAAGATGGATCACAAAACAAACAAATCACAGCAGAGTGGACCGGCGACAGAGTCCTCGTATTTTACACACATAGGAAAACCAAAACAATGCACACACACACACACTGTTGGGGCTGCAGCGGAGCATCTTAGGTTTCGTGTAAAGTTGTTCATCAAAAATGTTCACGTCACCCTGTGTGCTCCGCCCATTTTTAAGAAATATATAAATAAATAATTTAACAGGGAATTGAAGATTTGAGGTCATCAGTGTTTTTGTTTTTCCGTTGTTCATTTTGAAAGTCTGTTCTTAGCTCCAGCAGAGGATCTTAAACCATGGGCGATCTTCACCGGAGAAAAGGGTAAAGGGTCTTCACACTCCTCCAGAAGACGGTCATAACCAGGGGTTATGGGGTGTTAGGGGTCAGGTGGCCCCCTGGTGGAGTCTGTGCAGAACTGACCCTTTTTCCGGTCAGGTGGGCGTGGTGGGGGGCGGGGTTGGTTGCAGGTGTGACCGGACGCTTCAAGCTCTCCTATTGGGTGTCCGCCAAAAGGAATCATCCCTGAGCCAAAACCACGAAGGCCTGGAACAAAAGATAGATATGGATTATTAGTTACTACATAATTAGTTACTCCACCTCCCCCATAGACATTTTACCCCATGAAAAAAATATTTTGTGGGTCTACCAAACTAACAATAAGCCATTTTTATAGTTTTATATTTCAGAGTTATCAGTTATATTGCGAACAAAAAATCCACATTTTTTAGAAACCAAATGTAAATGTGTGTGTGTGTGTGTGTGTGTGTGTGTGTGTGTATAAACATAAACACTGTTTCCAGTATTGTTACGTAAAGAAAATATATTTTATGCCATTATACTTTAAATAAAAATGTTGATTAAATACAACAAAACAATATCTCATTCTCATAACATCTCCTTCCCATACAACTGATATGTTAGTATATACTATATTATTATTATATATTTTATATTTTTATCATTTTTTTTGGTTTAAATGAACTCCCCAAACAGACTGACTAAGAAACATCAAGATGTAAGATCGATCATCCTTAATGAAGACGATGGAGCAACATACGGTCTACGTTAAGACGTTAAGATAGATCTTAACAGATAAGATAAGGAGGGAAGATAAATATCACCAGACAAGAGAAGATGAGATAAATATCACCACATAAGGTAAATATCACCCCATAAGATAAGGTAAATATCACCCCATAAGGTAAATATCACCCCATAAGATAAGGTAAATATCACCCCATAAGATAAGGTACATATCACCCCATAAGATAAGGTAAATATCACCCCATAAGATAAGGTACATATC
Organism: Muraenolepis orangiensis; assembly: GCA_027704905.1. Lineage (NCBI taxonomy): Eukaryota > Metazoa > Chordata > Actinopteri > Gadiformes > Muraenolepididae > Muraenolepis > Muraenolepis orangiensis. The sequence continues at coordinate 7,285,191 of CM051019.1, forward strand.
ACCCCATAAGATAAGGTAAATATCACCCCATAAGATAAGGTACATATCACCCCATAAGATAAGGTAAATATCACCCCATAAGATAAGGTACATATCACCCCATAAGATAAGGTACATATCACCCCATAAGATAAGGTACATATCACCCCATAAGATAAGGTAAATATCACCCCATAAGATAAGGTACATATCACCCCATAAGATAAGGTACATATCACCCCATAAGATAAGGTAAATATCACCCCATAAGATAAGGTAAATATCACCCCATAAGATAAGGTAAATATCACCCCATAAGATAAGGTACATATCACCCCATAAGATAAGGTACATATCACCCCATAAGATAAGGTACATATCACCCCATAAGATAAGGTACATATCACCCCATAAGATAAGGTACATATCACCCCATAAGATAAGGTACATATCACCCCATAAGATAAGGTACATATCACCCCATAAGATAAGGTAAGATAAGGAGCAGGAGGTGGTGTTAGTGGCGGAGGAGCAGGAACGGGTGGTGGTGGAGGAAGAGGTGGTGGAGGAGGAGGTGGTGGTGGAGGAGGAGGTGGTGGTGTTAGTGGTGGAGAAGTGGAGGAGCAGGAGGTGGTGGAGGAGGAGGTGGTGGTGGTGGAGGAGGAGCAGGAGGGGGTGGTGGTGGAGGAAGAGGTGGTGTTTGTGGTGGTGGTGGAGGAGGAGCAGAAGGTGGTGGAGGAAGAGGTGGTGTTAGTGGTGGGGAAGTGGAGGAGCAGGAGGTGGTGGTGGAGGAGGAGCAGAAGGGGGTGGTGGTGGAGGAAGAGGTGGTGTTTGTGGTGGTGGTGGAGGAGGAGCAGAAGGGGGTGGTGGTGGAGGAAGAGGTGGTGTTTGTGGTGGTGGTGGAGGAGGAGCAGAAGGTGGTGGAGGAGGAGGAAGAGGTGGTGTTAGTGGTGGGGAAGTGGAGGAGCAGGAGGTGGTGGTGGAGGAGGAGCAGAAGGGGGTGGTGGTGGAGGAAGAGGTGGTGTTTGTGGTGGTGGTGGAGGAGGAGCAGAAGGGGGTGGTGGTGGAGGAAGAGGTGGTGTTAGTGGTGGAGGAAGAGGTGGTGTTTGTGGTGGAGAAGGTGGTGGTGGTGGAGGAGCAGGAGGGGGTGGTGGTGGAGGAAGAGGTGGTGTTAGTGGTGGAGGTGGTGGTGGTGGTGGTGGTGGTGGAGGAGGAGTAGAGGTAAGCACGGGCTGTATTTCCATATAAAGAGCCCCATTCATCAAGCTAAGTGTCATTATGGTGGCGGCTCATTGAGCATCACAGTGTTAAGTAAAAGTCCTCCACATATACATCTTGATTTATACTCAACTGTCAGCTGAGGGGGAGAGAGAGAGAGAGAGACAGAGAGAGAGAGAGAGAGAGAGAGAGAGAGAGAGAGAGAGAGAGACAGAGAGAGAGAGAGAGAGAGAGACAGAGAGAGACAGACAGACAGACAGACAGACAGACAGACAGACAGACAGACAGACAGACAGACAGACAGACAGACAGAGAGAGAGAGAGAGAGGAGAGAGAGAGAGAGAGAGAGAGAGAGAGAGAGTTCTTCTTACTTCCTAGTTCCCAGGTGGAGTCTCTACATGTAGTGCCACTGTCCATCCATACCCATGTTCATCCCCATGGAGCCCATCGGCCCTGGAGAAATGACACATTAATCCAGGCATATACAAAGTTAAGACACATATTCAAATCATATTAATACATTACGAATACACATGAATACATATAAATAGACATTAGTGTAAGCTCAAATCACAATAGCTCTTAAATCTTACCTACAGCTCCTAATTAATTAATTAATTAATATACGCACAATATACACAATATACACCAATACAAAACACAGCAATGCAATCCTGAATGCACATTATTACAGCACACATTGATACAACCCTCAAACTCACTTAAATGATTGATTTAATCATTTACTTAATTTATTTTTGTATTTGCCTTAGCTGTTTGCTTGTTTTATTATTTTTATTTTTTTTCACCCCTCTGTAAAGCGGCCTTGGTTGCCTTGATCAATTCAAGTTATTATTATTATTGTTATTATTACAATCGTAGATACACATGACAGACATAATGTGTGTGTGTGTGCGTTTGTGACTGTGTCTGTGGCATTGTCTGTTGGTGGATGGAGGATTGACAGGAAGTGACATCATGAAGGAGGAGGCGTGTCTCACCTCCCGGTCGGAGGCCCATGTGCTGTTGGCCATCCATGACGAAGCTTCCCAATGGTTGTCCGTCTGGACTGTAGCCGGGGCCCGGGTTCACTGAGGGGGGGGGGGGGGGGGGGGAGACAAGACATGTTTCCATGGTTACCAACCAGCCCAATCCTCTTGAAATATAACTTTAACATCATGATACACACAAAAGGTAATAGAACAACGGAATATTCTACCTGCTCTGTTGGACTGGTCGATCATGGGCTGGACTATCCTCCTCCTGGCGTTTATGAACCTGCAGGGGAACCCAACACATACACTTGTAGAACCCATCAAGTAGAACACATCACATAGAACACATCATGGAGAATATATCATGGAGAACCCATCAAGTAGAACATATTACGCAGAACACATCACATAGAATATATCATGGAGAACACATAAAGAACCCATCATGTAGAACATATCATGTAGAATATATCATGTAGAACACATTAAGAACCCATCATGTAGAACATATCACGTAGAACATATCACGTAGAACATATCACGTAGAACATATCACGTACAACATATCACGTAGAACATATCATGTAGAACAAGTCATGTAGAACACATGTAGCACAAATCATATAGAACATATCATCATCTTCTTCTTCTTTGATGTGTTTTTGTATTTTTAGAATGTATTGATCGTTCTGGAATCTATTTATTATTTCTATATTTGAAGGGTCAAAACATATGCAGCTCTGTGCGGACCCCAGGTTGGGAGCCACTGATGTAGTACATACTGTGTATGTGCCACACATATATATATATATATATATATATATATATATATATATATATATATATATATATATATATATGTGTATATGTGTGTGTAGAGAGAGAAAGTACTGACCAGTTGTTGACCTGCAGGATGGTCAGTCCCGTGTCTTGTGCTAACTGCTTCTTCTGCTCCTCTGAGGGGTACGGGTGCTGCAGAGGACCAAACACACATCCCAACCGTCACAAGCTCTTCCTCACATTCCAGTCCCTAAGCTTAACCCCAACCCTAACCCTAACCCCAGAAGCCCTACCTGAGGGGATCATCTAACCCTATGAGCCCTAACCCTAGGTCTGGAAGTCTAGGGGTCTGGGGGTCTAGAGGCCTGGGGATATGGGGGGGGGGGTCTAGATCTAGGGGTCTGGGGGGGTCTATGTCTGTGGGTCTAGGGTCAAGGAATGTAGTTGTGAAGGTCTGGGGGTCTATGTTTGGGAGTCCAGGTCTTGGAGTCTGGAGGTCTCGGGTCTAGGTCTGGAAGGGTCCGGCGGGTGCGTAGGTCTTACCGTGAGGTGCTGGAACAACCAGGCCCTCATGATGTTGGTGGCGACCTTGGGGAAGATGCCTCTCTTCTTCTGTCTCTTCTTGTCCTGGTCGTCCTCGTCGCCGGTGCCCGGTGACACCAGGCTGTGGTCCAGCCCGTCTCCTGAAAAACCAAGCGAAGGAAGGAAGTGATGTAAGAGGAAGTGATGCAAGAGGGAGTGATGTAAGACGACGTTTCAGGCACTCCCCGATTCGTACGAAGACACTGGCCGCTCCGGCTCCCAGCCAGCCAGCCAACCAGCCAGCCAGCCAGCCAGCCAGCCAGCCGCGGTCAGGGCCTGACCCTATCCTGCCATTACTCCAATGTGAGTCCCGTGTTTGACGAGTGCTAATGACCCTCGGCCCGCTGCTCTGCCCAGGCCACGCCAAAAACGCCACTAATGAATTTCTCAAGAAGAAAGCCAAGACAGAAGTCATACATAATGATCATCCTGACAAACAAAAGCACTGGACTGTGACTAAACACAAACAATATAAATATATATATATATATATATATATTTATTTAGATATGTATTCTCTCTCATCGTGAATAGTGCAGCAGGCAGACGACATGGTAGTTTCTTGCCCTGAGGGCACGGGGCCTTGAAAGCTAGCCTGAGGGCCCTCATGGTTAATTATGCATCTGAGGGTCCCACCCCTCCCCAAGCTGAAGGTCCCTCCCCTCCCCGGGCTGAAGGTCCCTCCCCAGGCTGTGTCCCTCCCCTCCCCAGGCTGAGTGTCCCTCCCCAGGCTGAGTGTCCCTCCCCGGGCTGAGTGTCCCTCCCCTCCCCAGGCTGACTGTCCCTCCCCTCCCCAGGCTGAGTGTCCCTCCCCAGGCTGAGTGTCCCTCCCCAGGCAGAGTGTCCCTCCCCAGGCTGAGTGTCTCTCCCCTCCCCAGGCTGAGTGTCCCTCCCCTCCCCAGGCTGAGTGTCCCTCCCCAGGCTGAGTGTCCCTCCCCTCCCCAGGCAGAGTGTCCCTCCCCAAGCTGAGTGTCCCTCCCCAGGCTGACTGTCCCTCCCCTGGCTGAGTGTCCCTCCCCAGGCTGAGTGTCCCTCCCCTCCCCAGGCTGAGTGTCCCTCCCCAGGCTGAGTGTCCCTCCCCAGGCTGAGTGTCCCTCCCCAGGCAGAGTGTCCCTCCCCTCCCCAGGCTGAGTGTCCCTCCCCTCCCCAGGCAGCAGAGTGTCTCCTCTTCATCTTCATGCATAAACACCGCGGCTAACAAAGAGGAGGGAGCAGCCCCCACAGACACCCTGTATAGACATAGATACATAGAACCTACACACATTCATACATAGAAACAATGACCAACCACTTTTAGAGAGAACTATCTTTAGCCATACTATAATATAATTCTGCTGGTGTCTGGTTACAAAAAAAATGAATACATTCAGAAAAACAACCAAAATAGTTTGAGCATACTGTAATTAATTAATATTAAAAAAAGAAAGAAGGAAGGAAAGAAAGAAAGAAAGAAAGAAAGAAAGAAAGAAAGAAAGAAAGAAAGAAAGAAAGAAAGACAGAAAGAAAGAAAGAAAGACAGACAGGTGAAGAAAAGACTAAGCTCAGCCTAATTAAATCCCCCCCCCCCCCCAGCAGGGTAAAGACAGAGCGGGGGTTGGGGGTGGGGGTGGGGGCTGGGGGGGATTGGCCGGAGGGCACGGCTTGTGCTACGCTAATCGCTTCTGACGGCTGCCTGGAAGCTACTCTCTTTCTCTCTGTGTCCTCTCTCTTCAGGGCTACAGTATGGCCCCGGGGGGTGGAAGATGGAGACAAGAGTCTTCCTCATCCGCCGTCTCCTCCTCCTCCTATCCCATCTCCCATCTCCCATCTCCCATCTCCCATCTCCCATCTCCCATCTCCCATCTCCCATCTCCCATCTCCCGTCCTTATATATATATATATATGTATATATATATATATATATGTGTGTGTGTATATATAATTATTATAAATTATACATATAATATTATATATTAATATATAAGTAATATAATTATTAAATATTATATCAATTACATAATTATTCTAAATTATAATTGGAGGAGGAGCAGAGTGCAGGGGTCTGGCTAGCAGAACTGATCGGAGGAGGAGGAGGAGGAGGAGGTGAGTTTGGGGGAGGGGGAGGGGGAGGGAGAAGGGGGGAGGGGGGAGGAGCATAGTGTGGGGGGTCCAGAACTGATCCCCCGTATCTCTCGCCTAATGAGCTGATCCATCACGTTGACACCGCTAGGCCCCGCCCCCTCCCGGCCAGACCCCGCCCCCTCTACCATTAGGCCACATCCCTCAATGCCAGCCACCCCAACCACCACCACCCCCGCCTGACATTAGATTAAGGATGCGTCAGTTCAGGGGTAAAGTTTTTCAAACAGTGTTTCCTTCTGCTTCTCTCTGAAAAGCTCTTTATTCATTCCTGCTGTTGTCTTCTAGTTAAATATCCACAATAGGTTAATGTTTGTTTGTTGTAGATGTGCCAGCTTGTTTAATCTCAATGAGACTAACCTGGTGACATAAAGGTTCAGTACTGTCCTGGTCACCTCTCACTGTCCTGGTCACTCCCTCCCCTCACGGTCCTGGTCACTCCCTCCCTCACTGTCCTGGTCACTCCCTCCCCTCACGGTCCTGGTCACCTCTCATTGTCCTGGTCACTCCCTCCCGTCATGGTCCTGGTCACTCCCTCCCTCACTGTCCTGGTCACTCCCTCCCCTCACGGTCCTGGTCACTCCCTCCCTCACTGTCCTGGTCACTCCCTCCCCTCACGGTCCTGGTCACCCCTCACTGTCCTGGTCACCTCTCACTGTCCTGGTCACTCCCTCCCTCACTGTCCTGGTCACTCCCTCCCCTCACAGTCCTGGTCACTCCCCATCACTGTCCTGGTCACTCCCCCCTCACTGTCCTGGTCACTCCCTCCCCTCACTGTCCTGTTAACTCCCCCTCACTGTCCTGGTCACCCCTCACTGTCCTGGTCACTCCCTCCCTCACTGTCCTGGTCACCTCTCATTGTCCTGGTCACTCCTTTCCTCACTGTCCTGGTCACTCCCCCCCTCACTGTCCTGGTCACTCCCCCCCTCACTGTCCTGGTCACTCCTCCCCTCACTGTCCTGGTCACTCCCCCCCTCACTGTCCTGGTCACTCCCTCCCTCACTGTCCTGGTCACCTCTCATTGTCCTGGTCACTCCTTCCCTCACTGTCCTGGTCACTCCCCCCCTCACTGTCCTGGTCACTCCTCCCCTCACTGTCCTGGTCACTCCTCCCCTCACTGTCCTGGTCACTCCTCCCCTCACTGTCCTGGTCACTCCCCCCCTCACTGTCCTGGTCACTCCCCCCCTCACTGTCCTGGTCACCCCTCACTGTCCTGGTCACCCCTCACTGTCCTGGTCAGTCCCTCCTCTCACTGTCCTGGTCACTCCCTCCCCTCACTGTCCTGATCACCTCTCACTGTCCTGGTCACTCCCCCTCACTGTCCTGGTCACCTCTCACTGTCCTGGTCACTCCCTCCCCTCACTGTCCTGGTCACCCCTCACTGTCCTGGTCACTCCCTCCCCTCACTGTCCTGGTCACTCCCCCCCTCACTGTCCTGGTCACTGCCTCCCCCTCCCCTCCCCCTCCTCCCGGTGGATATCCCAGTGGACATGAAGCAGGGTTAGGGTAAGGTTAGGGTCAGGGTTAGGGTTAGGGTTAGGGTTAGGGTTAGGGTTAGGGTCAGTTTTCCTACCCAGGTCGCTGGTGTTGTCTCCGCTCTGGGAGACGTGCCCCCCGCTGGAGGGCCCCGGGGTGCCGATGGAGGGTGTTGAATGGGTGTCGTCCATGTCTCTCCAGGATGCTGGGTTCTGGGGTTGGAGAGGAGGGAAGGAGGGGGTGAGTGAGAGAGAGAGAGAGAGAGAGAGAGAGAGAGAGAGAGAGAGAGAGAGAGAGAGAGAGAGAGAGAGAGAGAGAGAGAGAGAGAGAGAGAGGAGAGAGAGAGAGAGAGAGAGAGAGAGAGAGAGAGAGAGACAGAGAGAGACAGAGAGAGGACATGATCAACAACATGAGTCGAAAACCGTCAAATCCAGCAGCTAAACCACATGTTGACCTAACCCTAACTACAACACAACATCTGGCAAATAAATAAATAAATAAACAAATAAATAAATAAATAAATATATACATATATATATAAACTAGATCGAAGGACTACAGCAATCAAAGAAGCACGTTACCATTCCTGCGTCTCGTAGAGAACGTTTAGAAAAAGAGAGAGAGAGAGAGAGAGTCCTGATCACGGCGGGCTCCAGGGACGACTGTGAGGGTCTTACACCTGAGAACGGGGCTGTATTTATGGGCCCCGGGGGAACTAAGCACGGCCTCCCTCTTCAAACACTCAGCGTCAGCTGTTTGCCGGATGGCGATCAGATTGAAGAGTTGGGTAAAAGGACAAGAATAAGCAGCGGGGACAAAAGGAGCAGTGTGAACGAGGCCCCCCTCCAAGGGGCCCCGGCCTCTCTCTCTCTCCCCAGTAATTACGAGACGCCCTTTATGCGCGCGTCTATTCAGAGATGCGCCATGTGTTTACCACGTTTATCAAGCTAATGAAGGCCTTCCCTTCGCAACGTCTCCATCTGTTAAAACACAATTAACCCAAAGACACTGTGTTTTGCCACGCTTACCCTTACCCTTTACCGCCGAAACTATCACACGCCCACTCACAGGACAGACAAGAGAGAATATATATATCGGTTATAACAGTTATATACGGTCGACAAAGATGGGGAAAGGTGAGGTTCTACTGTAGTAAGCCCACCACTGTACTTTGTAGTATAGTTATATCACTGTGTGTTTAGTATAACTATTGAGTAACTACAGCTATATTTACAGTTATACTATAGTTACACTTCAGACCGACCTACAGTTATACTGTAGTTACGCTATGGCGTAACTGTAGTATAGTTATACTATAGGGAGGTGAGGTTATACTACAGTGCAACAATACTATAGTATATAGGGTATATATAGTATATAACTATAACTTTAGTATAACGTGTTATACTAGTAGTTATGCTATTGTATAGTTACTATAGTTATGTAACTATACTAAGCTATGTTATACTACAGTAGCTTTGTATAGTATTTAGTTATCCTATAGTTACTGGAAAAGAGGAGAATGGCAGGTGAGGTCAATATAGTATAACTATACTTATACTATAGTTATATAACCATAGTAATTATAATAATATATATAACTACAACAGCATTGTCAAATACTTGATCCTGATTGGTCAATAACGTTCCAAGGGCGTGTACCTCTGGCTCAGTTCTCAATCTTCAGGAATTCAAATATATAATTTGATACACAAATGTTCCACTCAAACACCTTTTGAGATCAAAATTGAACACTGAACAATTGCACATAAAAATAAAGTTGACCAAATGATTTGTTTTTATTGATTTTTTTTTCTTTCTTTTTAAAGAGGGAGGACGGGGGGGGGGCAGGGGGGCAGGGGGCCACTGGTGGCTTAGGGGCCCACACTAAGCCGCCGCTTGTACCACCACTTAGAGCCCTAGACGGCCCTGAACGCAACTACCGACCAGATGTTCCCTTGACAACGCAAAGAAACAACATGCTCACGCTACAAGCCGTTACAAGCCATGTCTAGGATCTTACCCTCTGGTGACATCACAAAAGTGGGAGTGACCACCCAGATGAATGATGGATGGAGCGGTCCACCGCCTTACCCGGGGGACGGTAAGGGTAGGATGATCTATCCATCGGACAACTGGGTGGACACTCCCACTCTTGTGATGTCACTAGAGGGTCGATTTTGACATGGCTCGTAATGGATCGTAATATATATATATATATATATATATATATATAATATATATATATATATATATATATATATATATATTTATATAATCAACATTCCGCCAACATCACAACAACGGTCAAATTCAACAAGATATTACCTTGAGAAGGCTCAATAAAATGCTCAAAGTGCCACAGAATAATAATAATACTATCTTAATGTAATTTTAATTATCAGATGCTTAAATAAATAGAGTAGAGCCACGGTTTGGATGTTAGAAGAGGTTTGCCATGTGAACCACTGAATGTGGTCAGGGTGAGTGGGTGAATGTGGTCCTGGTGAATGGGTGAATGTGATGATAGTGAGTGTGTGAATATGATGATAGTGAGTGGGTGAATCTGGTTACGGGGAGTGGGTGAATCTGGTTACGGGGAGTGGGTGAATCTGGTTACGGGGAGTGGGTGAATGTGGTCCCGGTGAGTGTGTGAATGTGGTCCTGGTGAATGGGTGAATGTGATGATAGTGAGTGTGTGAATGTGATGATAGTGAGTGGGTGAATGTGGTTACGGGGAGTGGGTGAATGTGGTCAGGGTAAGTCTGTGAATGTGGTCCTGGTGAGTGAGTGAATGTGCTCATTCTGAACGGGTGAATGTGATCGTGCAGTGGGTGAATGTGATCCTGGTGAGTGGGTGAATGTGGATCTGGGGTGAGTGGCTCAATATAAAACAAAATAAGTGTGTGTTAGGACCGAAGGTGCATAACAAAGTCCCCCCCCCCCCCTCACCCCCTCACCCCCTCACCCCCCACTCCACCAACATGAATCCCAAAGGTTAACAAAATCCCTGCAAGCCCGAACGCAGCGCTGGCAGCTGCACACACTGCGTCAGACATCATCGTCCTCGTCTTCCTCACTGTATCATCCTCCTCTCAGTATACGTCTGCCCAGGCTACTAACTAGTGCTCAGCTTCGTCAACAAAACACAATACACTGAATCGGAGGATTTCCGGGAGCTTTAAATGTTGTCTCAACAAACAAGACATCGCGTTGTTTGGAGACGCAGCGGGAATGAGTCAACATCCGTTAAGCAGCGAGACTGCAGACTTCTCTAGATCGCTTTTTAACGGCCGACGGACGCATAACGCGCCGATTGATTTACGGCACCGCATCTCGTCAACTGTAATTGACACACGGACATGGATGGTGGCATTCAAACAATATGACGGCCAACAACAATACTACCACCACTCGAGTAGCCTTACCTCACTCATTCATAACCTCACACATTTGGAGTTTAATGCAAATGGTTTCAGTCGTCACGATGACGTTAAAAACAAAGAAATAACCAGAATACAAAAAAATAAAAACATTTTGTCAAACTAAAAACCTGCTTTAAAATTCTAATATAAAAATATATTATTATTAGTACTATTATTAGTACTATTATCAGCTTATCATTTCATTGCAACAGCAACAAACATATTGGTAAATTACAATACGCCTATAATAATACTTAAACAAACGCCTTACCTGCATCCTAAACTTTATTTGGAGGGCTACATTTATTTTATTTTTTTCCCCACGTCGGACTGAGTTCTATTCTATTGTAGAATATAAATATGCAACATATTGCGCACGCACACACGCACACACACGCACGTATACACACACACGCACGCACGCACACACACACGTGCACACACACACACACACACACACACACACACACACACACACACACACACACACACACACACACACACACACACACACACACACACACGCGCGCGCGGTGTGTATAGACAATATTTGTAGTTCGAGTTGATTTTTAAGCGATTAGAATACAACAGAATTTAGGATAAACGTGAGACTTGAAACGTACGTGATCCGCGAGGTTCGTGGAGGAGCCGGAGAGGTCGTCGAAGTCCGCCTTGCACGCGTCCCGCTCGTCGATCACCAGGTCGATGGGCATCTTGCCCTTCAGACAGCTGATGTACCGGTGGCAGAAGTTGTCGCACAGCTCGTGGACCTACACGTGCACGTCGTGGGGACAACAACGGACACCCGCGGACATCAACATCACCTCGCATGCGTAATTGCAGACATTACGCGTCCCGAAATAAACACACACCCGTGTACGTATGAAATAGAAATAAAGACTATATTAGCCTTCGTCGAGATTCGTCCTTTTAATTTACCTTTTCTAGTTCCAGCAGGTGAAACCGTAGGACTTGAATGGCTTGAATCATCTAAGGAAGAAGAAGAAGAAGAAGAAGAAGAAGAAGAAGAAGAAGAAGAGAAGAAAAGAACAAGCGGTGACTTTAGGATCACCAAAACATCATGTCAACAAGGATGAATAATCGATGCGATCCGACCTTGACTTTGATCCAACAGGTGCACAACAGGTGATCACTAAACCGATTGATATGCTTATCGATCGGACACAGAGGTGTGAGACTTCGGTGTTCAAAATGTATAGAAACCTCAGAGAGACAACAACCACTAACTCACCAAATTATCCAACTCCGGGTTCGACGAGAAAAGCGGTTTCTCTGAGCGAATCTGAAAGAGCAAAAATACGCAGAAGACGTTTGATAAACCGACGCTTTGCCGCTTATAGTGCAGAGAGAGAGACTATATACGGGTTAGGGTGAGATATATGAGAGGGTGAGACTATATACGGGTTAGGGTGAGATATATGAGAGGGTGAGACTATATACGGGTTAGGGTGAGATACATGAGGGTGAGACTATATACGGGTTAGGGTGAGATACATGAGAGGGTGAGACTATATACGGGTTAGGGTGAGATACATGAGAGGGTGAGACGATGAAACGTGAGGCCTGCAGCATGCATGCATGTATACCTGCTTGGCGAACACCGCGATGTCCTCGTTGAAGGAGTCCGAGCAGCACACGTCGCCCCCCGCGGCGCCGGGCTCCCGCGGCGTGCACGTGGCCAGCTCGCACTTCTCGAACACGAGCGCGAGTAGCGGGAAGAGCGGGTGGCTGGAAAGACACACAGGTCGGGGTTAGACAGGTCGGGGTTAGACAGGTCGGGGCTAGACAGGTTGGGGACCGGTTAGTGTTATAGGGTGAGGGCTAGACAGGTCGGCGTTAGACAGGTTGGGGACCGGTTAGTGTTATAGGGTGAGGGCTAGACAGGTCGGGGTTAGACAGGTTGGGGACCGGTTAGTGTTATAGGGTGAGGGCTAGACAGGTTGGGCTTTTAGGGTTAGGGTTAGGTTGTTGTTTCACCTGTCGTGGTTAGGGTTAGGGTGAGGGTTAGACAGGTTGGGGACCGGTTAGTGTTATAGGGTGAGGGCTAGACAGGTTGGGGTTTTAGGGTTAGGGTTAGGTTGTTGTTTCACCTGTCGTGGTTAGGGTTAGGGTGAGGGTTAGACAGGTTGGGGACCGGTTAGTGTTATAGGGTGAGGGCTAGACAGGTCGGGGTTATAGGGTTAGGGTTAGGGTGTTGTGTTCGATTTTGGTTCATAAGACGCACACCTTCTTCCATTCTTTCACATGTCGTGGGTTAGGGTGAGGGTGAGACGGGTTAGGGTTAAGGTTAGGGTTAAGGTGAGGGTTAGACAGGTTGGGGTTAGGGTTAGGGTGAGGGTGAGGGTTAGGGTCTAGGGGTTAGGGTTAGGGTCAGGATTATGCAACCACGATATCACACCTTGTTCAGTTAATTTAATATATATTTATATTGTATATGCAGAGGGAGGCACCGGTAAATGGAAACCTCTGGTTCAGATAAGAGGCCTAGTTTAATCTGAACTGGTAATGATAATATTGGAGTTTAATCTGAAGTGGTTATTACATTATTGTACAATATGAACATGGTGAGATTCAACTCCAACATTAAAATCACCAGTTCAGATTAAACTCCAATATTATAAAAACGAGTTCAGGTTAAACTCCAATATTATAATCACGAGTTTATATAAAACACCAATATAATAACCAACTGCTTATTAATCGGAACTGGTGATTATAATATTGGAGTTAACTGATGATTGTAATATATTGATGTTTAATATGAATTGGTTATTCTAATATTTGAGATGAATCTGAACTGTTGATTCTATTTGGGGATACAATTATTGGAGTTTAATCCTGACCTGGTGATTTTACTATGGGTGTTTAATCTGACATCTACAGTATAATATTGAGGTAACATTGAGGTATAATATTGAGGTAATATTAGGGTAATATTGAAGTAATATTAGCGTAATAGTGTGGTAACATTAAAGTGATATTAGCGTAATAGTGAGGTAACATTGCAGTAATATTAGGTATATTCAGATAATATTATGCGTACTATTAGTGCAGCATGGCTGAAATACTATGGTAATACTGAAGTTATATGAGCGTGACATGGAGGTCATATTAGGGTAAATATTGAGTTAATATTATTTTTTCTCTTTCTCCGCACCCATAGATCTGGTCCTTGTCCCGTTTCAGCCCGTCGTGGAGGCCCAGGCCGCCGGGCTGCAGGCCGCCGGGCTGCAGGCCGCCGTGCTGCAGGCCGCCGTGCGGGGTCGGGGCTCCGTAGTGCGGGCCGTTCAGGAGGTGGTGCGGGAGCCGCGCGGCGTGCGGGTCTCCGTACATGGACGTGGGGACGCCGACGCCGTGGTCCATGGTCGTCGCGCCATAGTGGGCCAACTCGTCCTGGTACTGGTGAGGGGTGAGGGGTGAGGGGTGTGTGTGTGTGTGTGGGGGGGGGTGGGGGGGGGTTGACATGACAACGGCTATCAAGTAACGTATTACGTCATTATGATGGCGGATTAAAGTGAAAGTCAGAGACCTACCCTTTGTGTCATGTCCGCGGTGCGTCGCTCGGATGACTCTTACATCCACAGGGGGGGGGGGGGGGTTCAAGATCCCTCGACCACCTCGACCACCTCGACCACCTCGACCACTCAAGTTGCAGTGACAACAACCAAAAAACGTGGAAACTTTGGAATGTGTGAGTGAGTCCCGGCGCGTCGCCTCCTCGTCCCTCCTAATCCGGCGAGATTAGTCCCGATCTCCGCTCCGATTTAGGTTTCACTTTACTCTCTCCACCGCTCCTCCACCTCCCCCCCCCTTTGGTGCTGGACTCACTGGGCTCCCGCCATCGGCCAGCAGCGGATGTTGACAGCACTCAGTGGTCAGTGGAGGAAGACACCGGTCAGCAGAGGAAGACTATAGAGGAAGACTCTGGTCCTTAGAGGAAGACCCTGGTCTATGGAAGAAGGCTCTGGTCCTTGGAGGAAGACTCTGGTCCTTAGAGGAAGACTCTGGTCCTTAGAGGAAGACCCTGGTCTATGGAGGAAGGCTCTGGTCCTTGGAGGAAGACTCTGGTCCTTAGAGGAAGACTCTGGTCCTTAGATGAAGTCTCTGGTCCTTAGAGGAAGACTCTGGTCTGTGGATGAAGGCTCTGGTCCTTGGAGGAAGACTCTGGTCTGTGGAGGAAGACTCTGGTCCTTAGATGAAGACTCTGGTCCTTAGATGAAGTCTCTGGTCCTTAGAGGAAGACTCTGGTCCTTAGAGGAAGACTCTGGTCTGTGGATGAAGACTCTGGTCCTTAGAGGAAGACTCTGGTCTGTGGATGAAGGCTCTGGTCCTTAGAGGAAGACTCTGGTCCTTAGATGAAGTCTCTGGTCCTTAGAGGAAGACTCTGGTCCTTAGATGAAGACTCTGGTCCTTGGAGGAAGACTCTGGTCTGTGGAGGAAGACTCTGGTCTGTGGAGGAAGGCTCTGATCAGATGGTGGCTGGAACCAGTCGCCACACTCACTGACAGACTAGACACGCGGGGAGCGAGGCGGTGTCTTTTGACGCGCAGAGCTGCGCTCCCATTGGACGGGCGCTGGTGACGTCACGCTGTCAGCGAGACGCGAGCGCGTGTCCAAGACCCACGAAACTCAGAGTGACAGGATTTAATTAATTAATTAATTAAAGTCTCGGAATATAAAAACTTCAATCATCCAGTGTGACCGGACTCTGGGATGGGTTGGATTGGATTTGGGATTTTGAGATTGTATTGTTATTTTTGAGAGATGGCTGCCAGTGTGCGTGTTTTATCGAACCGTTAACCATAATCTGATATACAAATCAAAACAAAAACAAAAAAAAGCTGTTTATTAATATTTTGATTGACGGACATGTTGCAAAGATATTAGAACAGCTTATTTATGCCGTTGAGTATTTGAATGGCGTGTGTTGGAGTAGACCAAAAGATTGAAGAACCATAGAGTCAATTATTGTATGACTAATGAATGAATTGGAAGACTGGATCTAATTTACATTTATAAAACACAAATAGTTCCTTTCTTTTCATAGGCTCTTTAACAGCCAAACATTCATATTCATTTAGGCTATATCCTCATCCTCGTGTATTATATCGCTTTATGTTCATGATCAATACAACATATAATGTTATTGGTTATATTGCTAACATAACTAACTTTTACGAATTAACTTAACTAACTAACTAGCTAAATGACCAACTAACTAACTAAATGACCAACTAAATAACTAAATGACCCCAAGACGACGACAAGCCAAGACCAAAGACTTGACGTCCTGTGACCAGACTGAGGTTGAATTAAACAAATCGATAGTAAATCAATAAGAAATAAATCACCAAATCACATATCGGATCGTATTGCTGTCCAGTGCCGTCGAGTATAAGCTACTTCAAGTTGAAGTATACAATAACAATATATAGATCCATCTTTACAATCATATTCATATTCAAAGAGAATTAGAATGTATATAGTCCCTGGTTAACCGACCATATCGCTGGAGTCCTCTCCCCTGAGTCTCAGATCATCTGCGCTATGATAAACAGAAAAAAAGATCACCATGCACACACTGTTTTTATATATATATATATATATATATTCAAAAGTCTTACTTTCTTTTGATTAGCTCTCCTTGTGAATAATTGACGGCATATATTTGAATTATAAATACATTAACTATAAGGAAACAGGCAAAACACGCGCCATGCCCTGGGGCGAGTCCCCCCCCCCCCTCCCAGCCTCCTACTAGGCGGGGAGGGGGGTGGAGGCTGATGCAGGCTGTCAGCTCCGCCTTCAACCTCATAAATTACTGCCCAACTGGGACAGAGGTCCTCCGAATGTGTCTAACCTTAGGCTAGTATAATCCTACTACTAACCCTAACTAACACTAACCTTATACTAACCCCACTACTAACTCTACTACTAACCCTACTAACACTGACCTTACTAACCCCACTACTGAGATCTACTACTAACCGCTTACGAACCCTAACCCCACTACTACTACGCCTACTACTAGCCCTACTACTAACCTTACTAACCCTACTACTAACCCTACTACTACACCTACTCCTAGCCATACTACTAACCTTACCAACCCTACTAACCCTACTACTAACCCTACTAACACTGACCTTATACTAACCCCACTACTAACTCTACTACTAACCGCTTACGAACCCTAACCCCACTACTACTACTACGCCTACTACTAGCCCTACTACTAACCTTACTAACCCTACTAACCCTATACTAACACTGACATTATACCAACCCCACTACTAACCCTACTAACACTGACCTTATACTAACCCCACTACTAACTCTACTACTAACCGCTTACGAACCCTAACCCCACTACTACTACGCCTACTACTAGCCCTACTACTAACCTTACTAACCCTACTAACCCTATACTAACACTGACATTATACCAACCCCACTACTAACTCTACTAACCCTGACATTACTAACCCCACTTATAACCCTACTAC
>CM051019.1:7304790-7314790 GCA_027704905.1 Muraenolepis orangiensis
AACTCTCTACTAACACTATACTAACCCTCTACTAACCCTTATCCCTTTACTAACCCTAACTCTCTACTAACCCCTAGTTCTCTACTAACCCTCTACTAACCCTAACTCTCTACTAACACTCTACTAACCCTCTACTAACGTTTATCCTTTACTAACCCTAACTCTCTACTAACCCCTAGTTCTCTACTAACCCTAACTCTCTACTAACACTCTACTAACCCTCTACTAACCTTTATCCTTTACTAACCCTAACTCTCTACTAACCCCTAGTTCTCTACTTACCCTCTACTAACCCTAACTCTCTACTAACACTCTACTAACCCTCTACTAACCCTTATCCTTTACTAACCCTAACTCTATACTAACACTCTACCAACCCTCTACTAACCCTCTACTAACCCTTATCCTTTACTAACCCTAACTCTCTACTAACCCCTATTTCTCTACTAAGCCTCTACTAACCTACTAACCCTAACTCTGTACTAACACTCTACTAACCTGTAACCCATACTAACCCTAACTCTCTACTAACCCCTAGTTCTCTACTAAGCCTCTACTAACCCTAACTCTCTACTAACACTCTACTAACCCTAACTCTCTACTAACCCTCTACTTACCCTAACCATCTACCAACCCTCTACTAACCCTAGTTCTCTACTTACCCTCTACTAACCCGCTACTAACCCTCTACTAACCCTCGACAAACCCTCTCCTAAACCTTAGGTGCTACTAACCCTCTACTAACACTTACTCTCTACTAACCCTTTACCAACCCTCCACTAACCCTCTACTAACCATAACTCTCTACTAACCCTAACCCTCTGCTCAGCCTAACCTGACTTAACCTCTAACTAACCCTCTAGTTATCTACTAACCCTAACCATCTACTAACACTTACCTGACTACTAACCCTCTAGTTCTCTACTAACCCTAACCATCTACTAACACTTACCTGACTACTAACCCTCTAGTTCTCTACTAACCCTAACCATCTACTAACACTATTAACCCTAACCCTCTACTAATCCTCTACTAACCCTCTACTAACCCTAGTTCTCTATCAACACTCTGCTAAACCCTACTAACCCTAACTCTCTCCTAACCCTAACACTCTATTTACCCTAACCTTCTACTAACCCTCTACTAACCCTAACTCTCTACTAACGCTCTATTAACCCTAACCCTCTCCTAACCCTAACACTCTATTTACCCTAACCTTCTACTAACCCTCTACTAACTCCCTATGAAACTTAACCCTCTCCTAACCCTAACACTCTATTAACCCTAACCCTCTACTAACACTAACCCTCTACTAGCCCTAACACTCTAATAACTATTCGATTATTCTATTAACCCTAACCCTCTATTAACGCTCTATTAACCCTAACTCTCTACTAACACTAACCCACTGTGTGTGTGTGTGTGTGTGTGTGTGTGTGTGTGTGTGTGTGTGTGTGTGTGTGTGTGTGTGTGTGTGTGTGTGTGTGTGTGTGTGTGTGTGTGTGTGTGTGTGTGTGACACACCTCTAGTCTAACCTCTTCCTGCCACATTGTGGGGTTAAGGGTGTGGAGACTGATAGCATTGTGTGCTCCTGAACTTTAGCTCTGATGGTTTGTTTGTTAAGACCAGTGTACTAACCCTCTCCATGTCCATATATGCATGTCCTGTATATTAATTATATTTATTATTATAATAAATGTATTTCAATATATATATATATAATTTGAGGACAAAAACCACAGTGGATTATGTGCCATATTCAGTCCATGATGACACACATAGCCTACAGTATATTATGCATGTATCTCAACATCAAAATAAATTCCACCATTATCTGTTTTTTTATTTTATTTCATACAGAATGCACTGAATATTAAAGACATCGCCTCGTCAAATGACCCCATAATCATTTGAATTTGACGCCAACAAATCCATCATCTTAAAACAGTAGAGGGTTTCGGTGCGGTGCGAGGCCGCCCCCTGTCGGAAACGTAGAGCAATCACACGTTTCTTACTCCACAATAGATAGAGAATAGGTACTACAAAACACAACAACAAAAATAGTTTGACAAGACATATGGTGTGTTTGTTTTCTGTCTAAATAGCGTCTATTTATAAAATCAGATTTTCAGTCTTTCTGATTACCGATACCTGTGTCGATTTCTGGTGACTAGTAGTTCTCTTGCCTATGTTGACTGCACTTATTGTCAGTCGCTTTGGACAAACGCGTCTGCTAAATAACTGTCATACAATGTAGTCTTGAGTTGTTCTGATTGATTTATATAAGGACCAATGATGTGCAAATGAAACGCTAATTAACATATAATTACGATTTGACATCGTCTTGGAGTTCAGAACAAAGTAGATGCTAATACATTAAAAATACAATGTAAAAATGTAACAACAATCAACATATGGGAGTGACGTATCTGTCCACTAGTCTGTGTTTTTTGTCTCTGGGATCCATTTTGGGGTTGGATCCTAGAGTGCAATTGGCCCTTTGAATGTCCCTTTGGGGTTATAGGCCTATTCTTCTGAAGCCCAACATGCACATGCTGTGCACGGTTCAAACCCTGACCCGCTGTCAAGGGTCCCCATGCATTTACACAGATCCCCCAGCAGATGGCGCCCGCAAGCCAAAGTTCCTTTAATGACCACTTTCAAGGTTGGTGGAATTCGTTTTCGATTTTTCAGCCCGCTAGGCAGGAAATAAATAAGGATGTTGAACATAATGTAATGTACAGTCTCACATATATAGCCAGTCAGCCACTGTATTCCTCTACTGCGCTATAAAGCTATTATGGTCATTGCAGGTATCCATACATGTGTGTATATGAATTCTGCGCATGTGCAATAAAGTTCTCTCCCTGCCCCGCCAAGTACGTGTGTGCACGTGTGTTTTTGCTCCTGCAGTCTAACTCGACAAAAGTACATTAACATACCTAATAAGTATGTAGCTAGACATCCGTGTCATAAATATGAACAGTGCAACAAAGGATAATAATAAAGGGAAAAAAAATCACCTGCTGCCTTTAAAACATGAGTAAACTCAATTCAAAGATAAGCTTTGTTTGTGTTATACAAGTTGTTTAACTAATGATCATTTGTTGTTTTAACTTGGTAATCTGAGAAAACATCCATTCAAGAGAACGTGCTTTAACTTGTCAAACAAACATACAGTACATTGATTCCACACAATTTCAAGTTAATATAACGTGATTACTATATTATACCAATCGCCCTTTCATGTTTAGTGGAATACTGTTTAAAGGTAGTTTCAGCTCAGATGTATTCCTTACTTTGACTAATAATGGCAAGTATTTCACACTGAATCAACTTACAACTCATCATCGTTTATACCAGTGGCGGCTGGTGCATTTTTCACCAGGGGGGGGCTATACCATTTTTTTTATTTACAATTACATATTGTTAATTACATTATATACAATTACTTTTTGTATTGAAATGTCGCCCTTCTGTCCATCACTTTCATCATGGCCACGCAAGGCCAGCTCAAAGGCACCACACAACTTCACACAGTCTATTCTTTTAGACAGGATGTGTTTTTGTCCACCTCCTCATTGTGCTTCCTCACGGCAATCCTGTGGCCGTCGTCCAGCTGCGTATCAATGTTCACTCTGCCTAGCGTGGCTAGCTTCATAGCATTGTCTTCGGGGGGGGCTGTTCTGAAACAGCCCCCCCAAGACGTTTGGAGGACGCTGATTGGCTACATTTTATGTCACTCGTTTATATCTTGAATCAGCAATTGGCTAAACTGCTACAGACCCGCCTCCGTGGGGCTATTTCTCTACAGCCCCCCCAGCATCGTCATACAGTGTACTCGGCATATGTGTACTAAAAAGCATATTATGCTGCGCAAATTATTTTAAAATCATATTTTACACATATTTCTGGGTGCATTCCATATTTTAAACACACACATATTGACAATTGATATATATATATATATATATATTTTTATTATTAATAAGAATGTTTGTGCGTGTGGTTTAGGGGGGGCGGCGCCCCATCGCCCCCTATGGGCCAGCCGCCACTGGTTTATACTCATGTATAAACATTTATTTGCACATCAAGGTTCCACAAACCTATGTGTCATTTTTATATAATTTGCTTTCTTGGAGCTTGATGCTAGCCACTTATTGCTAAGGAATATAACCTGACTTTCGAAAATATGAAAAATTCTCTTCGGAAAAAGGCTATTTTTTAAAGCACAATGAAGTCATTAATTACAGTTTGAGGGATTCAAAAGGCAGGCGAGGCCTGCGGGGGGGCCTAGAGGGGGAATGACCGTCTAGATGGGAGGGAGACGGGGAAGAGGGGGATGGGTGATCTTCTTACTGCGTGTAGTGAAGTGATTGCAAACTGTTTTTATTTATTAATTGTGAAACTCATGATCAATTTATGAAATGTATCAAGTGTATCTGCACCAACAATTTTTATATAATAAAAACATTTTATATAATAATAAATAAATAAATAAATAAATAAATAAATAAATAATAAATAAATAAATAATAAATAATAAATAAATAAATAAATAAATAAATAGATAGATAGATAGATAGATAGATAGATAGATAGATAGATAGATATATAGATAGAAAAATCCCCTGCTTCTGATTAGCTGGAAAAATCCCCGGCTTCCGATTGGCTGGAAAAATCTTCCCAGCCAAGACAGACAGGCAGTGACCAGGAAACACTCATCTCACCAGGGCCCCCGCTAAGTCCCACACACCGCCCATCTCATGCTCACTCACGCACAGGGGCGGACTGGGACAAAAATTCGGCCCTGGCATTTAGTCCCTTGACCGGCCCACTTTCAGAAAGGGGGTGGAATGGGCCGGCCCATTCTATATAGTGGGCCGGCCCAAAAGTGCGTCGGCCCTTCTGGCATTTGCCAGAACTGCCAGATTGCCAGTCCGCCCCTACTCACGCACACACATCACACATAGATACATGTATAGTATTTATCGTACCGTATTGTTTTTTTTTCTAGTTAACATACAGTTTACTTATAATTATCCAAACTCATTGTAAATACGGTTGCATATTTGTGTATACATAGTTTCTTGTTTTTTGTACTTTCTATTTTCTCATAACGGTTATGAGACGGTAACCATCCTGATAACCCCAGGATGGTTGGGGTTATGTGGTGGACACAGGACCATAACCCCAGGATGGTTGGGGTTATGTGGGTTCAGTACCATAATTCCTATCCATTATGTCTAACACTCAGTCACAGCGCTGACATATTAAAGTCCTTTATTATCACTTAGTCCGAATATACTGCCGCCTCTGAAAACTGTACACATTTCTATCAATTGCTTCGTTTTTTGGCCAGCAGATGGCAGCAGACCTGGTCATAACGGACTGATGCGGAGCCAGTAACTGACAGAATAAGAATTAAAAAAATTCTCTTGGGAAGAAGGTTCATTTTTAAAGCACAATGAAGTCATTAATTACAGTTTGAGGGATTTAAAAGTTAGACGAGGCCTCACAGTACAGTATAGGGGCTGTTAGCACAGGGAAATGACCGTCTAGATGGGAGGGAAACGGGGAAGAGGGGGAAGGGTGATCTTCCTACTGTGTGTAGCGAAGTGATTGCAAACTGTAATTTATTGTGAAACTCAAGATCAATTTATGAAATGCATCAAGTGTCACTTTTTAAACAATCAAACGTACATAAAAAAAATCCAAATCAATAAATCAATAAATCAATAAATCAACAAATCAATAAATCAATAAATCAATAAATCAATAAATCAATAAATCAATAAATCAATAATGATTAAAAAAATCTCGGCCTCTGATCCCGGGCTTCTCATTGGCTTGAAAAATCCTCGGTCTCTGATTGGCTCGAAAAATCACTGGCAATCACTGTCTGCTACCTGTCGGTACTACGCACCTCGACCTCCCGGTATCCAGACTCTTCGCCTGTCCCTGACCATCCACCTGTCTGCTACCTGTCGGTACTACGCACCTCGATCTCCCGGTATCCAGACCTCTTGCCTGTCCATGACCATTCCACGTGCGTTTCGCAAATAAACCACCTGTTCTCCCCTCTCTGGTCTGTTGTCTGCATTCGGGGTCCGACCCACACACTGCCATTGTGACAGAACGAGAGCCACGATGGACCTCGGCGACACAGACCAGCTGCGACATGCAGTCGCGAACCTACGAGCACAGCTGGATCACGAGCGCTCGGACCGAGCGGAGGAACAGAAATGCTCGGAAGCCAAATTTGCGTTCCTGAACGACTGTATTACCAACCTCGAGGCAGCCGCTTCATTGACAGCTTTGGTTGCCCCACATCCCTCGGAACCCCATATTCCAGCCCCCAGCAAGTACTCTGGGGACCCTGACAACTGTCGGGAGTTCCTAGTTCAGTGCGAGCTTGCGTTTGGGGCGCAACCATCCCGCTACGAACGAGAGGCAGCGAAGGTTGCATATGTGGTGAACCTGCTCGAGGGAGGTCCCCTCCCAACGTTCAACGCACTCTATGAACGGGGCTCACCCATCACCCGAACCTTCGCAGGTCTCTCTGGCGAGCTGAGGCAGGTGTTCGACCACCCCATACGTGGCCCACAGGCCGGACAACTCCTGCTGCGGCTGAAACAGGGAAACCTTGGTCTCCGCGAGTACATCGCCCGGTTTCGCCGGCTGCCGTCCGGGTGGAACGATGACTCGCTCCTGTCAGCGTTCCAGAACGGACTCAACTCCCTGGTCGCACGGGTCGGTATTCCCACCGAGCGCCTACAGTCGCCACTCGACGTGAATTCGCTGGACGGCAAGCCTCTGGCCAGGATCACCCATCGGTCAATCCCGCTCACACTAGTGCTGTCAGGGAATCACCGGGAGAGCATTCACCTTCACGTCATCTCCTCCTGGTATTGGGTAGGCCGTGGCTGGCGATCCACAATCCACACATCAACTGGTCAGTAGGTTCCGTGATCAGCTGGAGTGTGTTTTGTCATTCGCACTGCCTCCGGTCCGCTCTAGCGCCACGCAATCCTCCCACCGGTCCGGTTCCGAGCCCACCCGATCTCTCATCCATCCCCCACGTGTACCATGACATCGGGGAGGTGTTCTCTAAGCAACGGGCCATTTCCCTACCCCCCCCACAGGCCATATGACTGCGCCATCGACCTCCTTCCCTGCGCTCCTCTGCCGGTCAGTCAGCTCTACAACCTGTCCCGGCCCGAGAGGGAGACGATGGAAACCTACATCCATGACTCTCTGGCAGCGGGGCTGATCAGACCCTCGTTGTCGCGGGGTTTTCTTCGTCACCAAGAAGGATCACACGTTACGGCACGTGTATCGACTTCCGGGGCCTAAAACGACATCACGGTAAAAAATAAATACTCTTTGCCTCTCATTGACCCAGCCTTCGAGCCACTCCGCCACGCGGCGGTGTTCTCTAAGCTGGAAGGAGGGGAGGGGGGACGAGTGGAAAACGGCGTTCAACACAGCTTTGGGGCACTTCGAGTCATGCCTGTCATGCCTTTCGGTCTCACTAACGCTCCGGCGGTGTTCCAAGCACTGGTGAACGACGTCCTCCGGGACATGCTGAACCAGTTTTTTTTTGTCTACCTGGACGACATTTAGATTTTTTCACGGAACAAGAGGGAGCACGTTGAGCACGTCCGGTTGGTGCTCCAGCATCTACTGGAGAACAAGTTGTTCGTAAAGGCGGAGAAGTGTGAGTTCCACGTCGAGTCGGTGGCCTTCCTGGGTTACATAATCGAGCCTGGACAGGTTTGGTCGGAACCCGGACATCCCGGTATCCAGACTCCTCGCCTGTCCCTGACCATCCGCTTGTCTGCTATACCTGTCGGTACTACGCACCTCCCTCGATCTCCCGGTATTCAGACCTCTTGCCTGTCCATGACCATTCCACGTGCGTTTCGCAAATAAACCACCTGTTCTCTCCTCTCTGGTCTGTTGTCTGCATTCGGGGTCCAACCCACACACACTGCCATTGTGACACCGCTAAGTCCCACACACCGCCCATCTCATGCTCACACACGCACACACATCACACATAGATACATGTATAGTATTTATTAGCATACACACATATGTATACATTACCATATCGGTTTTTTTCTAGTTAACGTACAGTATACTTAGTTATAATTATCCCAACTCATTGTAATATATTAATCTTCAACTGTATATATATATACCTATTATTATGCTCATATCCAACACATAATAATAATAATTATTCAAATGTGTCCGTATACAGCACAAGTACTGTACAGCGAAATCATTTCTCTGCATTTAACCCATCGTAGTATTAGGAGCAGCGGTCAGCTATTTATAGAGCGCCTGGGGAGCAGTTAGGGTCTTCCTCAAGGACACCTCCACAGTTTTTTGCTAGGAGGAGCCGGGGATCGAACCAGCGAGGTTGTACTGTACTGTACTGTACTTGTGCTGTGAAATGACTGAATACATTTGAAGCTAAATCTAAAATCTAAAATACTGTTGCATTGACTTATTATATATTTGTGTATACATAGTTTATATTGTTTTGTTTTTTTTGCACAATTTATGCCTTTACTGCATATCCTGTATGTGTATGTGACAAATAAGGATCAAATACATGTTATTGAATTAGGCTAGTAGACTATAAAATTACTTTGGAAAATGTTCAAATTGACCAGTGCCAATTCAGTTCAGAGATTATTTTCTTAACATGGAAAGAGAAGAAAACGAATTACCAACCATAACCCCAGGATGGTTAGGGTTATGTGTGTTCAGTACCATAACCCCAGGATGGTTAGGGTTATGTGGTGGATACAGTACCATAACCCCAGGATGGTTGGGGTTATGTGGTGGATACAGTACCATAACCCCAGGTTGGTTATGGTTATGTGGTGGATACAGTACCATAACCCCAGGATGGTTGGGGTTATGTGGTGGATACATAACCCCAGGATGGTTGGGGCATGGTGGATACAGTACCATAACCCCAGGATGGTTGGGGTTATGTGTGTTCAGTACCATAACCCCAAAATGGTTGGGGGTATGTGGTGGACACAGTACCATAATGATTATTGTAGTGGCTTTAACACACATAACCATGGTGTTTCCAGTTTCCAGTTTTCCATCCCTGAGTCCCTAGACCCACTCCAGTTTGGATACAGACCAAACAGGTCTGTAGACGACACCATCTCCCTTTCACTACACACGGCCCTGCAGCACCTAGACAGGAGGGACACCTACGTCAGACTGCTGTTTATTGACTACAGCTCGGCGTTCAACACAATCGTTTCCTCCAAGCTGGTCCTGAAACTGAGGGACCGAGGTCTGGGCTTCCCCATCTGAAACTGGATTAGGGACTTCCTGACGGGCAGGCCTCAAGTGGTGAAGATTGGGAACAACACCTCATCCACTCTGGTCCTCAACACCGGAGCACCCCAAGGCTACTGCCTCAGTCAGTAGAGATGAGGTAGTCCTGCTGACGCGATGGTGTGAGGACAACAGCCTCGCACTGAATGTCAGCAAGACTAAGGAGCTCATCGTGGACTTCAGGAGCCACCGGGGCACCCACTCTGTAGGACCAGATGTCGGAAGAAGGCCATGTCCATCATAAAGGACCGCAACCACCCTGGGCTCCATCTCTTCTCCCCCCTACCAGGTTTAAGGATAGTGTTTATCCACAGGCAGTGACCAACTGAACTGCTAGGAGTGCTGCCACTTTCACTTTCATAACATGTCATTAACATTACACTTACATACTTTGCTGGACTTTCTGGACTCATCACAGTTACTGCACTGTATTCATCATGCTGCTGCACTACTGGCACTTTAAAATGCTTTTAAAGATTTTTGTAAAAAAAACAAAAACATGTTCCACACATGTACATATCATTTAACAGTCACTTTGGTACTTTTTTGGTTTCTTTTTATTGTATATATTATTTGTATTTGTATGGTATTGTTTTTGGAGATGTATACTGCGGGAGGGAATCGT
>CM051019.1:7319790-7322290 GCA_027704905.1 Muraenolepis orangiensis
GTATTATCTATACAGTTTTATTGAATTAAATAGCTATCATTGATTACTTTTTGCCACAGACTACGGTGAGGCGGCCGTTCAATTCCCGCCCCTCAATGTACCAAACGTGGATTGTTTCCGCTGCTGGTTGCAAAAGTCTCGATGGTGGACGTAGCGCCCCCTCACAAGCCCTGGACGCCCTGGACGCTACGTCCATGTTGTGTCGTCAACTAACTCTGTACTCACTAACCGCGCGGTGATTCCGAAAGACGAAGTACTATATTGCCATCGTTGGCGTACATTTTGACAAATCGTAGCCAGGAGAGGTGTTACAGTGATTTGATCACCCAGACCTGTGTTGTGCCTTAACTTCCCCTCGGGGAGAAATAAAGAATAAAGAGAGAGGCACACTATAATGGCAGTATAGTAGTAGTGCACTGTGTTTCCCTTATATTAGGGCGACACCATGTTAGGGTGAAGCAGTCTCACAAATCGGACGTCAGATAGATACTTGAGGACAGGCTAAGCAGGTCTGACGTCAAATCCGGGTGACCGGGCGGTTCGGTACCTTTCTCTCTTTAATGTTTTTGTTTTGACCAGTCGCGTTGCCGCAGGCCGGGATCTGTAAGTGCGTGATTGGCGAACAGCCAACACAAACTCGGCCAGAGGTAGTAAACTTTTCCCAGTGGGAAGATAAAAAAAACCTCCTGTTCAGACACCAAACGTTCTACTATTTACTGTCTGTAAATATTTCAAATGAACACAACCTGCCACTGTTGACTACAGGTAAATAAGGTGAATATTTCAAATGAACACAACTTGCCAACTTGTTGAAATACACTGGTTTCAAAAGCTTCATCCACTCACAGGAATGAGTTTCTCTTCAGTAGAATATCTTCGCAACAATTCAATTTTTTGGTTTGGTGCCGTCTCACCCAGAAGTTCTGCTTTAACATCGTAGGACTGCTGGATCAGAAGTTCTGCTATAACCCAGATTAGGGTTAGGGATTAGGGTTTGTTACATTATGTGAGGTCTGGGGTTACATTATGTTAGAGTTGGGGTTACATTATGCATACCATACAAAGGGATAGTGGTCGGCTTTGTCACCCGCTGCTTAGATCTCCGCTGTGTTGTGATTGGTTGGCATGTTATGTAGACGCCTTCAATTTCAGTGAAAGTGATGGTGATTGGATGGTTCTTCAATTTAGAGGTCTGCGGAGTTGAGGGCTTTCCCTGCTCCAGCCGACTGGCTTCTCCTGCTGTCGTGTTCGCTGATTGGTCATTTCCGTGTTTGACTGCTTCGTCCTTCAGAGAAAAAACGGCATGTCGTGGCTGTTCACATCTTGCCAGTGGTTTTAGGAATAGAGGTGAGGTGGACGATGTTTAATGGTGTGGTCATTGATTAATCAGAATAAACGTGTCTGGCATTATAAGGGATATTATTTAATCTGGTCTCGTCGCATGTGTGGATTTCTCAGCTCGGCAATCTTCAACTCTGAACCTCTTTTCTTACATTAAAGGGTATTCCACACAATTAAACTAACCTTTGGTAATTATACCTCGGGTAGTTCCGACCGGGCAACCTGATTGGACAACTAGACCTTTAGCACGCACCTTTTAGGTCCAAAAAGGACCTGTAGTCTATTGAAATATTTCAATACCCCGACGTAGACCAAACAAATGCATATTTAGTTTCATATATTTCCAGCCACAAATGTATTTGTGCTTACTTCCGGTATATGTCTGTATTACGTAGTTAGGAGTATTTAAACCAACCACAATGCTCTGTTTCTATTATTCTATTATTATTATTATTTTTTTGTTTTTGTATCCTATGCTGAATCTTATTTGATTTATTGTGCTTTGGCAATGTAAATGTATGTTTTCAATGTCAATAAAGCCGTTCTTGAATCTTGGAAGGGTGAGAGAGAGAGAGAGAGAGAGAGAGAGAGAGAGAGAGAGAGAGAGAGAGAGAGAGAGAGAGAGAGAGAGAGAGAGAGAGAGGAGAGAGAGAGAGAGAGAGAGAGAGAGAGAGAGAGAGAGAGAGAGAGAGAGAGAGAGAGAGAGAGAGATGAAGAACAGGGGAGGCAGAGAGAGATGAAGAGAGAAGGGGACATAGAGTGATATGAAGAGAGGGGGAGACACAGAGAGAGAGAGAGAGAGAGAGAGAGAGAGAGAGAGAGAGAGAGAGAGAGAGAGAGAGAGAGAGAGAGAGAGAGAGAGAGAGAGAGAGAGAGAGAGAGAGAGAGAGAGAGAGAGAGAGAGAGAGAGGGAGAGAGAGAGAGAGAGAGAGAGGAGAGGAGAGAGAGAGGAAGAGAGGGGGAGTACGGGGCAACAGACATGCATAACGACTTAAAAACTATAAAAATATATTTTATCGTTGTATATATCGTTGTATAATATATTTATAAGTATATAATTAATAATTATTATAGTTATATTGCATGCATCTAAATCCTTTAGTCAGCAATATATATTGAGGTAAAGGGTCATTGTGAGGCCCAGTCCTAGGGAATAGTC
>CM051019.1:7327290-7354790 GCA_027704905.1 Muraenolepis orangiensis
TTTTATCACAGTTTACTACTGCTGGCCAAGTTTGTGTTCGCCAATGATGCACATTGCAGATCCCCGCCTGCAGCGACAGGATTGGTCGAATCAAATACGAAAACAAGAGTGAAACGTTGAGCTCGTTGCCATGACACTTTAGATATGAATCTAAAGTCTGGTTTGTGAGACTAGGGTTCCTGTATGTGTGGTCGGAGGACAAACAGCCTCGTCCAACAGACTTTAACAACACACAAGACCACACCAACGCACCCAACTGAAGAGAAGCATTTTCATGTTGCCAAGCAACAGAAAGGCTGCAGACATGTCCTTTGTTGCTTTGGGGAGCGTCATGAGGTCTCGTAACGCTGCTAACTGGAGTTTTGGTTGTTTACGGCCGGCAGCTTTATGACGTGGTTATTAATGTCATAAAGCTGCTGATGGATCTGTAGAAGGTAGAAGGATGCCCCCTAGCTATATATATATATATATATATATGTATTTATATATATAGGTATATAAATCTATATATTTTTTTATGTCATTATGGAAATGAGTTACAAGGTTATGTAATTATGATAATTTGTGATTAGTCGGGTCAGGCTGAACATGACTTCAGTCTTATGCTTTCTTTATCTCTATTGTTCCTTCCCTCTGTCTCTACCTTTGTTCTTTCTTCTCTCTGTTTCTCTCTCTTTGTCTCCATCTCCCCCCTCTCTCACTACATCTCGTTCCTAGCTCTCTCTCTCTCTCTCTCTCTCTCTCTCTCTCTCTCTCTCTCTCTCTCTCTCTCTCTCTCTCTCTCTCTCTCTCTCTCTCTCTCTCTCTCTCTCTCTCTCTCTCTCTCTCTCTCTCCCTCTTATGTCTCTCTCTCTCTCGTAGCGTAAATACAACCAGATCAGCCAGACAAATATCCGTGTGGCCTCCACGCTGCTCTTCATCCTGGCAGGCTGCATCCTCTTCGTCACCATCCCAGCCGTGGTCTTTAAACACATCGAGGGCTGGACGGCCCTGGAAGCCATTTACTTTGTGGTCATCACCCTCACCACTGTGGGCATCGGAGACTACGTGGCCGGTGAGACAGCGGACCCTTAACCCCTGACTACTGCTAACCCTAACCCTAACCCTTCTCAAGCCCACTAAGTCTAACGCAAGAATGTGTCTTTCGTTTCTTGGAGGAACTGCATGGCTTAACGTACTTCATATTGTTGCACATTGACGTAGTGGGGATGACCCAACCTTAACTTTGGCCTAACCCAACCTTAACCCTAACCTAACCCAACTCTAGCCCAACCCTAACCTAACCCAACCCTTACCCTAACCCAACCCTTACCTAACCCTAAGTCTTACCCTTACCCTAACCTAACACAACCCTAAGTCTCACCCTTACCCTAACCCAACCCTTACCTAACCCTAAGCCTCAACCTCACCCAACCCTAAGCCTCAACCTCACCCAACCCTAACCTAACCCAACCTTAACCTAACCCTAACCCTAACCCAACCTTTACCCAAGCCTAAGAGGCTTAGGTTTGGGTTAGGGTTGGGTTAGGGTAAGGGCCCAACCCTTACCCTAGGGTAAGGGCCCAACACTTACCCTAACCCAACCCTAACCCAAACCTAAGCCTCACCCTAACCCCACCCTTAATCTAACCCTAACCCAACCATAACCTAACCCTAACCCTCACCTAGCACTAACCCAACTCTAATCCTAATCAAACCCTAATCCAACCGTAACATCTGCTGCAGGGCGGTAAATAATTCATAGACATGATTTGTGTCCAACAGGTGGAGACCGGAGGATCGAGTATCGTAAGTGGTACCGGCCGCTGGTGTGGTTCTGGATCCTGGTGGGTCTGGCCTACTTCGCTGCGGTTCTCAGCATGATTGGCGACTGGCTGAGGGTCCTGTCCAAGAAGACCAAGGAAGAGGTGCCACAAGCCTAACCCTAACCCTACACTGACCCTAACCCTACACTGACCTTACACTGGCCCTAACCCTACACTTAACCTACACTAACCCTATCCATACACTAACCGTACACTGACTCTAACCCTATGCTGACCTTAACCCTAACTCTACATTGAACTTGCCCTACACTGACCCTAACCCTAACTCTACACTGACCCTAACCCTACACTTACCCTTACCCTACACTAACATAACA
The DNA here is from genome assembly GCA_027704905.1 of Muraenolepis orangiensis. Classification (NCBI taxonomy): domain Eukaryota; kingdom Metazoa; phylum Chordata; class Actinopteri; order Gadiformes; family Muraenolepididae; genus Muraenolepis; species Muraenolepis orangiensis. The sequence goes on from CM051019.1 coordinate 7,329,434, forward strand.
CTGACCCTGACCATAAAACAACACTGACCCTAACCCTACACTTACCCTTACCCTACGCTAACATAACACTGACCCTGACCACAACACAACACTGACCCCAACACCCCACTAACCCTACATAACCGACATTAAGTCTAGACTAGACTAATATGACTTGTTTGAATAAAATTGGTCATACAAGTCACGTAGGGATGATCAGGTTTAAATAAACGCATTAAAATCCATTATAAGACATTTATCATCATCAAAATTGTATTAATAATAATGATAGTACTAAGTTCAAGTACCTAAGTGGCTAATATTATGAAACATTATATGATTCATATTTCTGGTTTGCAGCATTAATATTGTGACATGGTTTAGTGATGTTGTTGTTATGCAGAGCATGCATCATATTTTATACGGGTTATGCCCTGACGCCGGTAGGATGTTGTCACTACATTACAGGAGGTGGGCTAACAGTTTGTTGTTGTTGTCTGTCTACCATACAGTCGAATAGTGAGACGTCTGTCTACCGTCTAGTCGTAACAGTGAGCTATATCTTCCCTTTGTGCGCGTGCAGTAGACGCAGGTGGTAAATCAGGAGACATCCCATAAAGACTAATTTATTGATGACTTTACGATATACGAATATGGCTCGCCTACAGTAGCAGGTGAACCACGAGGTCCTTGTCATGATCCATATTACCTTCGCCCCGCACCATAACGGTGCAACAATAACTACAAAAATACTTCATCCATAATCCGCAATCAATTGCCAGATTTTTTTTAACCGTTTCTGAAAGTACAGCTTGCCCCCTCCTTTTGCATTATTTTTCCTGCTTTTTCTCTGCTTTACCTCAGCAGCTCTAATAAACCGACGGACACAGCGCTAAAATATTATGTCTCTTCTTCTATCGACTTCAAGCTCCACGCTCAAACCTTCTTGTGTCTTCTGTTATTTTTAAAAGGCACTTCGGCATAAATGGGGCAGAACGCAGCCTTATGTAGCATGTTTGGGCTGTCGATATTTTATGCTAGCTCATCACTCTCATTTACCCGCCAGAAATACGTGAATATGTGGTTGAAAACCTTTGTTGCTTGTTCTTGTTATGGTTATGGTTCTTCTGTTCTGCTGTGCCACCCTACATACATTACAAATATTGTAATGTTATTATAGATCTACTGTATATAAACTGATTAAATAGCTATTTCAGAGCTAATACATAATACATACTGTAGTATAACTAATCCTATACTAATGTAAAGAATATACATACTGTAGTATTACTAATCCTATACTAATGTAAAGAATATACATACTGTAGTATTACTAATCCTATACTAATGTAAAGAATATACACAATTTAGTATAACTAATCATATTTTAATGTACACAATAGACATACTGTAGTATAACTAATCCTATACTAATGTAAAGAATAGACATACTGTAGTATTACTAATCCTATACTAATGTAAGGAATATACATACTGTAGTATTACTAATCCTATACTAATGTAAAGAATATACACACTGTAGTATAACTAATCCTATTATAATGTACACAATATACATACTGTAGTATAACTAATCCTATACTAATGTAAAGAATAGACATACTGTAGTATAACTAATCCTATACTAATGTAAAGAATAGGCATACTGTAGTATTACTAATCCTATACTAATGTAAAGAATAGACATACTGTAGTATTACTAATCCTATACTAATGTAAAGAATATACATACTGTAGTATTACTAATCCTATACTAATGTAAAGAATAGACATACTGTAGTATTACTAATCCTATACTAATGTACACAATAGACATACTGTTATAATACTAATCGTATACTAATACAAGGAATAGACATTATGTTGTATTACTAATCCTATACCTGTAATAATACTAACCTGTAATAATACTAACCTGTAATAATACTTATCTGTAATAATACTTATCTGTAATAATACTAACCTGTAATAATACTTATCTGTAATAATACTTATCTGTAATAATACTAACCTGTAATAATACTTATCTGTAATAATACTAACCTGTAATAATGCTAACCTGTAATAATGCTTATCTGTAATAATACTAACCTGTAATAATACTAACCTGTAATAATACTTATCTGTAATAATGCTAACCTGTAATAATGCTTATCTGTAATAATACTAACCTGTAATAATACTAACATGTAATAATGCTAACCTGTAATAATACTTATCTGTAATAATACTAACCTGTAATAATACTAACCTGTAATAATACTTATCTGTAATAATACTAACCTGTAATAATACTAACCTGTAATAATACTAACCTGTAATAATACTAACCTGTAATAATACTAACCTGTAATAATACTTATCTGTAATAATACTAACCTGTAATAACACTTATCTGTAATAATACTAACCTGTAATAACACTTATCTGTAATAATACTAACCTGTAATAACACTTATCTGTAATAATACTAACCTGTAATAATACTAACCTGTAATAATACTTATCTGTAATAATACTAACCCTGCAGGTGGGGGAGATCAAGGCTCACGCGGCCGAGTGGAAGGCCAATGTCCGGGCCGAGTTCCGCGAGACTCGGCGCCGCATGAGCGTGGAGGTCCACGACAAGCTGCAGCGGGCCGCCACCATCCGCAGCATGGAGCGCCGGCAGCTGGGCCTGGACCAGCGCGCCGTCTCCCTGGACATGCTGTCGCAGGAGCGCCGCGGCCTGGATGCCGGCGGCTACAAGACGCCCTCCCAGGAGAGCATCGACACCAAGATAAACAACCTGCGTCTCCGCGGCTTCGTCGAGCAGCACTCCGGCGGCGTCGGCGGCCACCAGACGGCGTCCGAGGACAACATCTTCAACCGCCTGGGCTCCGTCACCAAGCTGGCCAAGCGCAACCGCAACCGCGAGCTGAAGAAGAACATCCCGGACGAGGCGCGGCGCCGGCCGTGCAGCGAGGCGTTCGGCTGCACGCACACGCCCCCGGGCGGCGGCGGCGATGACAAGAGGAAGGATGAAGAAGAAGAGGAGGAGGAGGAGGACGACGACAACAAGGAGTGCAACACCAGCCTGTCCGACTTCCCGCTCTTCGTGGAGGGGTGCAAGCCCCTGAACGGGTTCATCCCCACGCTCTCCAGGGACGCCGAGGAAACACTTGAAAATAACGAGCTGTCTATCGCGATGGCTCCATAGGCATTCTTGTCTTCTCTCTACACCAGAGTTTTAAACACCACCGTTGTGTGCCTTGGATCTCTGTCCTATTGCTATGTGTGCTTAACCCCCGGGAAGGGTCAACCCTAGCCCTGACCCGGTGCCCCGTCCTGCTCTATGCCGTAATGTTTGAGTAACCCTAACCCTGTAATGATTGAGTAACCCTTACCCTGTACTGTTTGAGTAACCCTAACCCCTGTAATGTTTGAATAACCCTAACACCTGTAATGTTTGAGTAACCCTAGCCCCTGTGATGGTTGAGTGACCCTAACCATGTACTGTTTGAGTAACCCTAGCCCCTGTAATGTTTGAGGTACCCTAACCCCTGTAATGTTTGAGTAACCCTAACCCCTGTAATGTTTGAGTAACCCTAACCCTGTAATGATTGAGTAACCCTAACCTTGTACTGTTTGAGTAACCCTTACCCTGTACTGTTTGAGTAACCCTAACCCCTGTACTGTTTGAGTTACCCTAACCCCTGTAATGTTTGAGTAACCCTAACCCTGTACTGTTTGAGTAACCCTAGCTCCTGTAATGTTTGAGTTACCCTAGCCCCTGTAATGTTTGAGTAACCCTAAGCCCTGTAATGTTTGAATATCCCTAGCCCCTGTAATGTTTGAGTTACCCTAACCCTGTGCCCTGTGGGTCCGAAGGAACTGCATTGTGTGCGTCTTCGTCATCCCTAGCCTCAAAATCACAGTATCACAAAGGGGTTATTGCACCAAATAAAGGGTTATGACCTCTGGGGAAAAGATCAATTGAAGGCAAAGCGTAGCTAGCAGCCCATGCAAGGTTTGCTAGCACTTAGCGTAATGAGCGACGAATACGAGCTGACGTCTTGGTGAACAGCGGATGGTGCAAGGGTTGAAACATTCAGCTGTGGAGTTTGTGTCACCAATAGTGGGACTGGAAATGTATCCGAATCATGTATTTTTTTGACTTGATGCTTCGACAGCGAATGAGTACGAAAATAAGTACGACCACGGGCGGAAAGTAACGCAAATCGGACAAAGTGTTTAACATGACCAGCCGAATAATGTCTATTTGTTGTCGTTATTCAAACTTATATTACGCACCTCCTCAACCAGGCATGCCAAAAACACATCTGTAGAAGGTAGTCCCGCTTATCGCCAATCAGATCCTGGAGGATCCAATCACAAGCCCTCCTACATTGTGCCCGCCTTTCATCGTGTGTCACATGACACAGAGACAGAAGCAAGATGTACTCTCAGTGCCGTTTCACGTGGTCTGTCGACATGTTTCGTGTCCATTGAGCTACAGAATATCTTACTCAAGAACGGCCGAGGTCGGCAGCAGCCGGTCATTACATAACAAGTTAAAAACATGAAAAAAATTAACAAACAAACAAACATACAAAAAGACAATATTGCAAGATGGACAGTTTAAAGAATCAGTTTCAAGATCCTTCAAAAAACCCTAAGCGTTCCTCCTTTGTTTTTAGAAGATTTTGTAGGTGTTCCTCGTCTACATGTTTTGTCCATTTCAACACAACTAATCAAGGTCATCATGGTCAAAGAGGTTCTGCCCACTATCAACATTATCTCAGGGTTCTGATAGAAGAGAGACCAGATCCTATACTGATAGAAGAGACCACATAATTTACTGACAGAAGAGACCAGATCATATACTTATAGAAGAGAGACCAGATCCTATACTTATAGAAGAGAGACCAGATCCTATACTGATAGAAGAGACCAAATCATATACTGATAGTAGAGACACCAGATCCTATACTTATAGAAGAGAGACCAGATCCTATACTGATAGAAGAGACCAGATCCTCTACTGACAGAAGAGACAAGATCATATACTGATAGAAGAGAGACCAGATCCTATACTGACAGAAGAGAGACCAGATCATAAACTGATAGAAGAGAGACTAGATCCTATACTAACAGAAGATAGACCAGATCCTATACTGATATAAACAAGACAAGATCCTATACTGATAGAAGAGAGACCAGATCCTATACTCACAGAAGAGAGACCAGATCCTATGCTGGATATTGATTAGGTCAAAGAAGCTTTGGATGTCTTAATTGGAACACATGTCGGGATGCTTTATTTCACAGCATAGCTGTACCCGCTGTAATGTCATAGCTATACCTCGCTATACCCGACTTGTGTACTTTTTGTCCGTCCGGAAAGTTTTTGTACTTTGCATTTTTTTTTATGTGGATTTCAACCACACATGCCTGAAATGCGTGTTGCTTTGTCCCATTGTAACACAGTAACACAATTACCTTGTTGTTACACGTAACAGCCATCTCTCTCCCCCCCCACCCTTACCCACGTTGTGATGTCACGTAACTCTGCATTCGCTTTGTGCAGCAAAGAGCTAATACCGTGTGATCGCCTCAAAAATAAAACACAGAATAAAATCGAAGAGTTTAAACGTTGAACAAAAAAAGGAGGATATTGAACTAAGAGCATGCTACGATTGCACATATATGGTGATATTAACGCTGTTGGTTGTGTACCGTCACAACGCTAAAGATTTACTTTCTTCATCCGCTGCTGGCGAGACGGAACAGTGTTTGAACCAATGTCATGTTAATACTCATGCGAGCATTACATTCAATGTAGTGATTGCCTTTTTTTGTAATAAAAGATGACAGAATTAAGGTGGTTTTCTGTCCAGTTTGTCGCCCTGTGTTTACATGCCTGAGACGCCATGTAGTTCGACAGGGCACACAAGTACTTGGATTAGGGTTAGTCTATGGATGGACCATCCAGGCTACTGCCTGCTACTCCTGAGCTGCTGCCGCTCTAGTTCTCTGTCTATCTCCATCTGTCCATCTGTCTATCTAATCTGTCTATCTCTATCTACCTGTCTATCTATCTATGTCTCTCTCTATAAGTCTATATATCTTTGATATCACTCTATCTAATCTACTTGTGAGGAGGAGGAGGAGGAGGGAGGAGGAGGAGGAGGAGGAGGAGGAGGAGGAGGAGGAGGAGGGAGGAGGAGGAGGAGGAGGAGGAGGAGGAGGAGGAGGAGGAATAGGCCTTCCCGTCGGTTGGAGGCCTTGGCTCACGCTAAATAAGTAGGTTCATAATATATACAAATATAGCTTGAACATACAAAAGCGGTCACAAAAATGTCATATCATTCAACTGATTTCATCCTAACCATGTGGTTGGTTTTGTTGTACCCGGGTGAGTTCTGTCCCAAGAACAACCTGGAGGCCTTTGGTGACTGTCGTATCTCATCTTGATGGAGGAAAGACAGGCCAGCGGGCCGGAGCCCTGCTGGGATTGGCTCCAGAGCCAGATGGTCTGTGTTCTGATTGGCTGCTGAGCCAGATGGTCTCTTCAAGGTGTGATTAATGGTGAGTCATCGTCTTCCCGGCATGACGACGAAAAAAATACAGGTGACACGCAGATGCAGTAAACACTCGCACAACCCTGCTGCCATAACCTAACCTAGCTCCGCCCCAGGGACCATAGCCACGCCCATATGCCATAACTCCACCCATGAGGCATAACCACGCAAACTGGGTTCATAACCCCACCTATGAAGCTTAACAACACCCACTGTAGACATAACCCAACCCATAGGGTCATAACCAAAGCCATCTGGCATTACCTCATTCCTGTGACCATAACCACGCCCATCTGGCCCTAACCCCACCCATAGGGCACTAAGCACACCCATCTAGCCCCTCACCCCACCCATAGGGCAATTAGCACACCCATCTAGCCCCTTACCCCACCCGTAGGGCACTTAGCACACCCATCTAGCCCCTTACCACACCCATGGGGCACTTAGCACACCCATCTGGCCCCTTACCCCACCCATGGGGCCATAACCATGCCGATCTGGCCCTAACCCCACCCATAGGGCACTAAGCACACCCATCTAGCCCCTTACCCCACCCATGGGGCCATAAGCACGCTCATCTGGCCATAACCCTGCTTGTGTGGCCATAACCCCGCCCATGGGGTCATAACGACGCCCGCTAGTCATAACCCCACCCATAGGGCCATAACCCCGCCCACTGTGGTCATAACAAAGTTTAGACAAAATGTGGTTTTAAACATACACACACACACACACACACACACACACGCACACACACACACACACACATGCACACACACACACACACACACACACACACACACACACACACTAAAAGTCCTTGAGAGGATCAACAAGACAAGTGAAGTGTTTCTCTTGTGGGGTTTCCATGGTAACCTTCTTTTCATATCTCCTTATTAGATCGGCAGACTCAAATCTAAGACACATTACAAAACATAACTGAATATTATTATTCACTAAATGATCTTCCTTTGATGATGCTTTGATGTCATTGTCTGAAGAAGACACCATTTAAGACTTATTTGTAGTCCACTCTCTATACACTCTATATTAAATTTGCATTTAATTCATTTAATTTTCAATGAAAAAAAGATATCAAATAAATCAAATATATGGAGTCATCATGTTTGCTTTATTGTTATAATTAAACACAATAATAACAAACAATGACTTTTTGATGAACGCAATTAAATGTATAATCCAATAATTTGACCAAGCAATATGCCACAATCAGAAGTCCCTCCCTCTCTCTCACCTGTTGCCACTTATCCCATGTAATATATATTAGATAAGCTATTTATGCCTCCTAAGCATGCCCGGAAGTCCCGCCCCCTCTATCTCGTCACGAACGCACCTTCAAGGCACCTGATTCCAGGCATCCCTTTCAGGAGTCAGAGGTCAGGAACCTAGGGTTCTAGAGTAGGGGTCAGGAACCTAGGGTTCTAGAGTAGAGTTCAGTGGTCAGGAACCTAGGGTTCTAGAGTAGGGGTCAGGAATCTAGGGTTCTAGAGTAGAGTTCAGGGGTCAGGAACCTAGGGTTCAAGAGTAGAGTTCAGGGGTCAGGAACCTAGGGTTCTAGAGTAGGGGTCAGGAACCTAGGGTTCTAGAGTAGAGTTCAGGGGTCAGGAACCTAGGGTTCTAGAGTAGGGTCAGGACCTAGGGTTCTAGAGTAGAGTTCAGTGGTCAGGAACCTAGGGTTCTAGAGTAGGGTTCAGGAACCTAGGGTTCTAGAGTAGAGTTCAGAGGTCAGGAACATAGGGTTCTAGAGTAGGGGTCAGGAACCTAGGGTTCTAGAGTAGAGTTCAGGAGTCAGGAACCTAGGGTTCTAGAGTAGGGGTCAGGAATCTAGGGTTCTAGAGTAGAGTTCAGGGGTCAGGAACCTAGGGTTCAAGAGTAGAGTTCAGGGGTCAGGAACCTAGGGTTCTAGAGTAGGGGTCAGGAACCTAGGGTTCTAGAGTAGAGTTCAGGGGTCAGGAACCTAGGGTTCTAGAGTAGGGGTCAGGAACCTAGGGTTCTAGAGTAGAGTTCAGTGGTCAGGAACCTAGGGTTCTAGAGTAGGGTTCAGGAACCTAGGGTTCTAGAGTAGAGTTCAGAGGTCAGGAACATAGGGTTCTAGAGTAGGGGTCAGGAACCTAGGGTTCTAGAGTAGAGTTCAGGAGTCAGGAACCTAGGGTTCTAGAGTAGGGGTCAGGAACCTAGGGTTCTTATTCGTATTATCAGCCTCATCATCATTATTATTATTATTAATAATATATTTATCTGGAAAGTGACTTGCCTACAGATATAAAAATGCATGGTTTGAAAAATACAGCAGTTAAAATATAGTGTTTCAGATAAAACAGGAATATGTTTCAGTTTCACAAAATGAACAGGAGGGAGTTTTTATGAACGGTCTCATATCTTTGTTGTGGAGGTCTGTTGTTTCCGAGGCTAGCCACCAAGCGTAGCATAGCGTTGGACAAGTGCTACTACTAAAGGACCTGTGCCATCCGTCACCCGGCCACAAGGAGACAAAGGACCGTCTTGGGAAGAAGCTATTCTGCTGCAGTTGGAGGCACATTCACTGAGAACTTGAATAACTTCACTTAAAAACTAGTGCATCACATTGGAGACTAAGATAAGATGTACTTTATTCATCCAGGCAGGAGAAGTGTATCTCTCTCTCTCTCTCTCTTTCTCTCTCTCGCAATGTGACTTGTGTATTTGAGCCAAGAATTTGAGGCAATAAATCAAGTTCCCTCTGTTTTTCTGGCCGACAGAGCGTAAAGAGTGTAATGACACTGCCCCCTAGCGGTATGTCCAAACGGGTATAACTGTTTGGAGGGACTTACAGCTGCAAATGGGAGGGGCTTACAGCTGCAAATGGGAGGGGCTTACAGCTGTAAGTGGGATTAGTAGTAGTAGTAGTATAAGTATTAGTATTATAAATAACATCAACAACAATTAATAATAGTTATTTTTATGTTCATTTTTATTGTGTACAGTTATACACAGCATATTAAGAAAAGGGAGAACATGATATGTAGTCCTACACTTCACATCCTCATAATGAGCCTAACAAAGAGAAAGGGAAATACATGTAAACATGTTGCTAGGCAGGAAACACAGGACACACACACACACACACACACACACACACACACACACACACACACACACACACACACACACACACACACACACACACACACACACACACACACACACACACACACACACACACACACACACACTCACTGCTAGAACATCACAATCATAAATAAGGAACTTGGTTAAAGTCACATAACTTTTACACCATAAAAAGTTTACAAATCATGTCTTAAACAATAAAGTGTAACATGCTAAGACTTATGATAAACGTGCAGAAAAATGTGCAGCTATAACGTGCAAATATATCTTATATTTTCTAAATCTCTGTACAAGTTGAATGGTTTGCGAAGACTTTTTTTTCGGCAACAAAATACATAGCATATACACAGTACACATAGCACATATTTTCTCCTAAGTTTTGGGAATTAGGGAAAAATCCTATTTTCACATCCTCCTAATGTTTTATTATAAATATGTAAAAATGAGCATTACCAAGATCTTATGAGCGATATCTTTCAAAAAAAAATGTAGACAATGCTTCTGATCCTATTTTTTGTAAATTGGACAGAAACTATCCTGAATTTCCTTCCTATTACGTTAGGAAGAGGTTAACGCAGTTGAACAACTTTATTATTAAATGTGGTTCATGACCCTTTCCAAAATAAATACATCACAGTTCAACACTAGTTTGTGGTGTGGAGTAATTAGCCCTTATGCTAATGATAAAAGTCATTGGGATTCATTATCAAGTACAAGATGAAAGTCACCACTCCACAACACACTCCTGCATAATTCAAAATAAATCCATTTGCAACATCCCGTGATTTAACATGGCTTCAACAGAGTAAAATAATTAGGTTAGTGTGGACATGGCTGAGTTTAAAGAGTTAAAAGGTTAAGTGAAGGGTTTATGCTAATGTCAGAGAACAGATGGCACCTTACATAGGCAACAAGTCATCTGGAACACTGGTTAGTTTATGAACACACAACCAGTCATCTGGAACACTGGTTAGTTTTTGAACACACAACCAGTCACCTGGAACACTGTGGTTAGTTTATGAACACACAACCAGTCACCTGGAACACTGGTTAGTTTATGAACACACAACCAGTCATCTGGAACACTGGTTAGTTTATGAACACACAACCAGTCACCTGGAACACTGTGGTTAGTTTATGAACACACAACCAGTCACCTGGAACACTGTGGTTAGTTTATGAACACACAACCAGTCACCTGGAACACTGTGGTTAGTTTATGAACACACAACCAGTCATCTGGAACACTGGTTAGTTTTAAACACACAACCAGTCATCTGGAACACTGGTTAGTTTATGAACACACAACCAGTCATCTGGAACACGTGGTTAGTTTATGAACACACAACCAGTCATCTGGAACACTGGTTAGTTTATGAACACACAACCAGTCATCTGGAACACTGGTTCGTTTGTGAACACACAACCAGTCACCTGGAACACTGTTCCAGATGTAGTTTCGACAGTCTCTGGCCACAACAAGGGTCAGGCTGATGAATAGATTCGGAATTATTGATATTCTTTATACAATGCAATCAATCTATCCATAATGTTCTAGTGGACTGTTTCTGTTTCGTTCCGTGATTTGGGTTTGAGTTATGGTTTATTTGTCGAGTACTATATACACCGAGTTTCATTTATTCTTTTCCCGGCCGTCCAGCTGACAGTTAAGGAGTTAACGTCTCTCCACGACGGGCGATTCTTTGTGAACCCAAAGACCTCCCTCGCCCGCCTCCTGAAATGTTTCCCCATGATGACGAAGAGGAAGGGGTTCAGGGAACTGTTGCTGTAAGCCAGATACGTAGACAGCTGTCTGCTGACGTCCAGCACTTCGCCCCAGAGGCAGCCTGGTGTGACCTGGAAATAGTCCAGTGTGTCCAGGAAGCACACCACCTGGTGGGGGGTCCAGCACAAGAGGAAGACCGCCAGCACGCCCAGCACAAGGTGCGTGGACCTGGTCTCGGCCCTCGCCCCGGGGAGCCTCCAGGCTCTGCCTTCTCGGAGGGCCCCCACGATGTGCCAGCTGCAGTAGCTGACCACTAGGACGGGGAGCGCGAAGCCCAGCACGTTGACGGTGAGGTTGCGCTGCACGCTCCACGCCGGGTGGGGGTAGTTCAGGACGCACGCCTCCACCCCGGCGTCCTCCACAAACTGCACGCTGCGGAAGAGCAGCACCGGCACGCTGAGCAGCAGACCCTGCAGCCAGACGGCCAGGCAGATGCGCTTGGCCCAGGCCGCCCTCCGCAGCCGGTTGGGGCTCATGGGCTTGACCAGGGCCAGGTAGCGATCCACGCTGACCAGCACCAGGAACATGACGCTGCACAGGTAGTTCATGGAGATGGCGGCGTTCACCAGCTTGCACATCACCTGGCCGAACAGCCAGAGGTAGCGGCGGGCGATGGTGACGGCCCAGAAGGGGAGGCAGGACACCATGACCAGGTCGGCGGCCGCCAGGTTGCCCAGGTAGATGTCGGCCACCGTGCAGGGCTTCCGCTGCAGGAGGAACACGCAGAGGACCAGGCCGTTGCCGACCACGCCCACCACACTGACCAGGGCCAGGTAGGCGGGCTGCAGGGCGGAGAGCCACAGCCAGGCCACGGTGGCGTTGAAGCTGCATTCATCCAGATCCCAGTGCGGGCCACCGTCCACGCCAGGGCCGGGCAGATCCGAAGCGTTCAGAAGCATCGGAAGCTTAAATGTTTGAGAAAACACGTCAGGTCTACAACATATGAACACTGATTGATTACCGTCAGGCAGTATCAAGTGCCGCACAAACAGACTTAGAGACAGCCCCCGCATCCTGAGAACATTCTATAACGGCACCATGGAGAGTCACAGGGTGTATCACCGCCTGTACGGGAACTGCACCGCACTCGAGCGCAGAGCGCTTCAAAGGGTGGTGCGGACGGCCCAGTATATCGTTGGAGGTGAGCTCCCCTCCCTCCTGGATATATACAACCAGCGGTGCGTGGCCAAGGCCAAACGAATCATAAAAGACATTGCCCACCCCAGCCACGAACTGTACTCACTGTTACCGTCAGGCAGGCGATACCGCAGTATCAAGTGCTTAGCTTCCACAGTCAGGCCATCAGGCTGCTGAACAAGGGCGTATAGCATATAACAATGTATATTTTATTACATTGATTTATATATACATATTGCTCTTTTCTGTGCTGATATTTTGTATTTTATAAATTTTTTATTTTTTATTTTAATTTTTAACTTTATTCTATTTTTATTCTATTTTTATCAATTTTTTTATCTTATTTTATAACTGCTGTCTGTCGTCGGGTATTGCACACAAGATTTTCACATCACTGCTTTATACTTGTGTAAACTGTGAAGTGACAATAAACTTGACTTGACTTGACTTGACTTGACTTGAGCTTCCACAGTCAGGCTATCAGGCTGTTGAACAGGGGCGTATATAGCATATAACATATGATTTATATATATATATTGCTCTTTTTCTGTGCTAATATATTGCTTTTTATATATTTTATAGATTTTATATATTTAACTTTATACAGTTTGTACTGTTTACTTTTTTTTTTTATTATATTCTGTTTTTTGGCTTTACCACAAATCCACCAGTTTGGCTCAATTCAAGTGTTGGACGACAGTTTTGTGTACTTCTTTATATAACTTGTATATATAAACTCATCATGCTCACCACCCACAGATTTGTCAACCCCGGGAATTCGTTTACATTGGAGAACATTTTTAAATACCGCTTATTATAATATAGTATAAATATTAACAGTAGATTCTTTGTAAATGATCTGTCGTAGTAGTTGTATATATGATTTTTATGGTGTTGTTTTTGAGATTATACTGCGGGAGGGAATGGGGAAGCGTTCCTATACTTGTTACAAATGGCAAATAAAAATCCTAGTATCTTGTATCGTCATTCGGGGTTTGTCCAGATGTTGCCTGATTATATTAGAACGTGTGTTGAGCATAGTAGACTTATACCTTGTGTCTACTTGCGTAGCGGTAAGGTGAATATTCTGAAGAGTTCAAAAGGATCGTACTGTCCACAGTCCACAGTGACTGCTCTCTTTGGAGTCAGTTTGTCAAGAGGAGCTGCTTTGCCCATCGTTATATAACTGCGCAACAGCGCCTCCCCCCTGGACAACAGTGGTAGTCACAGCTACTCACATAAATCAGATACACAGTAACACACATGCAGTCATAATATATACATACTTCTATGTTATAGCTTAACAACATGATTCCTTGTCAATGATCTGTCCTCATTAGGCGATTGTCCATATGTCTGTAGCCGTCTCTGAGGTATGTGTGGAAATGACAAGGTCTGCATTACAGGACTAATGACAAACCACAGACACCACTTATTAGAAACCTTATTAACGCTGAAAGGGACGGACTGTGATTACGTGAAGGATTGTTATACAAATAAAGCCACGCACCCACCCACTATAACTGCTTTTTGAATGGCGGTCCTTGATCAACAAACTTTTTTTTTTTAGCACCGCATGACAACTTAAACAAGACTCAATCATGCGTATGAACTAAAGATACAAGGTTGTTATTTGCCATTTGCAACAAGTACAATGGAATCCTTACTCCCCATTCCCTCCCGCAGTAATAATGAATATGTAAAACAATACTATACAAATACTATATACAATAAAAATGAATATAAAAAGAACAATAAAGAGACAATAAAGTGTACAGTGTGCATCCCAGGGCCACTAACACCAATGCCAGAAAGACACATATCTTTGAGCAAAAACGTGTTTTTAAAATGTTTGAAAGTATTGGACCAGTGGACCAGATGAACCCCCCCATCAGGACTCCCACTCTCCCCCATCAGGACTCCCACTCTCCCCCGTCAGGACTACCACTCTCCCCCATGAGGACTCCCATTCTCCCCCATCAGGACTCCCACTCTCCCCCATCAGGACTCCCACTCAGGACTCCCACTCTCCCCCATCAGGACTCCCACTCTCCCCCATCAGGACTCCCACTCTCCCCCGTCAGGACTCCCACTCTCCCCCATGAGGACTCCCACTCTCCCCCGTCAGGACTCCCACTCTCCCCCATCAGGACTCCCACTCTCCCCCGCCAGGACTCCCACTCTCCCCCATCAGGACTCCCACTCTCCCCCATCAGGACTCCCATTCTCCCCCATCAGGACTCCCACTCTCCCCCGCCAGGACTCCCACTCTCCCCCATCAGGACTCCCACTCTCCCCCATCAGGACTCCCACTCTCCCCCATCAGGACTCCCATTCTCCCCCATCAGGACTCCCACTCTCCCCCATCAGGACTCCCACTCTCCCCCATCAGGACTCGACTCCCATTCTCCCCCATCAGGACTCCCACTCTCCCCCATCAGGACTCCCACTCTCCCCCATCAGGACTCCCATTCTCCCCCATCAGGACTCCCACTCTCCCCCATCAGGACTCCCACTAGTGATTTCATTCGCAGCCTAAACAGAAGAGCCAAAACACGGAGCGACTATCTCAGTACACCTTTCCGCGCAGAACTGGATGTTAACCAGGAGTTTTACGCTTGGATCAAAAACCAGAACCAAAATAAAAGGTCGAGGCTAAACTTTTACACTGTCCGTTCACACTTAACACCAAAACGGCGGAGGGGGTTGGGGGGGGGGGGGTGGTTGCAACACAAATCAGGTTAAACAGTTAATCTGAATGAAACACAGCTTCTCCAGCAGTCGCTTCTTACCTTGTGCGGTAACATAAGTGTCCTCCTGTCCGCTCCGTGTTCATTCCAAGTTTCACCGCTGAGCGCAGCCGGAGAGCGGCCGCTTTTATACGGTGAAGACAGCATCACCGTGTCGTCATCACACCGGCCGTGGTTGTTCACCTCTGTGGCATCCACTCGCCACCCCCCACCCCCCCTCTTACAGAGATATATACTAGTGTACATTTCATTACGTTGCAGTCAATTAGCAGACGCTTGTGTCCAAAGCCACAGGTCATAGGCAAGATAACTATACTATTCACCAGAAGTCATAAGTGCATTTCCAACAAGCCTCCAATATCAGAGCCAGTGCTCAGGTGAAAGTACAATACTTAGCTCTCTCGATTTTACAGTATATCTGTATAGTACATCAAACAGGGGAAACGACAAATAGTGAAGCCAAAAGACGCACACAGCTAAGAAGCTAAATCGAATAAACAAGCACTTGTAGGCTATATCTCAATATATATCAATATATAGTCATAGAAATGTGTATCCGTCCAAATAGCTAAATATAACTCAATAGTTTACTGGAAGGGGTTTAAAGTAAAAATTCTTGTCATGTGTGAGCTGTACTTTCCTTTGCCAATATATACACAATATTGTTAGGATTAACCCACTGCTGACCCTCCTGTGGACTTTCCAGAGTTTCACTCCTGCCTTCTCCGAGGCGGCATGGACACAAGAAGATGATAAGTTGGATGATTAATCTTCACGGTGAGCCATGGAAGCCAGGAAGGTCTGGAACTGCTGGAATGTTGGGGTTGGGGGTTGGGGGTTGGGGGGGGGGGGGGGTTGAGGGGGGGCCTGGCCAGAGAGTCTGCAGGGCCTGATCTTCCATGTGTCGGAAGACGGATGATCCATGATTCAAGATTCAAGAATTTTATTTGCAACAAGTACAACGGAATGCTCACTCCCCGTTCCCTCCCGCAGTATACAATTCTAGAACACAATACTATAAGAATACTATCAATTAAGTCAATTAAGTCAGTTCTAGATATTGTTGCATATTGTTTGCCAACTTATTGTACTTTTTCCCTTACACTTTTGCCTGAATTATTGTACTTCTACCCGAGCGCTGGCTCAGTTCTTGGAAATTAAATGCGCTTTTGACTTCTGGTGACGAGTTGTTCTCTTACCTTCCCTTTGTTGAAACACACTACTGTAAGTCGCTTTGGATAAAAGCGTCTGCTAAATGACTGCAATGTAATGTAATGTAATGTAATGTAAATAAAAACAGATAACATAAAAAGAACAATAAAGTGATTTATGGGTGATATGTACATGTGTTATATTGTGCAAACAAAGCATTTTAAAGTGCCAGTAGTGCAGCAGCATCAGTGCAGTACATTGCAGAACAGTGTAACTGTTACTGTAATGAGTGAATGAATATGAGTCCAGCAAAGTATGATAGTGTAATGTTAATGACAATGTTATGATAGTGGCAGCACTAGCAGATCAGTAGGCTGGACTATCCTTGAACCTGGTAGTGCTTGTATGGATGCTGTGTAATCTGCGACCGGATGGTAGGGGGGAGAAGAGATAAGACGATGAAGAGGAAACCCTAATGTACATATATACATGCATATGTCGTATCCCTATGTACGTGGTTAATGTGTTATATACATCATGTGCATTTCCATGTGCACATTTTCAAATCCTATCCAATGACCCAATTTAAAACTAAATTACATTGGAGACACCTAACCCTAACCACACCTGCACAGGTAAAAAACAACACGACTGCACAGGTATGAATGACGAACCTGCACACCTGTCCAAATAAGAAAAACACCTGTCCAAGTAATGTCACTCTCTGGCCGGCAGGGGGCCAGAGAGTGACATAGTAGGCTGTAGTTTGTGTTGTTCTGATCTTGCAGTCATTGAGACGTCACTTATAAAATAATATATATCCTGTCCTCATGTTTGCGCAAAAATATATTGATTGAATAAAAGATAAAAAATATCAGGTCGGGAGATTAGACTGTCAAGTTCCGAGGCTCTCTCCACCTCCCTCACCCTCCCCTCACCCTCCCTCACCCTCCCCTCACCCTCCCTCAAAGTTGTTCTGTAACAACAACAAACAAAGCTGTTCTGTAAAAATACGGCACAGTCGCGGATGACTCTTTTGTTTATATTGTTAATTACAGTCAGCAACACCATTATGAAACACAATTACAACAAACAATAGTCACATCGATAGTAGGAAACGATACAAGAAATAAGGATTTGACGACGAAGCATTACGTTAATAAATACACGACACATGAGGGGGGACGGGACAACGACGACGACGACGACGCGCTCATTACGCATTCATCTCGCGGGAGTCCAGCAGCAGGTCAAGGTGCGCCTCGCCACCCCCTGCGTAAAGGAGCGATGATGATAATTGAAGACTAATCCGATAATGATTGACCCCAACCTCTCATACTCTGGTAGGTAGTAGGCAATTAATAATAAGGTTAAATACTCTCAAGAATGTGATTTTTTTTAGTAATAGTTGACTTCAGGGACGTGCACAGACATTTTCGGGGGCAGGAAAAAGGGCACTTCCCATAATCATTTATAAAACATTTTTTAAAACTAAATGTTAAGCCAAGCAATATAATACTGAATTGCCTGAATACATTAATGATCCAATACTGTTGACAAGGAGTTCAAGTCAAGTCAAGTTTATTGTCACTTCACAGTTTACACAAGTATAAAGCAGTGAGTGAAAATCTTATGTGCAATACCCGACGACAGACAGCAGTTATAAAATAAGATAAAAATAGATAAAAATAGAATAAAGTTAAAAAAATTAAATTTAAATGCAATTTATAAAATGCAAAATATCGGCACAGAAAACAGCAATATGTATATATAAATCAATGTAATAAAATATACATTGTTATATGCTATACGCCCTTGTTGAGCAGCCTGATGGCCTCACTGTGGAAGCCCCTTAAGTACAGTACATTAGCCTGTATTCACCTGTAGTGTCTCCCCTTAAGTACAGTACATTAGCCTGTATTCACCTGTAGTGTCTCCCCTTAAGTACAGTACATTAGCCTGTATTCACCTGTAGTGTCTCCCCTTAAGTACAGTACATTAGCCTGTATTCACCTGTAGTGTCTCCCCTTAAGTACAGTACATTAGCCTGTATTCACCTGTAGTGTCTCCCCTTAAGTACAGTACATTAGCATGTATTCACCTGTAGTGTCTCCCCTTAAGTACAGTACATTAGCCTGTATTCACCCTGTAGTGTCTCCCCTTAAGTACAGTACATTAGCCTGTATTCACCTGTAGTGTCTCCCCTTAAGTACAGTACATTAGCCTGTATTCACCTGTAGTGTCTCCCCTTAAGTACAGTACATTAGCCTGTATTCACCTGTAGTGTCTCCCCTTAAGTACAGTACATTAGCCTGTATTCACCTGTAGTGTCTCCCCTTAAGTACAGTACATTAGCCTGTATTCACCTGTAGTGTCTCCCCTTAAGTACAGTACATTAGCCTGTATTCACCTGTAGTGTCTCCCTTAAGTACAGTACATTAGCCTGTATTCACCTGTAGTGTCTCCCCTTAAGTAAATTAGCCTGTATGCCCATGATAAATTATCTGAGCTAAACTTTGAGCTAACTTATCCATTAGCTATTAAGTTAACTTTGTTTTAGTCTTTTGGCTAATTAGCTGTAAACTCAAGGCACTGGCAGCTTAGTCATTTGTTCATCACCACTCACCTTCAAACAAGCCAAGAAAAGCCGGCATCACATGGGACTGTAACTGGGGAAGGAAGCGCAGGTAGTAGAGGAACACATGAGAAAACAAATGATGGTTAACAGACCATAAAGGTTGGAACTTGACAGTCTAATCTCCCGACCTGATATTTTTATATTTTATTCAATCAATATATTTTTTGGAAAGGGAAACTGTGCGCAAACAGGAGGACAGGATACATATTAATTTATAAAAAAAATAATAATAATAAAAAAATAAAAATAAAAAATAAATAAAAAAGCATCCCAGAAAAAGGGCAGGGCTATGCCCCTTTGATGTCTATGTGTGCACGTGCCTGGTTGACTTTATAACTGCTGCATAGAATAAAGGGTAGAACATGAACTGTTCTGGAGCCAGAATCCAACTCTGTGTAAAGTTAATCGCAAGTTTTATGCACATGCAAAATGGTTAGATTTTGATTGACTAATAGGTAACTAAACTAAACTAATAGGTCTATTAGACCGTTTAAAACGTTTTGTTTTACAGAAGTTAGTTTGGTGAAGAACAGGAAGCCGGTTGCTTCCTGTTCTTCGGTTCGCCGGTTGGTTTAAAACGTCTTGAAACTGAAAACAGAAACTATGAAGACACACCCACACCCACACACACAGATGTGCTACAGAAATCCTTTCGCTGAACACTAGAAATCTGGCTGATAGGGGACAGGTCTCTGTCAGTGAAATTATTATAGAAAAACTGTAGAAAAAAGTATTATTTAGCCATATTCGAATAACGATTAAAAAATAAAAATGTATCTTGATTACACATGAAAACAAGAACAACAATATAAGCTGCTGACTAGTCAAGTATATCTGGATAATTGTCATTATTGGTACGACTCAGCTGTGCTGACATCAGCGGGGAGTTCATTCCACCACCGTGGGGTCACAGGACAGAGAAGAGCCATAGCCGCGTACATAAGCCAAGTGGACGGGCGGGCAGGGATGTAAGGCTTGACTGTAGCCTGAAGGGAGCAAGGAGCTGTTCTTTCACTGGCCTATAGGCTAGCACCGGGGTCAAGAACTGGACAGGGAGCCAGTGTAGAGAAAGTGAGAAAGATGGACGTGTGGGAGAACACCAGCCCAGCCCAGCTGCAGCTCAGACTTGTGCCGGTTAAGGTTTAGGTGGTACTACGACATCCACCACGAGATGTCTCCGCTTGTGTGTCAGAGGTGGGGAAACGACAAGATCAGTTAGGAGGTAGGAGAAGCCATGGGAGTAGTACCAAGAGAACAGAACCAAGAGATGTTGTGTAGAGGGAGAAGAGAAAAGGACCCAGGACCGATCCTTGTGGAACCCCAGCAGTCAATCTGCGTGGTTCTGAGACAGACCCTCTCAGTGTCACCTGGTAGGAGTGACCCCTCAGTTAGGATCCAAGCACAGGAGAGTGCAGAGCCAGAAACACCCATCCCCTCAAGGGTGGAGAGGAGAATCGGGTGGCTCTTGTTTCATTGTATAAAATAGTAAAGATCAGGGATGACAGTTCAAGTACAACCATAACCGTACTCCAACCATACCATGGTCAAATATATGCATTGTTCAATGAAGAAAAGTCCAGATATTGCACATTTGACTATTGTGGCAGATAGAGGTTACGGCCCTGCAGGAAATGAAGAAATCACTTCTCCACAATTTGTTCTTTATTTGACCCTCCGAGCTGTGCTAATTTGTAGTGTGAATTGGCTAAGCCCCCTGTGATGTTTCAGTTCCTCATTGGTTCCCAGAAGAAGTAGAGACCTCATGTCTGTCCCACCTCTCTGCACTAGTGTGTCCTAAACTATGGGACCATAGTTTAAGAATCCAGATCCAGTCTGAGACAGTGCTGCTAGAGCAAACTCTCTCTCCTCACTCCTGATAACTCCTGAACCGGTCTGCAGTGTGCCACATGACAAACCACCAGATTCTCCTCTCCACCCTTGAGCGGATGGGTGTCTCTCGGGCTCTGCACTCTCCTTGTTTCGGGTTCCGAGATTAAACAGTTTCAGAAACCCCCGGTCTAAGAGCCTCAAACCTCACTCCCCGTCGGCTTGTTGTGTTGAACGTCCACCACGTCTTCTTGTGTTTCTGCGCAGGCGAGGTGCAGTTGGCGCATGGCGGGAACTTGAGCATGTGCACCCCCCCTCCGTACGAGCACCTCCGCCTGCCCCTGGTGGTCCTCTACAGCGCCGTGGTCCTCGTGGGCCTCCCGGCCAACGTGCTCACCGTCTGGCTCACCTGGCGCCAGGTACGGCGCAAGAGCGTGCTGGCCGTGTACCTGTGCAGCCTGTCCCTGTGCGACCTCACCTACCTGTGCACGCTGCCCCTGTGGGCCCTGTACATCTTCAGTGACCACAAGTGGCCCTGGGGCTCCACCGTCTGCAAGGTAACCGGCTTCCTGTTCTTCACCAACATGTACGTCAGTGTGCTGCTGCTGTGCTGTGTCTCCTGCGACCGCTACGTGGCCGTGGGCTACGCCCTGGAGTCGCGCGGCCGCCGCAGCCGGCGTGTGGCCGCCCTCGTCACCGTGGCCATCGTGGCGGCGGTGACGATGGCGCACGTCCCCGTCTTTGTGATGCGCGAGGGCGAGGCGGAGCCCCGCGATGGCGAGGCGGAGCCCCGCGATGGCAAGGGCCAGTGCTTCGAGCCCAACCACAGCCCCACCACCTCGGTGACGGCATTGAACTACGCCCGCTTCCTGCTAGGCTTCCTGGCGCCGCTGGTGCTGCTGGCCACCACCAACAGGGGCGTCCTGTGTGCCGTGCAGGCCAGCCACTCGCTGAGCGCCCGCCAGAAGGGCCGCGTGCGTGCGCTGGCCTACGCTGTGGTCACGCTGTTCCTGGTGTGCTTCGCCCCGTACCACCTGGTCCTGCTGGCGCGCGCCGTCTCCTCCCACCTCCTCCCCCGGGGGGCAGGGGAAGAGAACTGTGGCTTCTCCTGGTGGATCCAGTCGCCATACAGCATCTCCCTGGGCCTCTCCGCCCTCAACTGCGCCTGCAACCCCATCCTATACGTGTTGTCGAGTGAGGACGTCCGCAAGGAGCTGTCCGTGGCGTTGTCGGGCCGCGGTGGTGGGGTGGCTGGGGACCACGGGGCCCAAGGGACCAGAGGGACCCTCGCTCACACCACCGCCTGGCCGCCGCTCGGAGCCGAGGACGCACTTCAAGGACTGGAGCACTACAGCAGCCTGGATAACGTCTACTCAGAAACCAGGGGGTCCTTCCTGTAGGTTTCCTAGAACAAGATGCCCCCTGACCCCTACCTGCTCCTTAATGACCCCTAACCCCCATCTGTTCCTTAATATCCCCTAAAACCTACCTGCTCCTAAATGACCCCTAACCCCCACCTGCTCCTTAATGACCTCTAACCCCTACCTGCTCCTTAATGACCCCTAACCCCCATCTGTTCCTTAATAACCCCTAAGACCTACCTGCTCCTAAATGACCCCTAACCCCCACCTGCTCCTTAATGACCTCTAACCCCTACCTGCTCCTTAATGACCCCTAACCCCCACCTGCTCCTTAATGACCCCTAACCCCCATCTGCTCCTTAAGGACCTCTAACCCCTACCTGCTCCTTAATGACCCCTAACCCCGACCTGCTCCTTAATGACCCCTAACCCCTACCTGTTCCTTAATAACCCCTAAGACCTACCTGCTCCTTAATGACCCCTAACCCCCCTGCTCCTTAATGACCCTAACCCCACCTGCTCCTTAATGACCCTAACCCCACCTGCTCCTAAGACCCCTACCCGACCTGCTCCTTAATGACCCCTAACCCCTACCTGCTCTTTTTGTTCTCAAGAGGACAAAAACCTCCAGCCATGACTTCCTGTTGTACAGCCGTCTATTTTTTCATTTCCTTTTTTTATGTTATGGGGAGACAAGTTTAAAGTGTCAAACATCCGTTTACTGTAGAAGGTGCACCATGCCCGGAAATTCTATTTGTTTTACTGCATAGGCCTACACCACAATTTTGTGTGCCTCGATTTGCACCTCGAAACCTGGTAAACTGTAGAAGAAAGCAGACAAAACTAAATGCTGTATATAATTGACCACTATTAAGAATACATGGTGTGTTGTCTTGCAATCAGACGTCGCTTGTTTAATTTGTATTAAAAGAATGCTGCATGCAGATGGTTAATGTGACGGTAGTTGTCCCAGTTATCCGCTTGTTTGCAGTATGAAGTATGTTTAGTCTATAGACCAGGGCTTCTCAAACTGCGGACCGAGGTCCGGATCCGGACCGAACTGCAAATCAATCTGGACCGGACCCCGTGTCACATTAGATGTCAATTATATTATATTATATATTATATAATATAGTTTGTGTATGGTTTAACTATTTCGTTTATTTGATTGTGTCTGACGCGTTGTGAGAATGACGTGAATATCAGTGGCGAACCGTGTCTATCACAACTGGACCAATAGAGAGGAAAACACTCAATGTCACATAACGTCCATAATGGGAGGATTTAAGTTGAGATATGTTGACAGGTGAAAGTGCTAATGACAAGACATATGCCAGACATTTGGTGATTGTTGATCGCGGTTTTGTAACTCTTAGTTACGTTAAGTCTTTTCACGTTAAGCGATGCAAAGAAAGATCAAGTCAAAACTCTCAATTTAAATGCACAACAAAACCCGTTCATTTCGTACGTTTTCAAACATCTCGAAACGATGTCTTTTTGGTTTCGTGGAACAAGCCATAACAGTAGCCTATCAATATATTTAGGTAAGAATAAGTTAAGCAGGCTATATATATATTGTAGTAGTATAATCCAGTAATGGCATTTATTGTACTATTATAAGTCGCTTTGTATAAAAGCGTCTGCTAAATGACTAATGTAATGTAAAGTAGTAGTCCTATACTGTGCATTATTTAAATAGCCCTTATGCAGTCCACAACGTAATGCTATTTTTTTTTTACACATTTTTGAACCCTTCTCTCGCTATAAATCTATAGACCTTTTTTTGGAAGAAAAAAAACAGATTTTATTTTTTAAGTCAAGGCCTACTAAGACCTGCATCTTTTTATAAAGTATATGTTCAAATAACGTGTAGTAACTCGCGTTCCTCTTTTGCCAATAGACAGATTGTGCCACTGCGCCACCCTTGTGGTTAAAAACAAGTAGACGTGTTAATACAGACCGGGGAATAAAAAAACAAAAAACAAGTGAACCAAATTGAAATATGTTTGAAGTTTAACGTATTTCAATTAGGCCTTAATAAACGCACCAGATTTGTTTTCCTTTGTTTATTCGTTGTATTTCTTCTTACTTCTATAACTGTTAAAGACGTAAATTTGAAGTCCAAAGTTATATTAATGCAACGTATTCAAAGGACGTGACCAGATCAAAACGAGGGACCATATTAGGCCCCGTCCATTCACAAGTCAAACTGGCTTCATTTAAATTAAATTAAACTTGAACATAAAACCCAGCTTTGCTTTATTTATGTAGTCATGAAAACAGAAGCACAGATATTCTCATGATATACTTGGATGTGTTGCTAAATTCAATAATTACAAAGATTTAAATGTGATTTTGTAGTGTTTCGGACAAGTCTATTCAGGCTGGGGGAGGGGCTACAACAATGTGCAAATACAAGAGTAGAATACAGTGGGAGGAGCGCCCCCTTCTGGTACAGAACCATAACGACTTGAACCACCATCATCCACACCTTTTTCATTTTTTTTTTCAGAGTTAAAGCGCAGACTCTGTATCCTTCCTCGTTGTGGAATACAGAGCTTAAAAAACCGGCTCTAGTTAGGAAAAGCTAGCAGCGGGGTTAGCGCCTAGCGGGGTCCTGGCGTACGGGGTTTCCCTGGCTGGCTGCATCGCAGGGGGGCGCGGCTGTAGTGTTGATCAGAAAGCGTCACCTGACAGAGGTTAGGTACACCGCCCGTTCCTATGGAAACAGATTCTTAAAAACTCAAAAAACAGCTAAATTAAAAAACTAGGAAGGCCCTTTCTGCAGGAGACACCTCTCTGTAGATCTGGAAGGGGGCGTGGTCAGTGATGGGGAAAGGGGTGTGGTCACCAAAGAAGAGAGGGGCGTGGTCAGTAATGCAGGAAGGGGGCAAGTATGTGGCATGTGAATAGATATGGGGCGTGGTGAGACATTGGGGGGAGGGGGTTTGGCCATCAGTTGAGGGGGGCATGGTCAAGCGTCAAAATCGAGGGCGGGGTCGAGGGCAGACTCG
>CM051019.1:7359790-7458619 GCA_027704905.1 Muraenolepis orangiensis
TGTTGGTAACCATGTGTAGAACACACAACCTTCTGTCGGTAACCATGTGTAGAACACACAACCTTCTGTCGGTAACCATGTGTAGAACACACAACCTTCTGTTGGTAACCATGTGTAGAACACACAACCTTCTGTTGGTAACCATGTGTAGAACACACAACCTTCTGTTGGTAACCATGTATAGAACACACATCCTTCTGTTGGTAACCATGTGTAGAACACACAACCACTTTGGACACTGGGGATCGAACTCGAGTACCTGCTGTTTATAACCTGAACACACAATCTGCAGTCAGAAAAAGGTGGGTATAGAACACAGAACATGTAGTATCCATTGTCCTTCTGTTTAAAAGTGGTATTCTGTTTAAAGGTGGTATCGAACACACAACCTTCTGTTTAAAGGTGGTATCGAACATACAACCTTCTGTTAAAAAGTAGTGTTCTGTTTAAAGGTGGTATTCTGTTTGAAAGGTGGTATCGAACACACAACCTTCAGTTTGAACGGTGGTGTTCTGTTTAAAGGTGGTATTCTGTTTAAAGGCGGTATCGAACACACAACCTTCTGTTTGAACGGTGGTGTTCTGTTTAAAGGGGCGGTACTCCGTTTGAAGGGGGTACTGACCTGGCGTTTGACGCCGGCCAGCAGGCAGGCGGGCCCCCCGGGTCGCAGCTGCCCCGTGGTGAGGGCCTGGCAGCCCTTGGTCTCGGTCAACTTGATGTCGTAGGTGCCTTCGACCCCGTCCAGCACGGCCCACGGCTGCAGGTGCACCTGGCGCGTTCTCCCGCATAGCAGCGCCACCATCTTCTCCTTGGGGAGCAGGTCGATCTGGTACACCTTCTTGGAGTCTGCGGCACGCACGATCACTGGAAGGGGCAAAAGGGCAGAGTCAGCCTATTCTGCACGACGGCCAATCACAACTTTGTATTATATTATCAACCAATCATGTCTATACATTATATTATCAGCCAATCATATATATATATTTACATTATATTGTCAACCCATCATACCTATACATTATATTATCAACCCCTCATATCTATACATCATATTATCAACCAATCATATCTATACGTCATCATTACATAAGTCATTTAACAGACGCTTTTGTCCAAATCCACATACAATAGTGTGTTCAACAAAGGTAGGCAAGAGAACCACTTCAGAAGTCATAAGTGCATTTCAATTTCTATATATTATAAACGCATCATATCTCTATATTATCAACCAATCATTATCAACCAATCATATCTACAGCCATTGCTTGCAATCCTCCTAAACCAGGGGTAGGTGGTGAGGTTGGGATGTGAAACCCATTAGTAAGTCAGTTTATCATTGATCAGTTTTAAGTCAGTTTGAACCGATGACCTGGTCTGTGTGTCCGTCTGTCTCACCGTCTCTGGTGATCTCCACCACATAAAGCCCATCCTCCGTTCCCAAGGCGATTCGCTCCCGGTCTAAGGGACAAAGAGACACGGTGAGGGAACAGAAGGGAAGACATTCATTCATAGATGTACTAATGACTTCTGTTACTTCAAGTAATGGAATATTTTTCCAATGGACCATGGTTCTCGACTCATGTTTTGGTTACCGTAGAGGCACGCAAAACAACATTTTAAAATAAATGTACTGAAATGGCCAATCGAAGTAGACTTGAATGATTCTACTCGACTTCGATCTTCCATGATAGCGGCGGGCTATACCAAGTCAACAGCTCTATATTAAGTTATGGGCTCTATATATACACATATATGTTAAGGGCTCTATATAAATATGATATGTTAAGCGATGTTACCAAGTTACCTATGATGGCGGCAGACAGGGTGCTCTTTATAGCCGGCAGTGATGGGTCGTAGGCCTCCTGCAGGAAGTGGGCCGGTTGACTCTTGAGGCGGTTCTTAGACAGGATGTTCTGCAGACTCTCCAGAACCCCCACCCATCTCTTCTTCTCCACCTCGCTGTCAGCCAGGACCAGCAGAGACCCAGACCGCCCCGCCCCACTATGCTGAGACCAGCACACCTGGAAACACAGGAGAATTACTTGTACTGCCCCCCACCATTACAGTAATACTACAACCAACACACCTGGAAACACAGGATAAATACTAGTGCTGCAACACTACCATCACAATAATACTACAACCAGCACACCTGGAAACACAGTAGAAACACTAGTACTGCAACACTACCATAACAATAATACTACAACCAGCACACCTGGAAACACAGGAGAAATACTAGTGCTGCAACACTACCATCACAATAATACTACAACCAGCACACCTGGAAACACAGTAGAAACACTAGTACTGCAACACTACCATAACAATAATACTACAACCAACACACCTGGAAACACAGGAGAAATACTAGTACTGCAATACTACCATTACAATACAACTACAACCAGCTGACCTGGAAACACAGGGAGTATTACTAGTACTGCAATACTACCATTACAATAATACTACGACCAGCACACCTGGAAACACAGGGAGAATACTAGTACTGCAATACTACCATTACAATAATACTACAATCAGCACAGCTGCAACACGGAGTATAACTAGAACTGCATTACTACCATTACAATAATACTACAACCAGCAAACTTGGAAAGACGGATATCATTCTAGTACTGCAAACTGGTACGACAAGTAATACACGTCATAATGCAACAAGCGTACCTACAACACACCTCCCTCTACCAAAGGAACTAAACATTGTATCTTAATGTCTGGATCAGGTGGTGAAGCCGAGCTGGAACTAGACACTGAACTAACCATCAAACGTGTGGTTCTTCTCCACGTAGTACGGCCTTAACGACTCTCAGCAGAGCGCATACCTCCGCCACACCAAAAAGTCCCCTGCACCAAAATCGAATCAACTGTTCCCTAGCCCATAAGTAATCGAACCACCAAGGGTCATCTAATTCCGTTAATAACTTTTGGAGTTATCTCGCTAACAGACAAACAAACATCTTCGATGGCGGTTTCAACAGACGCTTACCTTGAAGATGCAGGGGACGTCCTTCCGAGTGGCGTGGATCACGTCGGAAGCCAGCACAGAGTTCACCGAGAACTCCTCGTCTCTGCGTACACACACACACAGTTAGTGTGCACATAGACAGACAGGATGACGACGGACAGACAGACAGCCAAACAGACGAGAGACAGTCAGTCAGACACAGCCAGCAAGCCAGCCAGCCAGAGGCAGAAAGCCAAACAGACAGATGAGAGACGGACAGACGGTCAGTCAGGTACCTGAGGTCCAGCACCAGTGTAGCAGCCACCCCAGGCTGGGTCGACTTGCCCTCTGGGATTTCGTAGAGGAACAGCTTACAGTCACACACCACCGCAAACACCTTCTGCCAGCCCTTTCTCACACCTGTAGGCTTAGGGATCTACACAAACACACACACACACGGTGCTTAAACACAATGTTTGTGTCTAAGCCTAGTACAAGATGCCCATCTTTCTCTCTGATGGGGGATCGAACCAGAGACTTCCGGCTCGAAAACAAATGACTAGTAGTGGTAATGAATGTGTATGTGTGTATGTGTCTTTGGGTGTGTGTGTGAGCATTCTTTTAATGGAATGACTGACCGATGTCTGGCCGAGATACTGTAGCTGCTCACCCTGACATAACCTTTGTAGGCAGTGCCGATGCCTCTGTGGACATCAATACCCAGAGGCCTCTTGGCCTGCTCTGGCGGGATTGGACACACCAGGGGGGCGTGGTCTTTACAGCTGACATGACAGATAAAGGAGCACACTGCGGAGAAGAGAGGAGAGAAAAAAACTTGGTTGAAATGTATGTTTGTGTGTGTGTGTGTGTGTGTGTGTGTGTGTGTGTGTGTGTGTGTGTGTGTGTGTGTGTGTGTGTGTGTGTGTGTGTGTGTGTGTGTGTGTGTGTGTGTGTGTGTGTGTGTGTGTGTCCCTTTTAAATCCTATTGCTGTCCAAATTCCCCTTTTGGGATTAATAGTCATACCTTAATGGTTGCATTACGCAGCTTTTCTCACTAAAACCATGAACCAAGTGAGTGTGTGCAGTGTGGACATGTGTGTGGCAGCTCTGCCAGACTATCTGATCTATATCTGATACCTTTCCTGTTCTTGTCACAATAAAAGCACCATCATAACAGTCCTTTACAGTGTTAATAGAGTGTGTGTGTGTGTGTGTGTTTGCGTGTATACATATTGTATAGTGTGTATATAGAGAGCATGTGTATTGTACAGGGAACCAAGTGGATTCACGGGAGAATCGGGATGATCTACCTCCCCTTATACATGTATCAGCAGGTTGACCCAAAAAAAAACTCAACGTTCTCTTTGTGGAAGCGACATAACGGTCCCGTCCTGCAGAGGGCGCTATAGTGCGTTTACCGATAGTCAAGTTGCGTCAACTCCACCACCACTCAATTTTAAATAATATAACAAATCGCAAAACAAAAAGGAAGAAATTTAAATATAAAAGTTAAATTGTTTGTTTAGCGATATTTACTGAATGGCAATATTAGCGTCAGCACTCAAAAACAACGTTGACACGTGGTCGCGGCGAGGTCTGATTCCGCGGCCCTTAGCGTACTGAGTAACGTTACCTTCGCAGGCGTAGCCCTGGCGGGTGAGGCCCACCATCAGAGAGGTGCACTGGGTGCACTGGGTGGGGCTGGAGAACGTCTTGATGCTCAGCTGGTGGGCTTTAGGCTGCACACACACACACACACACACACACACACACACACACACACACACACACACACACACACACACACACACACACACACACACACACACACACACACACACACACACACACACACACACACACACACACACACACACACACACACACACACACACACACACACACACACACGTCTGCATGTCAAAGTAGTGAGTTGTATGATGAGTGTGACAGTGTGAGTGGGTGAGAGTGTGTGTGTTAAAGAGTGTGTGTTTGTCTGTCTGTGTACCTTTGGCGTGGCGATCAGGGAGGGTTGGTAGGCGGGTGAGGGGGTGGCCAGTTCCTGTTGAGATAGACAAGACAGGAAGTCAGAAAATACAACAGCTTTATTGTCTGTCAATCATGTTTAGATTTAAATTCATGCATTTCCTTTCTGCTACAAATATCATGTATGTATCTTATCATCTTATTTTTATATTATTATTATACATTTTTCAACGTTATTTCTGTCCACTATGAAATTTCCCATCGGGGATTAATAGTCTTATCTTTCTACAAAGAGGAAGAAGGTTGCAATATGCCACTTCTCTCGCTAAAACCCATGAACAAAGTGTGTGCGTGTATAATTGTGTGAGTGTGTGTCTCTCTAACCTGGTGCTCGGTGACGGGGGAGGGGGTTGTTGGCGTGCTCTCTGGTTTCAGGGGGGTGGAGTCTATTTCGGCGCTGGTCTGATATAAAACAAACGGCCGCCGTGTCAGAAAGACGGCAGCAACCATAGACGACCTGTTCGGCCTCTTCCGGGTTTCACCTCCTCCAAGAGGCACAATCTCTAAGTTTCACATTTTTATCTCTATTTTTATTCCACTGTCCTTTAGCAAATAACCCCATGGGGTAAATACAGGCCCATCTTATGTTGTGTTGACATGCACAACTCAGTTCAATTAAGGCAGAGAGAGAGAGAGAGAGAGAGAGAGAGAGAGAGAGAGAGAGAGAGAGAGAGAGAGAGAGAGAGAGAGAGAGAGAGAGAGAGAGAGAGAGAGAGAGAGAGAGAGAGAGAGAGAGAGAGAGAGAGAGAGAGAGAGAGAGAGAGAGAGAGAGAGAGAGAGAGAGAGAGAGAGAGAGAGAGAGAGAGAGAGAGAGAGAGAGAGAGAGAGAGAGAGAGAGAGAGAGAGAGAGAGAGAGAGAGAGAGAGAGAGAGAGAGAGAGAGAGAGAGAGAGAGAGAGAGAGAGAGAGAAACTCACTCTGAAGGTGAGGTCGTGGGCAAGCGGAGACGTGTTGAAGTACTCAAATATAGAGTCCTGGAAGTCAGGAAGCTTCATACCTAGAGGGAGGGAGAGGGGCAGAGAAACAGAGAGAGGGAGAGAGAGCGGCAGAAAGAGATTGTTTTTGCCATATGCAACAAGTACAATGGAATGCTTACTCCCCCATTCCCTCCCGCAGTATGAATCTCCTACAATTATACTAATAACCAATATAATATATAATATAATAACCAATAACACTGTATACTATACTAAATATAGTATACAGTGTTATTGGTTATTATATTATATATTGGTTATTAGTATACAATAAAACACAATAAACACAATAAAAAATAACAATACAAAGTATAAGTATAGTATACTTATACTTTGTATTGTTATTTTTTTATTGTGTACAGTATTGTGTTGCAATGACTGCTGGATGATATATACATGTGGGAGAGAGAGACAGAGAAAGAGGAAAAAAAGGTTCTAGTAACAATACTTTTCTGACTATAATTGCATGACTAATATAACAATAAAATACATATTCTTATAGTGCTTTGACACCAGCTTTGTATCGGCGCTGTGCTGGTGCCAGGCAGCAACATCTTGTTGTAGCTGTTGTTCTTAGAGGAGAGGAGAGGAGGTGAAGGAGGTGGACGAGGAGGAGGAGGAGAAAAGGAGGATGAGAAAGAGAGAACGCGTACCCTTATCAGAGCGTGAGCGACTCTCTTCGAGCTCCTTCTTCATGTTGTCCAGCTGCTCCGCCATGTCCCTGGTCCTCTCCTCCTTCTGCCTTAGTTTACTGGAGGGAGGGAGAAGGAGAGAAAGAGAGAAAGAGAGAGAGAGAGGAAAGATGGAGAGTGAAAGAGAGGAGAAAGAGAAAGAGAAAAAGGGAGCGAGACCGAGAGAGAGAGGACAGAATGAGAAGGAGTGAGAGAGAGAGAGAATGAGAGAGACACACTGTGGGATCCATAGGTCTCTGCACACACACACACACACACACCTTTATAAAACACATCCAGGCCCTTGCCACGTTTAATCCAGCGGTTCCCAGCCTTTGTCGGGGGTGACACACTGCCTCATTTGTAAAATGAAAAAAAACACTACTGCTACTTGCCCCGCCCCCCCCCCCCCCCCCCCCCAAAAAAAACACTGACCTTTCCAAGGAGAGGTTTGAGGCCTTGACTTTGCGCAGTTCGTCATGGACCAGCTGCTTGGCGCGGATCTCTCCCTCGAGCGCCGACTGCAGCTCCAGACGGGCCGACATGTCCAGCTTCTGGCTGCGACGCACCTTCCACAGAGGGTCCTGCATCGCACAAACACACCAGGTGAATACAGTGTTTCCCGACCTGTGGGTCAGCACTGGTCACCTGAGATGCATATGGGAATCGTGGGAGACTGCATACTTCTGCAAGCTAGTACATATTAAAGGACCTGTGTGTACCACAACTACCACAGTTTGTGGTAGTTGTGACGAACTAGGCACTGTGTGTGTGTATATCACACACACACAAGTTCATCACAACTACCACAAACTGTGTGTCGAGCATCACCAGGACATTCACAAAACGGGCAGATGTTGATGGGGTTAAAATAACGTGTGTGTGTGTGTGCGTGTGTGCGTGTGTGTGTGTGTGTGGAAGCAGACGCACAACAATGCAAGACATTTTCTTTTCAGACCTCAAAATTGAGACACAGGCCAGAAAACGTTCAGGGAACCTCTTCAATTCAGAGGCTGACACACAGCGGGAGTGATGGATGGATGGTTGCCATGGTGATATTAGGAGGCCGGGATGTCATGTGACACGGAACAGAAATAAAGGAAGCAGAAACTCTGCCTCTACTTCCTTGCTAGGCGTTGAAGGCTTTAAAAAAAGCACTAGTCAGGCAACCAGAACAGCCCACAACGTTTCAGCCAATGGGATCAGTGAACGGCATACCATGTGATTGGTGTGATGAGATGTATGTAGTGAGACACAATGGTGCCTTCTATTGGCTCTCTGCCTCTCTGACGTGATAAGGGAGGGGGGGGGGCAGGATAGCGTAGGTTTTGGATTGGATCCTCTAAATCTAGTCTACCTGTAGGTGTCCTCGAGCAAGATAACCCCTACCTGCCTTCTTTACCAATTAACCTACTACCAGCCCAAGTTCACCCAACGCTAAACTAACTAACCAAACAATTATCAAATATTCCAAGCTTCAACTGAACTATCCAAAAAAAAAAACTTAAAACTAAAATACCCAAGCCTAAACTAAACAAGCAATCCCTGATCTGACTGACTTATCGGAAGCAAACCTAGCTTCCAGTACTCCATTATCACACTGTGATTGGACAGGAATCGTGGTTGGTTATCCAGTTTGTGATTGACAGACAGGTCAGCCTATGGGCATGCAAGCAGCCACCCCGTTGTGGGCGGTACCCTCCAATGGATCGTGGCTCACTCACCCGTTTGTCCACACCAATAGGAGGCAAGGGCCTCTTAGGGGGCGTGGCCACTCCAGAAAGTTGCTGAGGAGGCATTTGACATTCACAAAGCAATTCAACACACATACCTGTGTGTGCGTGTGCGTGTGCGTGCGTGTGTGTTACCAGGGTCCTGGATCCCAGGTTGGAGCTCCGTAGAGACTCCAGTTCCTCGGTCATCTTGGAGGCCAACGCCTGGAGGTATCCTCGGGCGTCCTTCTCATCGCTCACCCTGTGACACACACACACACACGGTGTGGTTAACTGGTATGGTAAACGGGTATGGTGAAGTGAAGTGGTAAACTAATGTAATAAAACAACTCTTCTCCCCCCTACCGTCCAGTCGCCAGTTCTACAGCATCGTACAAGGACTCACAAGGACTACCAGGTTCAAGGATTGTTTTTATCCACAGGCAGGGCGCCCACTGAACTGCTAGGAGTGCTGCCACTATCATAACATTACACTACATACTAACATTCATCCATCACTATATATGGTTCTTTTTATGTTCCTTTTTATTGTATATAGAATCTTTTATAGTATCGTTTAAAAAATTCACACTGCGGGAGGGAATGGAGAGTAAGCATTCATTCTTTGTACTTGTTGCAAATGGCCAATTAAACATCTTGTGTCTTGTAAACTGGTGTGTGGTAAACTGGTGTGTGGTAAACTGGTACGGTGGTCTCACCACTGAATGATCTCCGCTATCTGGGCCTCCCAGTGAGCCACACTGTCCTTCTTGGACGCCACCTCCTGGAGCTCATCCTCCAACTGACGGTTCTGATCGGTCAGATTATCCACGAAGCTCGTCAGCTGGGAGAGAGACAGACGGGGGGAGAGAAAGAGAGAGAGAAGGGAAGAGGGAGAGAGACAGAGGGGAAGAGAGACAGAGAGGGAGAGAGAGAGACAGAGGGGAAGAGAGACAGAGAGGGAGAGAGACAGAGACAGAGGGGAAGAGAGACATGGAAGAGAGCGAGGGAGATGTAAGTTTAACTTGAATGTTTTGATACCAGTATTTCCTATGATGACAACACTGACAGTACTGATAACACCAACCGCATTGACAGTAATAACAGGGATGACGATGACAGTGTTGTGGTACCTTGTCTGTCTCGGAGGTCAGCTTGAGGTTCTCGGAGGTCAGGAGGCTGCGCTCCCGCTCGTACTTTTCTTTCACCGTCCCCAACGCCTCCTCCATCTCCGCTTGTCTACACACACACACAGTATTTCATTAAACCATTATAGCTAAGCCAAGCCTAGCTGAGCATATCTAGACCTAGACTTGCGTAGCCTAGCCAGCCTAGCCTAGTTTAGCCTAGCCACGAATCATAGACTAGCAAGACCTGCTTAGTCAAACTGAACCAGAACTAGCCTTCCCTATCCAGAACTAGCCTATCTTAGCCAGTACCCTAGCCTACCCTAAGCCAGACCTAGACTTACCAAATCAGACCTAGCCTAGCTTAGCTTAGCCTAGCCAGAACCCTAGCCTAGCCGAGTATAGCCAGACGTACCGGTCCCTCTTGGTCTTTTCCAGCTTGTCCTTGAGGGCCATCAGCTCCTTGTGCATGGTCTGCTGTTGGCCCTCAGAGTCCTGCAGCTCCTTGCGGAGGCCCTTGAGCTCCGAGGTGTGGGATGCATCCCTCCTGACCATCTCTTCCTCGTAAAACAGGGCCTTCTTGTCCAGCTCCGACTTTACCCGGGACAGCTCCTGCTGGGACTCCGGGCTGCTGGCTGTGCTGCGGCCCCGACCCTGCTTCACCTAGCGGTGGGGGGGGGGGGGGGGGGGAGCGGGCGACAATGGAGAAGACATCAGCTACCGTACGGTTCACGTTATTCCACCATCGAGGGGTGGAGGTTATGCTTTCCCCCCCCCCCCCCCGTCAGTATTTTTAATCTGTCCGTCAAAAAAATATATAAAAACGTAGTGGTGAGATAACTTATGGGCGCACATCCGAATACAGATCTGTGGGACCTTTTGGTGTGGCGGAGGTTTGCGCTCTACCAAGGGTAGAGTCCCTTAAAGGCCAAATTGCTCAAATGTTCTCCATGATTCCGAGCACAGTCTTGTTTGCAGACGTTGCCAAAGGTCATACCTTGACATAAGTGACACCTTATTACACCTTATTACTCTCTCTTATTATTATTATTGCTCTTTACAAGGAGACAAGTAAAATTAACTACTGCCGTTATGTGAGCTCTGGCAGGTCCTCCCTCCCGTCGACCTGACACGCCATCATCATCATTTCGAAAGACGACCCGGGACACTGGAGGACACGCACCTTGAGCATCTCCAGCTCCGACTCCAGCTGTTTGGAGTAGCCCTCGCTGTGCTCCCGGAGCTTCTTCTCTTTGGAGGCCTCGGCCTTCGCCTCGTCCAACTGGGCCTCCAGCTGGGAACCACACAGACACCGTTAAATACAGATATAGTATACTGTAATATACTTAAACATTACTACCAAAAAAGAAACTACAAGACCGTAAACAAGCTCAGATACCATCAGGCTAAAACCAGCTCAGATACTACGGCGTCGTAAACCAGTTCAGATACAATAGCGTTCTATACCATAACATTGTAAGCCAGCTCAGATAATATAAACTAGAGAGCTCCCTTAAGAAGGACCCTCTTCCGCATCTTCCCACCTCCTTGCGGGCCTTCTCCGTCTTGCGGATCTCCTGCCGCATGGCGTCCATCTTCTGGCCCACAGCCTCCATCTCCTCCTCCTTGTCGCGGAGCTGGCGCGACAGCCTCTGTTTGGAGGAGCGCAGCTCTGCCATGCGTTCCGACAGCTCCGAGAACTGCTGCAGGGCCAGCTTCCTCTGGGAGTGCGCCTCCTTAAGTTCCTTGGTCTGGGAGCGCAGACGCTCCAGGGCGTCCAGGAGCTGCTGCTCGGGGAGGAAGGGGGAGATAAGAGGAGGAGGAGGAGGAGGAGGAAGGGGGAGGGGAGGAGGAGAGAAGAGGTAAAAGAGGAGTAGTAGGAAGGAGGACATAAGGAGGAGGATGAAGGGGGAGAGAAGAGGAGGAAGGGGGAGATAGGAGGATGAGGAAGGTGGCGATAGTAGGATGAGTAGGAAGGGGGGGATAAGGAGGAGGAGTGGGAGAAGGAAGGTTGGCATAAGACGTTGACAGAAGAGGATGAAGGGGGAGATTGAGGAGGTGGAAAGGAGAGAGATGAAGTGAGAAATAAGAGATTGAAGAGGAGAGAGAGAGACAATGATGAGGAGGATAGCCGGATTCACAACACAGGACTTGAACCCCTAACTGCGGGACAATTTTGGTTACAGGGACCTGAACCCCTGACCGGGTACCTTGTGGATCTCGTCCTTCTCCTGCCTCAGGGCTTTGACCTGCTTTTCCAGGGCTTTGAGTTTGGAGGCGGAGCTTTCATAGTCCTGACGCAGAGTCACCGTGTCCTCTAGCTGCTGCTCCAGCCGATCAGAGTCTAGAACAAAGCGAGAGCAGGAAGCTGGTCAGCATCACTCAGTATCATGCAAGTATTACTGATCGCCAATATACAGTCATTATATACATATCATATACATATCATTATCCCCACCATCGAAGACGGACCGGAGGTTATGTTTTCACCCCTGATGTCTGTTAGCAAGAAAACTCAAAAAGTTATGACCGGAATTTAACAGAACTTGGGGGTTAGATTACTTATGGCCAATTACGATTCAAGAACATTAAGCAAAATATCAGCACCAAATCCAGATCCCTGCAGAATCCAGGACTTTTTTGGGAGATGGCGGAGGTATGCGCTCTACTAAGGGCCCTCTGGGTTAAATATGTTTCTACACATTCACAAGATATTATTATACTTATTTGAAACAATTTAGACTTCTCTTAAGAGAGTTGGACGGTTTGCCCGGTTTGCCCTGCCCATGTTATGACATAACATGTCCCCCTCCTTCCCTGATATAAATGGATGGGATTCGTGACTAGTGGAGGTGTTTCCATGGTTACCAGTCGGGACTTTAAACCAAGCGAGAGGCGTTTCCATCTACTTCAATGTAACAGCTAAACTGTTTACAATGCTCTTCTTAATTCATAAGCGGCAATATGGGGCTTTTGAATTAAATGTAGCTTAGGAGGCGGAGCAGAAGGTTTGTAGAAGGCTGTTGGTTCGATCCAAGTGTGCTAGAGGTGTCCCCGAGCAAGACACCCGAGCCCCAACTGCTCCTACACCAGCTGGCCGTCGCCTTGCATGGCTGACAGCGCCGTCGGTTGGATGCACAAACTGGGTGAATGTAAGGCGCATCATGGTCATGAATGTGGACCCGCCCCACGTGACCGAGGGAAGTGGGGTCATATACTGACCAGTTAGCTTCTTCTTCAGCCTCTCGATCTCCTCGTTCAGCTTCTTCATCTCCTTGTCTCGGCTCAGGGTCCCCCCACTGCCCCACCCAGGGGCCTGCAGGGCCAGTGTGGACTCTACAGACGCACACAAACACACATCATTCAGTATGTCGTACTATGTGTGTACCATTGTCACTGCCATACTGCATACACTGTTTACTTTCAATGTATGTGCGTGTGGATGTGCATCTGTGTGTGTGTCTGGGCACGTGTTTGTGTGTGTGTGTGTGTGTGCCTGCACGTCTTCCTGGGTTCACCTTGTAGCTTGCGGCTCAGCTCCAGTTTCTCCTGCTCCAGTCGACGGATCCTCTTCTCAAAGACCTCCACCTCCTCCCCCGCCTCTCCCCCACGGGGGGAGAGTGCGGCAGTGCGGCAGGAGCCCCCGTCAGAGAAACAACTATCTGTGGTGTAGGTGAAGCCCACAAAGGGCAGGTGCTGCCCGCTGAAGCCCGTGTGAGATGGAGGAGGGGCGATGTCCTAGGAGAACACACACACACACACACACACAGTAAGTCCTCTGTACTGACAAGTCTCGGTCTAGCATCTCCTAGGTCCTGGAGTCTTCTTGGTATAGCGTCTTCTATGTCTAGCATTTCCTATGTCTAGCATCTCCTAGGTCTAGCGTCTCCTAGGTCCTGGAGTCTCCAAGGTCTTGGCGTCTCTTGGGTCTAGTGTCTACATGGACTTGGTGTATCCTAGGTTCTGGAGTCTCCTAGGTCCAGCCTCTCCTAGGTCCAGCCTCTCCTAGGTCTTGGCATCTCCTAGTTCCAGCCTCTCCTAGGTTTTGGCATCTCCTAGGTCTAACGTCTCTCGAGTCTAGTGTCTCCTAACTTCTCTTAGGGCTTAGTCTCCTGGGTCGTGGACTCACAGGGTTCTTGAGCACGTCGTCATCCACGTCGAAGTTGGACGTGTCCGAGGGCGAGGACACGTCAGGGATGTAGGGTGCCTCCATGGCGCGGATGTGCTCCCAGTCGATGCCACGGAAGAATGGGTGGCCCTTGAAGTCGTTGATGCCGTTGACTCCCAGCCGGCTGTCCCGGGAGCACAGGAGCCTCTGGATCAGGTCCTTGGCGTCCTCAGAGACGTCAGTTACACCGGAGGGGAACTGGAAACGCTCCTGAGGACACACAATTTGTAAATACACCCACCAAGTGCAGACACACGCACGCACGCAAGCGCACACACACACACACACACACACACACACACACACCCCCACCACCCACACCCGGTGAATGTAAACCAGGGCAGAGCAGGGTCAGAGCAGAGATCAGAAGAGAAAGTCTGTATGTCTCCTCATCCTCATACTGCTATCATCACGTCCATGTAGCACACTGCATGTACCACGCTGTATGTGGTATGTAGCATGCTGTATGCAGCACGTTGTATGTAGCACGCTGTATGAAGCCCGTCCATGTAGCACACAGTATGTTGCACGATGTATGTAGCATGCCCATGTAGCACAGGATTTGCAGCAGCCCATTCCATTACATTCAACTTTATTGCCATTGCACAGTACAAGCACTATACAACGACCAGCAGGTAGTAGCATGAGGTGCAGGTGTGTGTATATATATGTACAGAGTGCAGATATGAATGGGCAATAAGTGGGTGTGAGTGAGTACGAGTAGTAGCATGTGTAGCATGCTACACGTAGCAGGCTCCATGTGGAACGCTGTATGTAGCAAGTAGCGTGCTATATAAATAAAGATGACGAGACAAGAAAATGGGCCTAGCGCCACCAGGGGAGGTAGATTTTCATAGATTGAACGAGTTTTTTAAAATAGCAGCTCTCAAAACTAGGACGGGCTCTGTGGAGGGACACGCTGTCCCGGAAACCTACACTCTACCACAGCTAGCTCTGCTGGTGTGGCATTGTGGTGCGTAAGTGGGGGCCGTAAGGTGTGTTACAGTGTGTTAGTGGGGACAGTAAGGTGTGTTACAGTGTGTTACATTGGGGACAGTAAGGTGTGTTACAGTGTGTTACATTGGCGACAGAAAGGTGTGTTACAGAGAGTGAGTGTGTTACAGTGGGGACAGTAAGGTGTGTTACTGTGTGTTACAGTGTGTGAGTGGGGACGGAAGATACAAGATAGTTTTATTGGCCATAACAATATCATAAAAATATCAATAATAAGGTGACAGTAAGGTGTGTTATGTGTGTTACAGTGATTAAAGGTGTGTTACAGTGTGTTAGTATGTTACAGTGTGTTACTGTATGTTACTGTGTGTTAGTGGGGACAGTAAGGTGTGTAAGGGTGTGTGACAGTGTGTCAGCAGGGAGTCAGGTGTGTTACGGTGTGTCAGTGGGGACAGTAAGGTGTGTTAGTGTGTTACGGTGTGTGGGGACAGTGTGTAAAAGTGTGTCAGTGGGGACAGTATGGTGTGTTAGTGTGTTACGGTGTGTGTTACAATGCGTCAGCGGGGTCAGGTGTGTTGGTTTGTTAGTGGGGACAGTCATGTGTGTGACGGTGCGTCAGCGTGGCATAGTCAGGTGGTCTTGTGGGTAACGTTGTGTCGAGGTGCACATGACTATGTAAACTCAGTCGAAGTGTATCAGCTACGTGGCTAGCCAGGGAGCTTTACCTCGTGGTTCATGATCTTGCCGTAGGTCTCCACCAGGGACTCTGCGTAGAAGGGCGTCTCCCCGTACAGCATCTCGTACATGCACACGCCCAGGGACCACCAGTCGCACTCGGGACCATAGCGGCCCATGCCGTCCTCCATGGCCTGCAGGATCTCGGGGGAAATGTAGTCCGGAGTCCCAACAGCCACAGAAGACTGGACCTGCAACCCAAAGAAGAGGGCCGGCTATTGCAGTTGTAGTTCTATACGCCGTCTGTTGATGACGATGTCGATGGCTGAGAGCGAGAGAAAAGCATGTGTGTGTGTGTGTGTGTGTGTGTGTGTGTGTGTGTGTGTGTGTGTGTGTGTGTGTGTGTGTGTGTGTGTGTTACCGTGCCATCCTGCATCATCTTGAGACAAGAGCCAAAGTCAGCCAGCCGGATGTGGCCATTGACATCCAACAGGACGTTGTCTGGCTTGATGTCCCTGGAACACAATAACATACAATATATAAATATATATATATATACATACACACCATAGAGTCATGGGAGAGAGGTGAGAAGGTTCTTCTGTTGGAGTTGTGTACCTACATTACTGTATTGCACCACAATACTTAGCTACATCCCACTGCACCTTTGTATGTCAATATTTTCTTATATAATTATTTTTGGCAATTGAAATCTGTTTAATTCGTTTTTAAATCATTTAAATTGTTCACTTGCCATTATGTGTGTAAAGAGTGACCATGAGGATTGCTACAAAATGTTGTTGTACTGTTGCAATGACAATAGAGGCGTTCTGATTCTGTATGTAGTTAATTAAGCAGAGGGTTAATTCTGTCTTGTAATATGAAGTAGAGGGTTAAACCACTCTAGCTATATTAAAAGGAGAGGTCTCGTCGAAGGAAGCTGGACCGCAGCCCAGAACAAAACTACATTTCCCAGAGGACCCAGACCCCCTCCAGGAAGAGGCCTCTTCCTGTATGGAAGCTGAAACAGGAAGTTGACAGAGCCACACCCAGAAAGGCCTCGCCAGTTTCTGTACAACCGCGGTACTACAATGCAACGTCGTGTTCCAATTACCTTGGAAGATGTTTGTGTTGTAGCTAAGTTAGCATGTGTTAGCCACACTACTACCTGTTGGCCATTCTAGTATGGGTCTATTAGCTAAGCTAAGTGTGTGTTAGCCATGCTACTACCGGTTGGCTACTCTAGTATGAGTCTGTTAGCTAGGCTAGTCTGTGTTAGCCTATTTCCACATTCGAACTGTGTGTCCAAACTGTACCTAAGATAATTTGCGTTGGCTGCCAAGTAACCACAGCTCAATGCATAAGCGATGCTAGGTCTGAGCGAGTGAGAGAGAACACGACAGTAAGAAAGGTGGCGGGACTCAGACCTGTGGACGTAGTTGTGCTCGTGGATGGAGTGGACGGCCAAGACCATCTCGGCTACGTAGAACCGAGCCATGTCCTCCGGCAGGCGGTCCTCGAACTTACTTAGCAGGGTCAAAAGGTCACCGCCCACATAGTAGTCCATCACCAAGTACTAAAGACACAGACGGCATAAACACTGCATGAAGGCCACAACAATGCTACTGTGGCACATTGCATGACATTCATTTAGCAGAGGCTTTTGTCCAAAGCGACTTACAATTAGGTCATTCAACAGGTAGGCAAGAGGAGGAGGAGTAGTAGTAGTAGTAGTATGCATGTACTGACCAGGAAGTTGTCGTCCTGGAATGCGTAGTGCAGTGCGGTGATCCATTGGCTGTCTCCGTTGACCAGCACATTGCGCTCTTCTCTGAAACAGGCCGTCTGAAAACACAACGCCACAATCATCCAGAGCGGCAAGACGGACACGAAAACTTCGCCAACACAACCGCGGGTTTCAGATTATTCTGAGGGCTCCGAGAGCATGTTTCAAAAATGTTTACGCAACGTTGATAATCTGCTTGTTGTATATATTTTGACGCGTCAACAAAACTTTATTATGCCGTCTGTTTTTATTATTTTTGTTTGTAAAATTCTAATTTACTTTATTTCCGTTTTATTTTATATTACTGCTTTGTTGTGAAGCACTTTGCGCTGTATTGATTCATAAGTGCTATATGAGTAACGGAATTATAATGCCATAAGAATAAAAGGTACTGATCTTTCCATCATGCATCTAGGTGGACACTCCCATTTGACTGTGATGTCACTAGAGGGTAGATTTTCCACACACACAAGAAATCCAACACTTGGTGGTCCACCGATGGTCTGCAGTGTTATGGTACAGTTGGTACATGGCCGAGACCCGGAGCTAGCGCCCGTGTGTGTGTGTGTGTGTGTGTGTGTGTGTGTGTGTGTGGTGTGTGTGTGTGTGTGTGTGTGTGTGTGTGTGTGTGTGTGTGTGTGTGTGTGTGTGTGTGTGTGTGTGTGTGTGTGTGTGTGTGTGTGTGTGTGTGTGTGTGTGTGTGTGTGTGTGTGTGTGTGTCACCTCGGCTCTCTTCAGCATCTCCCACTTGTTGAGGATCTTCATGGCGTAGACCCTCTCAGTCTCCTTCATCTTCACCACAGCAACCTGGAACACAC
This sequence comes from Muraenolepis orangiensis, assembly GCA_027704905.1. Taxonomy (NCBI): domain Eukaryota; kingdom Metazoa; phylum Chordata; class Actinopteri; order Gadiformes; family Muraenolepididae; genus Muraenolepis; species Muraenolepis orangiensis. The sequence goes on from CM051019.1 coordinate 7,377,692, forward strand.
AACACACTCATTAGAGCACTCACCACCACAAGAACACTCTTCATCATCACAACCAGAACACTTCATTATCACAACCAGAACACCCTTCATTATCACAACCAGAACACTCTTCATCATCACAACCAGAACACCCTTCATTATCACAACCAGAACACCCTTCATTATCACAACCAGAACACTCTTCATTATCACAACCAGAACACCCTTCATCATCACAACCAGAACACCCTTCATCATCACAACCAGAACACCCTTCATTATCACAACCAGAACACTCTTCATCATCACAACCAGAACACCCTTCATCATCACAACCAGAACACTTCATCATCACAACCAGAACACCCTTCATTATCACAACCAGAACACTCTTCATCATCACAACCAGAACACCCTTCATCATCACAACCACAACATTCTTCATCATCACCACAAGAACACTCTTCATCATCACAACCAGAACACTCTTCATCATCACAACCAGAACACTCTTCATCATCACCACAAGAACACTCTTCATCATCACAACCAGAACGACCTCCATCACCAGAACACACTCCATCACCACTAGAACACTCTTCTCAAGAACACATGTATGTTCATGTTAGAACATAAAAAGCCTCCCTCTCTCCCTCCCCATCTGGTTCATTCTCAGGAGTCTCTCACTCTTGTAGCTTTTTAAGACATCCCTGCTAACTTGTGGCATTGTTTGCCATTATATATATAACAGGTCTCTCTCTCTCTCTCTCCCTCTCCTTTTATGGACAGAGAACAGTCGTTGAGCCTGACCCGCTTCTGAGACAGAACACACACACACACAGGGGGGTAAAACTGAATCAAAGGGGGTGTATGTAAATTATTGACAGATGAGATCAAAGAGCATTCCCATGGTTTAATGATTAATTCAGGTAGTTTTATCCTGGTGAATCTTCACTAACCTACACTATATATACACACACGCACACACACACACACACCCCTAACATTACCCTGTCCAAACCCAAACCTATCCTAAGCCTGCTTACGTAATGTGGTGGTCTCAGCGAGTGCAAGCTAGCCACCAGCCTTAAGTAGACTGTGCTTGCTAGTCCCTTAGCCTTATGTAGCTAGCCACTTGTCTGATGTAGAGCCAAGCATGCCAGTCCTTACCCGACTGGAGAACTCTGATCTACCTAGCTCTTGGCTTAATGTAGAGCTCCAGCAAGGTAGCCCTTAACCTACTGCCGTGCTAGCTAGCTAGCGAGCCCTTCGCCTAAGTAAGAGCTTTGAGCTGCATAGCTTACAGTACAACTCAGACGTTCACAATAGAGGAGGGGGGAGGAATTTGTGTAAACTGTAGGGAGGGAAAAACAAGCCTACAGAACTCGCCGCTTGCTTCACTAAGCTGACTGCCAAACATGACATGGGTATGTGTTGAGCAGTCTTTCCTCCTGGTGGGTTCATCCTCATAACCAGGAGGAAACACCCAACAACAACCAGCCTAACCAGCCACCGTGACTAAACCAGTCTCCGTGAAACACACTCGCGGCTGAGGGGAAACCGGGAAAGCTTGTCCCGCTGTAAACAGGAAATGCAGGCCGAGCCTTATCTTACTTCCTGAACACTAGACAGGAAGAATAGAGACGGAAGAGGGGAGAGAGAGAGCGAGAGAGAGACAGAGGACAAGAATACCTTGCATAGCAAACTCAAAAAGTGGCAGGCTTCAAATCGGTTTTTCATACCCCCTCACCCTTACGACTATAAACTAAATGTGAAATACCATGTAGTTGCCATCATGCTCGGCAACCCTGACCGACTAGTGAACCAACACACGGTTCCATCAACAAGCGCCACGTCAAAGATAGAAAATAGGCCGGCTGCTTGGCAACGCCGTTCATAAGCTCCAGCTCAGGGAGACGCTCGGCTGTGCCAGCGGCGGCGTTGGACCAATGGTGTCGCTCGACACAGGGCAGGGGGCTCTTACCTCTCCGAAAGCTCCTCGGCCAATCACCTTGAGCATCTCAAAGTCGTCCCGGTGGAGCCGCATCTCCTTCACGGTGGTGGTGAAGGGCTTCACTGTAGAGGACACAGCAAGAGAGAGGTCACTAACCAGTAGCCAGAAGTCACTAGTTTCTAGTCACTATATAAACTGAATGTATTATTATTATTATTACTAGCTGCTAATCTAAAACTTAAGGATTGAATCCTCTTTATTGGTCACATACATGTACACAGTAAAATGTGTTTCTCTGCATTTAACCCAATCCTAGTATAAGGAGCAGTGAGCAGCTATTGTATATACACAGCGGTGAAGCAGTGTAGGGGTCTGGTGCCTTTCTCAAGGGCACCTCAGCAGTGCCCAGGTGTTTTAGGGACTTGAACCGGCGACCTTCCGGTTTCCAAGCCAAGTGCCGAGCCATGTAGTTCTGGTCACTGGGTGGAACCAGTGATGACACTCTACTTATGAAGCCAACACTGAACTATTCAAAGACAGAGACACCAACTTATTGAGATCGCCAAAGACGTTAAAGACGTGCTTTCATTCCGGACAACAAAAAGAGTAGAATACAGAACTCTTTCAGTACCAACAAGGAACTCAATGTCATTTGGGACATTGAGTGTCATTTGGAGAGTAGTCGGGGCGGCAGTCTAGCTCAGGAGGTAGAGCGGTCGCCTCACAACCGGAAGGTTGCTGGTTCGATCCCCGGCTCCTCCTAGCAAAAACTGTCGAGGTGTCCTTGAGGAAGACCCTAACCCTAACTGCTCCCCGGGCGCTGTATGAATAGCTGCCCACTGCTCCTAATACTAGGATGGGTTAAATGCAGAGAACACGTTTCACTGTATGTCTTCATGTATGTGACCAATAAAGAGGATTCAATCCTCACGATTTGATTTGATTTGAGTGCTAAATAGCGTACAGAAAAATAGGTTGTTTACAAACGGAAAGCCGCCAAGTGCAAGCTCATTCTAAGTTTCTTCAAATGTTGCAAGTCACGGGACAAACATGAAGCTTTCACAATACATAATATAAAAAAAAAAAAAAACCTTAGCGGAACTACAAGTCAATAACACGTCAAACCCTTTTTCAGCGAACAACGGAACGTCATCGACATTTAAAACCACATCGACCGTTTAAAATAGAGAAACAAAACCGGTATCCCAGTCTGAAAAGAAGCATTACGATTAGGACAACATTATTATCTTTGATAATGGCGTGATGGCGCCGCGCACATGTGGGCCCGCCTTCCCCCATGCCTCACTCAACCGGTCCGTGGACATTTTTTATTTTCTTTGCGGGTGGATGGGTCCGCAGTACCACGCTGGCTGGGACCAGCGACTCAGCGCACAGACAGCATGGGGACGTGGGTGTGGGGGTGTGCACACACACACACACACACACACACACACAAACACCAAGGCCTCTGTGTGACGGCCAAACACCAACGCTCACTGTGTTCGGTGAGACTACAATACTGTATTGCATCAATACCACAATCAATAACTAGTTTGCACATGTTTACATCACACTGTACCTTTGTATGTGTATATACAGTATATATTTTTTCTTATTTGCACTGTACATAGGGACACTGCAATATGTATATAAATATACTGTATGTATATATCTATTATTTGGCTATTTGAAATCCGTTTAGTTTTAAATTATTCATATTTTAGAATTTTCAGTTGTGTGTGTAAGGATTGCGAAACAATTGTGTTGTACTGCATTCCGATAGACAGCTTCCACAGTCAGGCCATCAGGCTGCTGAACAATGTTGTGTGTGTGTGTGTGTGTGTGTGTGTATACATATACATATACACATATACACATACATACATACATATACACACAGCTCTTTTTCTGTGCCAATATATTGCATTTTATATATGCACTTTTATATTTTTATATATTTAACTTTATACAGTTTGTACTTTTTACTTCTTTTTTATTCTATTATTTTTATAACTGCTGTCTGTCGTCGGGTATTGCACATAAGATTTTCACCCATTGCTTATACTTAAGCAATATATATATGCTTATAACTTTGATGTGACAATAAACTTGACTTGACTTGATTGTGATTGGCTGACCCCCGCAAGGTGAACCCTATGGAGCGACCCGTCTAGACATCGGACGCGTAGCGGGAGCGCCATGCGGTGATGACATGGTGATGGTGGGGGGAAAAAAACAAACCTAATATAAAAAAGTAGGACATTGTTGCATGGGATGAGCACATCACACGTTAAATCCAGTTTAAGGCCGCTAATGCTAGGCTGCCCACCTTAGCCTGAGACCTCGACTCCTGCTGTGTCACAAGAGGGCGTGTCTTCAGGGGAACACACACAAACGCTGGCTCTGTGCCAGGCTGCCGTGTCATGTAATCTGAATTTACAGTACATCATGTACTTCCTGCGGTGTGTGTGTGTGTGTGTGTGTGTGTGTGTGTCCACCTCCTCCCTGCACCCACCCAAGACATCTCATTCAGACGTCAACTCCACTGCAGCAGAAACTGCATGCACTGGGTGCATTTCTGCAGCCATGCACCCAGCCAGTGGTTTCAGGAGACAGAGGGAGGCGTCTAACCCGGCACATAAAGGCTAAATAAGGCTTGGTTAAATAAATGAATAAGAGGGCCACCGCACTACACCACACCCACTGGCAATGATTTACCAACCCGTGGATCCTGAAGCCAAGAGTTAAACTATAACCATCTTTCAAACAACAGCATGACGAGATTAGCGGCAGGTTGATTAAACGCCGTCGGCCGACCTGGCTCCCATTCCACTCATTATCATATTAAAGTCTCAACTCCACACACACACACACACACACACACACACACACACACACACACACACACACACACACACACACACACACACACACACACACACACACACACACACACACACACACACACACACACACACACACACACACACACACACACACACACACACACACACACACACACACACACACACACACACACACACACACACACACACACACACACACACACACACACGGTGGGTGTTGCACATTTTTAACCTGCCCCAACTTGATTGGATGTGTGAGTGATGAGTCAAGAGAATCATTGGTTGCCATCCAGGTCCCTACCGGGGGAAGAATGGTGTTGTGTTGTGGTGGAGGAAGAGTCTGACATACCTTAGAAACATTGAAGCAAATGCACAACACCTGCGTATTGCTTAAGGCTAAATCTGTCCATTCCAATTGGGTTCATTTCCACATTAGTGTTGCGTGTGTGTTTTTCCATAAGGTCAATCGATTTCGCCGCCATGGGCCATAAATGTTTTTTTTTTTACAATTTTTAGAAAACTAAATTTTGTCATCAGACAGTCCAGCCTCCCTCCCCCCACTACAGCAGTCCTCCTGTAATGGGGTCATTAATGAGTGCTTTAGAAGTCCCTTTCCCATGTTGTTCTCAATTCAGTCTATTAAGAGAACCAGGCTCATATCTATTTACCAGCAGCAGGCCTATCACTACGCTCTGGCTACACTCTATCCTGTTGTTGTTTCGTTTTTAGAAACAGAGCACTTAGAATTTGATGTAGTTTCTCCATTTTTTACGGCATGCTTTGCACTCAGTAAATCGCTTTGGGTGAAAGCGTTTGCTGAGAGATTACATATTTTTTTTATTTCTTAAAAAAAGGGAAAAAATGCACATCATCATCATCATAATAAAAATGCCAAAGATGGTGGATATTTCTCCAAAGTGTCTTACAATAACGTGAATGCAGGTGGTCCTTATTCTAGGTGGTCCCCGTGGGAATCTAACCCTCAACAGAGGCAGTGTAAACGCCATGCTATGAGTTCAGCTAGACGGGGGTATCTAACCCCTAACCCAGGCAGTGTAAACGCCATGGTATGAGTTTAGCTAGACGGGGGTATCTAACCCCTAACCAAGGCAGTGTAAACGCCATGCTATGAGTTTAGCTAGACGGGGGTATCTAACCCCTAACCCAGGCAGTGTAAACGCCATGGTATGAGTTCAGCTAGACGGGGGTATCTAACCCCTAACCCAGGCAGTGTAAACGCCATGGTATGAGTTCAGCTAGACAGGGGTATCTAACCCTTAACCCCAGGCAGTGCTAATGTCATGTTCTACGGGTTGAGCGAGACAGGTTGGAAACATTGTGTGTTAAAAAGCGAAAGTGGTTCCACTCAGTGTTCATAAGAGGGTTAATTGGGTTTATTGGTTATTAAAACAATCCCTATTCCTGATTTGAATACCTTATGTTTGGCGACAACCACGACGAATCAACGTGTTCACATTATTTTACAATAAATACAGTGTGTATTTTACAAGTGTATTTACAAGTGTAAACAACTTTTCACATGCAAAGCTTTATTTTCACAACGGTTAACCCAAAACTAGGCCTACTTTCAAACTTGACATGACTCGTTTTCCCGTATTAAGCTCAATAAAATAAGTGTGCCATAAAGCCCCGCCTGGCCTCAACCCGGAGGCATGCTTTGAGCAATACTCCTAAACACTACCTGCTCTTTACACGCCACGCATCCAAAAAACAGCACTGCAAGTCACTTTGGATCAGAGTGAGTGTCCTCTGCTGACTGGGGTGGGTGGGGATAGAATAGACTTACAATAAAATATTCCACTAGACGGTAGCGTGACATTAGAAAAACAACATACAAAAGTCACTCCTAGCCATGAAGCTCTTGGCACCCCCTAGCTCCATCACAGCCACCGCCTGTGTCATAGGAGGATTAATAATCCCTTTGTGCTAGGCGACCCATTAGGCTAGTCCATCTCCTTCTCTGAGCATAGCCTACACAATCTGTGGTGGAGCAATCCAGACGGTTTCAGAGCCGGGCTTGCTCTAGATATAACTGGGCCTTTAAAAGTGGTCTGAAAAATGGTCTGGCTTATGGAAGCGGCAACTGCTACCCCAGGACACGCATATACGATGCCGACGTGATAACAAGATAACTCAAAAATGTGTATATGGAATTGGACACTACTGTGTGATTAGATTACTTATTATCCTACTGCTGGTCCAGGTAAACACTCTACTGCTGTAGAGTTATCAGGTCGTACATGTGCAGGTGAGTAGAGCCCACCTGAAAGTCTCACCTGTCTTACTGTAGTTACCTGGAAATATCAACTGTCCTCACCTGCGCTACTGTAGTCCCCTGGTGACCATACCTGTCCTACTGTAGAGTTACCTTACCCCAACTGTACAAGTGGTGTCACGGGTCCTACTTTAAAAAAACAATTTGTGTTTATAAAAACACAAGACAATTTTAAAAACAACATGCTAGCCTGTACAGACGGCAAATAAGCGTCATATGTAGTCCCTCCCCGGTCTATGTCCAGTTGGACGAGACCACCCCCCCCCCCACACACACACAACTGGTGGTGGTAGTCGGGGCACCGTAGCCATCGGCGAACCGGAAGTAGGACGCCGTGACACAATTACAACGGCATCAACGACTTTATGGACCATAGCGGCCTGATCCGAACAGCAGATATGCATTACGAGGTTATAATCTCTAGACTAGTGGGACACGGGGTTAATCTGCGTGTGTGTCACATACATCTGGCTACAGACACCAGGCTTTTGGCCCACAGAATAACATAAGGATATAATATATGGGTATATTCACGGTGTCACAACTTACCCCACTCCAGAAAGTCCGTCACGTGTTTCTCCCGTTTGAGGGGTGAGTTACAACACTCGTTGTACAGACAGACGAGCACGTCCAGCAGGGTCTCCACGCTCAGGCACTTCCCGTCGAGCCGCGGCCCGTCCAGGAGCAGCTGCTCCAGCTTCTTCAGGCGCACCTTGGCCGACATGTTTCAGTGTTCCTCGCTCGTCTCGGGCTTGTGACAACCACTCCCTTTCTCCCTTCTTCTCCTTCACCTCCTTCACCTCGCAGCAGCAGAGGCAAAACCTCCCCCTTCCCGATCCAGGAACCGGAGAACGTCAAGAACCCCTTTTTCCCTGCCTTCCTCGGCGGGTCGCGGAGGCTCCGGATCCCCCCCGACTTCCCCCGACCTGCTACGGGGGAGCTAGCGACACGGAGGGCGGCTAGCTGGCGGTCACCTTAAAACATCCCCCCGGCGTCGTCTCCGGGATCCGCCTAAGTGGTAGTGAAGGGGGGTCTCCGTCGCCACCGTGTTTCGCGAACGCTCCAGTCACGAATTTAACGTTTTGAGAGTTTTAATCCCGGTAAATCTTCTGTACCTTCCGCTTTCGGGAGAAGACGGGATGTCAGGCGAGTCCACCGTCGAGGCTGCTTGACCGACCGACCGACAGTCCCTCCTCCTCCTCCGCCTCCTTATTCGCTCCTTTCCGCGGCGTGTCGTCGTCGCCTGGTTGCACCACCGGAGGAAGAGAACATCCACGCTGCTACATCATCTGCCTGGCGGTGTGTTTCTGGGAGTGTGGCCCCGTTTTGGGGGCTTCCACGTCGGGTTGCCGGTGTTGCTCGGCGAGCAGCTAAATATGGCTGAGGTTCTCCCTGAGCCTCGTCTCTCTCTCTCTCTCTCTCTCTCTCTCTCTCTCTCTCTCTCTCTCTCTCTCTCTCTCTCTCTCTCTCTCTCTCTCTCTCTCTCTCTCTCTCTCTCTCTCTCTCTCTCTCTCTCTCTCTCTCCTCTCTCTCTCTCTCTCTCTCTCTCTCTCTCGCCAAGCGTCCAACTGAAAAGTGGGAATTCCGGTCTGGTTTCCCAAAAGTAAAAGTCCCACAAATGTTCATGGGGGTTTGGTTGAATTCTAAATTGCTATTAAGAGCAATTATTTTATTAACTATCTAAAACGACTTACAATGTATCTACATTTTTCAGAATAAATGCGCATTTGTATTTTTTTGCCCTGAATTAATACAGACTCCACATAATCTAATCTCTGGATTGACATGATAGGCTATTCTTTTTAATTGAAATACAACTGGATCGGTGACAAGTTGTCAAACCTAGGCACATTATTATTATTATTAAGTTTAATAAATAAGTGACCACTTTATTAATCATCAAATGGATATTCAGATATAGCGTTCACCCCCATTATAAGACAGAATAATGATATCTTCGTAAAAAAAATGGTTGGATTAGAAATAATGCTATTTGTTGATTTTATCAATACATTTTTTTATTTAATGTTTCAAACTAATTTGTTTCCACATCATACAAAACAGAACTTTTACTTTGAAACACCAATCACTGAAGGAATAGTAATCAGCGCTAGCTCCGGGTAACCTGACACGCCTGTCTCTCCCTGGCTCTGGAATGAGACTGGTGGGGTTGGCCGGGGAGCGAGCGCCCGCCTCCCCACACCGGAAACGCCGGGGATCTGGGACGTCACCGGCGTGATTGACAGGCACAAGGGACCGGGTGGTGTTGACCTCACCGCCGGTATAATCAGCGGGTCCGTGAAGAGCATCTTTTGTCATCCGTCTCCGTTGCAGTATAACGAGACAAACACACCAGCATTTAACACAACCACCCTGCCCACCACCGAGCCAACATTCATATCAGTAGTGTTATTGAAATATTCGTATTTTATCAAATGTTTTTGCCCTAATCTCACAGGCACTCTCTTTCTGTGTGTGTTGTGTTTGAGTCTCTCTCTCTCTCTCTCTCTCTCTCTCTCTCTCTCTCTCTCTCTCTCTCTCTCTCTCTCTCTCTCTCTCTCTCTCTCTCTCTCTCTCTCTCTCTCTGTCATTGTTGTCTCTCTCTCCCTCTCTATATATGGATGTAGTTCATGGCTGATGAGGTTGTGGGTGGAGCTTGAGGGTGGAGCAGGGTTTGGCTTGGGTGTGGTTGGTTTGTTGCAGCAGAAATATGAAGAACATGTTTAGTTTACATACAACAGTCTGAAAAAACAAGAGGTGTGTGTGTGTGTGTGTGTGTGTGTGGCTATGTGTGTGTGTGTGTGTGTATGTGGCTATGTGTGTGTGTGTGTGTGTGTGTGTGTGTGTGTGTGTGTGTGTGTGTGTGTGTGTGTGTGTGTGTGTGTGTGTGTGTGTGTGTGTGTGTGTGTGTGTGTGTGTGTGCTGACATTCCTGCAGTGAGATGAAGAAGGTTAAGAAAGTGAAATGAGGTGGTGGTGGTGGTGGAGGAGGAGGAGGTGGTGGTGATGGTGGAGGTGGAGGAGGAGGAAGAGGTGATGTATGTAGGGAGGTGGTGGAGGATGTTGAGGAGGAGGAGGAGGTGGTTGTGGTGGAGGTTGAGGAGGAGGAAGAGGAGGTGGTGGTGGTGGTGGAGGTTGAGGAGGAGGAGGAGGAGAAGGAGGAGGTGGTGGTGGTGGTGGAGGAGAAGGAAGAGGTGTGTACATGACATGATCTGCATTGACATGCCCACACTATGTCAGGATCGCAAAGCGGTGTGTGTGTGTGTGTGTGTGTGTGTGTGTGTGTGTGTGTGTGTGTGTGTGTGTGTGTGTGTGTGTGTGTGTGTGTGTGTGTGTGTGTGTGTGTGTGTGTGTGCGTGCGTGCGTGCGTGCGTGCGTGTGTGTGTGTTGATAAAGGGTGAGATGAAGGTGAGGTCTGCAGTATTATATAACACAAGTTAATATACATAATAGCATATATATATGTATATATAAAGTATACATACATATATATATATATAGATAGATAAACAACTATATTATATAGGATGAGGTATATAGTGTTCAACTGTATTATATAGGATGAGGTATATAATGTTAGACTTTAGATTACATCAGATTTACATTTATTGTCATTGCACAGCACAAGTAAAGTACAGCGAGAATAAATTGGCATCTAACCAGAGTGCAAATGGAATGAGGTACATCATGTAAACCTTAATTATATATAGGATGAGGTCTATAATGTTAAACTTTATTATATATAGGATGAGTTATATATATATATGAACTATATAGGGTTAAACTTTATTATATAGGATATATAGGTATATAGTGTTAACATGAATTAGAGATATACTGTATAAGAGATAGATATGATAGATGAAGATGAAGCTGCCGTACTTTAAGCAAGGTATACCATGCGGGTTGTGCTCCAAGTCACGGACGAAGCATTGCTGCCATCTATGGGCAGAAGAGATAAAGTAGTTTAGTTTAGCCATTAAATTAATTAAAACGTGTTTTTTTCCAGCTTTGTAGCTTTTCGTAATGTGTTCCTCCACACAACAGGCGATCAATATATACGTGTCGGTGAATGGTGGACGTGTGATCCAATTAGAATAGAAAAAGCCGTGATTGAGGAGGTGGAAGAGGAGAAGAATGAGGTGTTTACATGACACATGCCCACACGTGTCCGTATGATATTGAAAAATCAATCCAAACACAATACCCTACAACAATCAAGTCAAATCGTTTTCAGCAAACACCCCCAGAATTATTATTTTCAAATAGTTGTTTACTGGGAAGGATGTCCCGGGACACCCTTCCCTTCAGTTGTTATTGCATATGTTTTTTTGACATTCATCATTTTTATTTTAACTTTATAACTTTCCCTCAGTCACATGGTGTGTTATGATTGTATTGATTGCATTGTCGTCATATCTGTTCCTCTAGTTTTTGCCCATTTGCTCCAGTTGGGACAGGATCAGGACAATGTGAGGCGCCTATAACCATACCCCTCCCCTGGGGGGCGCCAGAGGGTTTCAATGGAGGTGCATACAGAGAGAGAAACTCAAAGAAAGAGAAACTCCATTCCCCAGAACGTACCATAAATCAAACAATTTGTCGTTTTATGTTTTTGAATGAATTGTTATTATTATTATTTTTTTTTCATCAATTGATAAACATCAATTAATAGTAAAACACAGGGAGGTTTCTTGCACCAGGCGTGTCACGGCGTGCGCCTGCCATGACAATAGCAATAAGAGCAATAAATAAATAAAATAATATGTAAAAGTGTACTTAAGTGTTTTGTCCGGTTCTGAATACACAGCGTAGGCCTACATTGTTCCACGCTACGCAACTCGAAGCTCCATTTCAATACACGTTAAGACGTGTCCAGATGGCAGCTGGTGTCACACGGTCTATATTGAGGGTATTTAAAAATACAAGTGTTTGTTTGTTTGTTTTGAAAACCACCCGACTTGGATACGGCACCCGTGCCTTCGTTTATTGAATGTATATTTTCTTCTCACATGGTGTGTTATGATTGCATTGGGTTGTCATATAGGTATTGTCACAATATTTGACCAATGGTGCTAATCAGTTCAATCAAGTTGAACAGCACTTTGTTTGGAAGGACAGATGTTATCTGAACCGGTACTGTGTTCCACACACACACAATCAGAAGGCCTGAGTACACGCCACATCTACGTGGAGAAAACAAACCCGAGCTCCGATTACAGCTCAAGAATGAGTAAGAGATGAAGGGTTTATATTGAACATAGTGTATTGTGTGTAATGCAGCGTCGTTTTACAGGCATTTCATTGGACGGTTGTTAGTCCCTGTGCGGACCCCTGAAGTGACCGTGTACTGCGAAAGGATCTAGGGGAACTTAAACATTTTCTGCGAAATTGAGTACTGACTGTAATATCACACATAGACTGTCCCTGTCTATGTGTGATATTTACCGCAATAAATACCACTTTGGTTCGCCTTTGGTGTCTGTGTGCAGCTCTTGGGTCCAAACCTAACCCGTGACTAGGGTTGGGAACCGAAACTCGGTTTCAAATGAGAACCGATAACAAAATGCCGGGTAGCAATAACAAATATATAATTTTGGTTCTGCTTCGCGGTTCCTAAATGAGGTAGACTAACCCTTTAGTATTGCAAAGAAACCTACATGTCTGCACGGACCTGTGACGTAACGTGACTACGTCATGCATCAACGGGACAGCAGCGTGTGATTGGTTTATGTTTAGATAGCACGTGCACGGCTCACGTCAGAACACTAAAGATGGACCGCGGTAAACGCTCTAAAGTGTGGCTTCACTACACCAAAGAAGAAAACTCCAAGGCACAGTGCAATACCTGTGGAAAATGTATAAGTTGTAAGTCAGGTTGCACCTGAAAATTTAAGTAAACATTTGAGACAGCACGGCATCCAAATCAAAGAATGTAGCGTCTTTGATGGCTTGCGGTCTCCATCAACAACCAGCAGTAGTAGCACCCCGACGGCATGTCCAGTATCGCCAGGTACAACTAGCCGCGACACACCGTTCTCTTTGGCATTAAAGGGAAAGCTGACCCAGGAAAAAACGGAGGAGTGTCACAGAGCGGTAACATTTGTTGTAAAAGGACTGCATCCGTTCTCGGTTGTGGAATCTCCGTCATTTAGGTATGCAAGGTTAAAAAAAAATTGTCGGAAAAAAAAGTTTGACGATGGTAGGGTACTTGTACAGTAACAGGTACTGTTATGTTGGATCTTTTTTTTCAGGGAAATGACCAAGGCCCTAAATCCGAAGTACACACCTCCCTCCAGAGATAGCTTAACAAATGAATTGATTCCTGCCTGGTAGAAGGTGGAAAAATCTAACATTGTATTTGAGCTAAGTGGTGTTAGCAAAGTTGCCTTAACCAGCGATGGCTGGACAAGCATTTTGCAAGACCATTACCTAACAGTGACAGCACACTATATAATTGAGGGAAAAGTTAAACAAAAAGATCTAAAAACAAAAGCAGTCTACACACCCCAAACTGGACAAGTGGTGGCTGAAGAAATTGGTGAAATTCGGCAGGAATTTGGCATCATCAATAAAATAGTGACTATTGATAATGCAGCGAACATGGATGTGGCCATAAAAATGGCTACATTTCATAAAGCTAGGTTGTTTTGCACACACACTCAATCTTGGGGCACAAAGTGTCTATTCTCTGGCATCAGTGACAAAATGGACAGCAAAGATCAGGGATGTTGTCATCTGGATGAAGCATTCATCCATGGGAAAGACTGTGCTCCGGGAGAAGCAACAAGTCCTAAGTAAGCACCCCAGAGTTTACTTCATTTGATCGTTCTATAGGACAGCTCATTAGTGCATTATGTACATTTTGAAGGCCTTAATATGTTAACACAATGCATGAAACATAATATGCATCTTATAAAAACTGAATATTCTTATATAGATGAGACAAGAGAACTTTATTGTCCGTCTCAAATCAAACACAAACAATGCACATTTCAAATGCATTTAAACACACACACACACACACACACACACACACACACACACACACACACACACACACACACACACACGTAGAATATAAATAAACACTGTTAAAACAAAAATAGAAAATAATCTAATTTCTAAATCAGATTTTCTTGTTTGTGTTAGATCTGCCTCAACACTCTCTAATACTTGATGTGAGAAGTCGTTGGAATTCCCTCTACTTAATGTTGGAACGATTCTTTGAGCAATATCCTGCAATTCAAGCAGCCAGCTTGGATCAGCGTCTGAGAAAGCCAATGGAGAGGGACCGACTTGCTCGACTGACAGATGAGGATTTTAGAAAGGCAGAGGAATTCATCCATCTGATGAGAGTGTTATACACATCCACACTCTGTGTTTCTTCACATATCCTTTGCTTTCGGAGATGGCCTTTTCCTATTTGTGTGTGCAGGCTTCCTCAACCCCTAGTGAGTGGGTTTTCTCCACAGCTGGAGACACTATTTGCCCAGAAAGATCCCGCATACTACCAGAAAAGGCTGATATGCTGATTTTTCTTAACAAGAACTGTTAAGTTGCATACATCTTTAACCCTCTGTTTTAGACTTGGGCTTTGTTTATTTTGTTGCAGGCAGCTAGGTGTTCTGCACTGAATGCACTTTAGTTCAAGCATTTTGCCCTTATTGCTGCTCAGACAAACTTTTTGTATTGTGTGTATTGAGTAAATACTATTTAGTTTGTACATTTTTCAGTTAATGCTTAAAATATTTAAAAAAAAATTGTTATCTAAACATTTGACCTCTTTATTTTACAATTTTGGAATCTAAATGGGGAATCGATAAGAACCGGAATCGATTAGCAGAATCGGAATCGGAATCGATAAATTTCAAACAATACCCAACCCTACCTGTGACAGAACAATCTGGCCAAAAATGGACCCAGCGCACACCACTTCACCACTGACCCATCGCAAGTGGATTGAGGAAACCCTCCAACAGAGCGGTGCATAGCTGGCCATCCTGGTTCAATCCGTCTTGGCTAGTGCGCAGGCGCTAGAGGCCATGGTCGCTCAGCGAGACCCAGTGTCTCCTCCCGCTTCACCACCGCCTTTTCCAGTGGGATTCGCACCGGAGCCCCAGCCTCGCACCGGCCCGGTGTGCACTGTTCGCCGCCTACTTCGTTCCCGTCGCCGTGGGAGACTCTTTAACTCCTTTAATCTGAGTCCTCCTATGGGGAAAGGGAGGGCTCATCCTCGGAGGAGGGCTCTTCAGGAAGCGGAGGAGGAGGAGGTGGACATGGACGTCTTTGATGAGTACTGCTCCACCATATCTTAAAGAGTACCAGTGTAAGACTGTATTTGGTTTACATATACAGAGGCTATGAGCTCTGAGGGATCTCAAAAGTGGGCTAAAGCAATGGAGGAAGAAATGAACTCTTTGACAGAGAATGAGACCTTCACCCTGTGCAAGCTGCCTAAAGGAAAAAGGGCAGTGGGAGGGCGCTGGGTTTTTGCAATTAAAGAGATCCCCGATCAGTCTGAGACTTTCAAAGCCAGATACGTTGCAAAAGGCTACAGTCAAGTAGAGGGAATTGACTATAAATTCCCCCTGACATCTGTGAGAATCCTGATGCAGAAAGCAGCACAAGAGGACCTCGTGCTTCATCAAATGGATGTAAAAACAGCGTACCCTACATGCCCCGATGGACTGTGAGGTATACATGGAGCGACCAGAGGGATTTGAAACAGAGTCTAAAACTAATGAACATTTGGTTTGTAGACTGAACAAGTCGTTGTATGGCCTGAAACAATCTGGACGTAATTGGAACAAACTATTACATGATCACCTAGTGATGACACCTAATGATTTTGAACAAAAAGCAGCAGATAATTGCGTTTATGAAAAACAATCTGGGGTGAAAGGGTGATCCTGATCATTTGGGTGGACGATTTGTTAATTGCGGCCAATAACAACGACCTGGTCAGTGAGGTGAAAGAAATGTTGAAAAATTTATTTAAGATAAAGGATCAAGGGGAACTTAAACATTTTATGGGAAATTGAGTACTGTCCCACAGAAAACATGGTGGCAGATGTTCTGACCAAGCCACTAACGAAGGTCAAGTTTGAAAGGTTCAAATGTTACTTGTTTGGAGAAACCTAGGTAACCATAAGATGTTACAGAGTAGTAGTAGTATAGAAATATAAGTTTCACATGTGTGACATAAGTTTGTTGTTTTGTCTGCTGTAAAGATGAGCCTGAGTGTATTGATTGAACATAGTGTATTGTGTGTAATGCAGCCTCGTTTTACAGGAATTTAATTGGACGGTTGTCAGTCCCTGTGCGGACCCCTGAAGTGACCGTGTACTGCCTGTAATGTCTGTAATAAACTCTCTCCCCCCTCCGACGCGACCCTGAGTGGATGTGTGTTTCTTGTGCTAAGACAAATCCGCTTATGAATGGATAACGTAACAATAATACATATGTATTAATAATAAACTATATGTCTACTAGGTTTAAAAACAGGTATAACATGACTTATAGAGTATGTATGATATATGTGCAGAATTATAGGTGTATAGAGACGGAATCTAAAACAAAAATCTAGAAAATCACATTGTATGATTTTTAAGTAATTCATTTGCATTTTATTGCATGAAATAAGTATTTGATACATCAGAAAAACAGAACTTAAAATTTGGTAAAGAAACCTTTGTTTGCAATTACAGAGATCAGACATTTCCTGTAGTTCTTGACCAGGTTTGCACACACTGCAGCAGGGATTTTGGCCCACTCCTCCATACAGATCTTCTCCAGATCCTTCAGGTTTCGGGGCTGTCGCTGGGCAACACAGACTTTCAGCTCCCTCCAAAGATTTTCTATTGGGTTCAGGTCTGGAGACTGACTAGGCCACTCCAGGACCTTGAGATGCTTCTTACGGAGCCACTCCTTAGTTGCCCTGGCTGTGTGTTTCGGGTCGTTGTCATGCTGGAAGACCCAGCCACGACCCATCTTCAATGCTCTTATTGAGGGAAGGAGGTTGTTGGCCAAGATCTCGCGATACATGGCCCCATCCATCCTCCCCTCAATACGGTGCATTCGTCCTGTCCCCTTTGCAGAAAAGCATCCCCAAAGAATGATGTTTCCACCTCCATGCTTCACGGTTGGGATGGTGTTCTTGGGGTTGTACTCATCCTTCTTCTTCCTCCAAACACGGCGAGTGGAGTTTATGCCAAAAAACTCTATTTTGGTCTCATCAGACCACATGACCTTCTCCCATTCCTACTCTGGATCATCCAGATGGTCATTGGCAAACCTCAGACGGGCCTGGACATGCGCTGGCTTGAGCAGAGGGACCTTGCGTGCGCTGCAGGATTTTAATCCATGACGGCGTAGTGTGTTACTAATGGTTTTCTTTGAGACTGTGGTCCCAGCTCTCTTCAGGTCATTGACCAGGTCCTGCCGTGTAGTTCTGGGCTGATCCCTCACCTTTCTCATGATCATTGATGCCCCACGAGGTGAGATCTTGCATGGAGGCCCAGACCGAGGGAGATTGACCGTCATCTTGAACTTCCATTTTCTAATAATTGCGCCAACAGTTGTTGCCTTCTCACCAAGCTGCTTGCCTATTGTCCTGTAGCCCATCCCAGCCTTGTGCAGGTCTACAATTTTGTCCCTGATGTCCTTAGACAGCTCTTTGGTCTTGCCCATTGTGGAGAGGTTGGAGTCTGATTGATTGAGTGTGTGGAGAGGTGTCTTTTATACAGGTAACAAGTTCAAACAGGTGCAGTTAATACAGGTAATGAATGGAGAATAGGAGGGCTTCTTAAAGAAAAACTAACAGGTCTGTGAGAGCCGGAATTTACTGGTTGCTAGGTGATCAAATACTTATTTCATGCAATAAAATGAAAATTAATTACTTAAACATCATACAATGTGATTTTCTGGGTTTTTGTTTTAGATTCCGTCTCTCACAGCTGAAGTGTACCTATGATAAAAATTACAGACCTCTACATGCTTTGTAAGTGGGAAAACCTGCAAAATCGGCAGTGTATCAAAATCTCCCCACTGTATATGCAAGTAAGTATACAAGCATTAACAACTATACAAGAACACTTGTATAGACCACGAGGCTGGACAAGAACACTGGTCCTCAAGAAAAAAAATTTAAACTATAAAACTGTACAAAAAAGCAGAAGCAAGTGCGACTAGCTCTGACTGGGGGATCCCGAGGCATTCCCAGGCCAGGGTGGAGATGTAATCACCCCACCTCCTTGGTCTGCCCCGTGATCTCTTCCCGGTTGGATGTGCCTGCTTCTCGAAAGGTCAAAGCTGCAAGTTGCAGATGGTAGCCAGGGGGATGTGAGGTGGCAGCCAGGGCCAAACAAGGGGAACTGGAACTGGTCTATGTTGAGAGGATTTACAAATACTGAATACTGATACTTTGAAAACCACCCGACTTGGATACGGCACCCGTGCCTTCGTTTATTGAATGCATATTTTCTTCTCACATGGTGTGTTATTGCATTGGGTTGTCATATCTGTATCGTTGTACAGAGGCAACACAATATTTGACCAATAATGCTAATCAGTTCAATCAACATGAATGTACCACTCACCAGGGGGCCGTCTCCAGGTAACGTAACGTAACGGAAATAGGTAACGGGGGTGAACAGCACTTTGTTGGACGGAATCTAATTTACTTATTAGATTCACATTTATTGTCATTGCACAGCACAACTACAGTACAGCTACACATTTTTTGGCATCTTACCAGAGTGCAAATGTTACATTAAAGTGCATAGTAATATACAATATACAGTGGTTAAATAATATGTAAAAACTGGCTACTAGGTATAAAATTACTTACTTACAGAGTATGTATGAGATAAGTGCAGAATTCTAGGTATATATATATATATATATATATATATATATATATATATATACACACACACAGGTAAGTATACAAGTATTAACAACTAACACTGGTCCTCAACAAAAATGTCCCAACTAAAAGTGTACCACAGATCGGAAGCAAGTGCGTTGTGTCCTCATGTTGGAATTTCCACCTTGACATTTCCCAAGTGTGACGCATCCTAGCCAGGGTACACAGGAAACCTTCAGACCACATACCCCTGCCCTGCAGGAACTATTAGGGTGGAAGTTGCAATTCCAGCAAGTAAGATAAAAGAGTGACAAATAACATGGAAATATAAACAATGCAAAACACAATACACAGAAGCTTGCTACTATAACGCGATACCTGGCCTCACAACAGTGGCGGCAGCTGATGGCGCCCAAGTACAATGGAAGGCTTGCTCCCCATTCCCTCTCGCAGTATGCATTTCTAAAACACAAAACTGTAAAAATACTATACACAATAAAAATGACAATAAAGTGACATATCATCCATCACTCACTTCTTTGACCTCTGTTCTGGTTACCATGATGCCTTTCTGCTCCCCTTGCAGCTCCGGAGCTCCTTCCCCAAGTTCCCTCCGGAGGTAGTGCCCCCCAGCCGGTGGGCACCCATTGGTGGCACCATCGCTGCGGGCCTCAGGCTCCCCCCCCCCCCGCAGCCCCAGGAACCCCTCCGGGCTGTCCAGCGAAGGGACCACCGAGAACGGCTCAGAAGACACTGAGACCTTTTGACACCCGCCCTGCCATACCCCACCCCCCTAGTCTCTCCCCAGCCTGTGTCCCAAAGCACCAGCCTGCACCCTCTGCCCTCCTACCTCAAAGTGTACATCTAACTTCATACACACAGCCCCTCCTCCCCTCCCTGGTGTGCACCACATGCAAGTCCTGGCAGCGAGGACCGTTCTGCAACAGGTGGTGTCATGTTTTAATTAAAACATTTTTTTATATTTATATATTTATTTTATTTATAAAATGATATATCTACAGACGGGGACCATTTGCGCCAATCAAACAAGCATACTGTGTTCATTACTCCCACCCTTGTTAGCCTTAGGGCCAATATAAACTCTAATGTGATTATGACACATCACGTCAATCAAGACTCATTCACTTCACTCAAAACAAACCGTTTCTTCTTGCTTATTAGCCATCCCGCTTGCAAGCTAAATACGAATCAATATCAGTCCACTTCGTCAAGTCACGTGTGGTGTTATTGTTAATTGGTGTGCAGGCCACCGTAGTGAGTCACGGCCGGGTACGCTAGAGCAGGCTAGGCGAGGAGCGGAGCGAGACGGCTGTGTGTGGATCTAGCAATAAAATACACTTACAACCGAACACAGAGGACTCACGTGTATGCTTGTGGAATAACACGACATGGTGTCAGAAGTCCTGTGAGTGAAGTGTAAAAGTTAGTCGGACAATAAGTGTCATTTGGAGCTGGTTGACGGCGAGAAGGGAGGACGAACAGCATGGTTGATAATGCTAATGCGGGAGCAGCGGCAGCCCAGAGGGCGGCGCCAGGCTCAAGTGCTACGTTCAGCATCCAGCCTCCCGAGTCCTTTGACTTTTCAAAGCCGCAAGAGTGGGCCAAATGGATACGCAGGTTCGATTCCGTCTGGCAAGTAACCTGAATGCTAGCTCTGAAGAGAATCAAGTCAACACGCTAATATATTGCATGGGAGATGAGGCGGATGATATTTTACGTGGACTAAATCTGACAGACGATCTAAGAGGTACTTACCAAGGAGTGCGCAATGGATTACAGGGTTTCTTCGTAGTCAAGAAAAATGTCATCTACGAGCGTGCCAAATTTAACATGCGCAAGCAGGGAGAATGTGAAACAGTGGACTCATTTGTGACGGCACTGTATGCGCTGGCGGAGCATTGTATGTACGGAGTGCTACATGATGAGCTTATTCGCGACAGGCTTGTCGTCGGACTGATGGATAAGCGGCTGTCCGAACGCATGCAACTGGACCCGGACTTGACCCTGGAAAAGGCAATAAACATGGCGAGGCAGAGTGAAGAGGTGAAAAGACAGCAATCTTCTCTGCGAGGGGACACCAGGACAGAGGCAAGTGATGCTACATCTGTGGACAGAGTGTTTAAGAGCAGTAGCAGGACATATGCTAGAAATAAACCTCAACAGGCTAACGGCTACCAAGCCAAGCCACACAGTGCCCAATACTTAAAGGGGAAAAGTGTCCAGTGTCATAAATGTGGCAGTTCTATGTCACATTCACAACGCGATTGCCCTGCTAATGAAGTGAAATGTCATTCATGTGGGAAGATGGGACATTACAAGCGTGTGTGTAAGTCATCCAAAGCTGTACATGAGGTTGAAGAGGACTATTCCTGCTCCTGTGAAGAAGACGAGGACTGTATGTTCTTAGGCAGCATCACAGCTGGTGAGCCATGGATGGTCAGCATAGACATCGGTGACAGTCATGTGCCATTCAAAATAGACACCGGTGCTGATGTTACAGTGATGCCTCACACTGTATTCCGAGAGATTTACAGAGACAAACATCCACCTACCCTCCGGAAGTCAACTAAGCCACTGATGGGACCTGGGAGGAGTCCACTAGATGTTGTGGGCGTCGCCACGCTGTTGCTGAGGAGGGGAGAGAAAGAGGTGTTGGAGGATGTGTATGTCACTCGACACCTGCACACAGCGTTGCTGGGGAGGCCTGCTATCGGTAAAATGGAGCTTGTGGCACGTCTAGACAGTATCACAATGGAGACGCTCAAGAAAACCTACCCGAAGATATGCAGCGGTCTAGGTGAGATGAGACAGCCGTATGCAATCAGGCTGAAACCTGGGGCCCAACCGTTCTCGCTGAAGACGCCCAGAAGGATTCCATTGCCACTGATGGACAAAGTCAAGAATGAACTGTCCCGCATGGAAAGCCTCGGGGTGATCAGCCGGATCGAAGAGCCAACTGACTGGTGTGCCGGCATTGTGGTGGTTCCCAAGAAGACAGGTGCTGTACGCATATGTGTTGATCTCACGAACCTCAATGAGTCAGTGTGCCGGGAAAAGTACACCCTGCCGACAGTGGAGGAAACACTGGGAATGCTGGCTGGAGCCCGAATATTCAGCAAGTTGGACGCAAATATGGGATTTTGGCAAATCCCTCTGACCGAAGATTCGTCAAAGTACACAACCTTCATTACGCCCTTTGGGCGATATTTCTTCAATCGTCTACCTTTCGGCATCGCTTCCGCCCCCGAACACTTCCAAAACAGAATGGTGACTGAGGTCACGGAAGGGCTGGAGGGTGTCGTCTGCCACATGGACGATGTGCTAGTGTGGGGCCGAACACAAGAGGAACATGATGCTCGTCTGCATGTCGTGTTGGGGAGGATCGAGAAGGCCGGAATCACCCTGAACATAGATAAGTGCGACCTGTCAAAGGAAGAGGTGACCTTTCTAGGCCATATCGTCTCCACCAGCGGCATTAGCCCCGACCCGAGTAAGACGGAGGCCGTAAGGAGGATGAAGGAGCCGACGAACGTGAGTGAGCTGAGAAGCTTTCTCGGCATGGTAAACCAGCTGGGGAAGTTTATCCCGCAGCTGGCGGAGAGAGACAAGCCTCTGCGAGACCTTCTGTCAAAGAAGAACTGCTGGCTGTGGGGCATCGAGCAGGCCAGAGCCTTCCAAGATTTGAAGGATGCACTAATATCCCCACCAGTATTGGCCATGTATGATCCCAACAGGGAGTGCAAAGTCTCAGCAGACGCGTCGTCTTATGGCTTAGGGAGTGTGCTCCTCCAAAAATGGGATGGAGTGTGGAGACCAGTAGCCTACGTGTCGCGGTCTCTCACACAAACTGAGCAGAGATACGCGCAGGTCGAGAAGGAGGCCTTAGGCCTGACCTGGGCTTGTGAGAGGTTTCGCAACTTTCTCATCGGCAGACACTTCCAGCTAGAGACGGATCACAAGCCTCTCCTGAGTCTCCTGGGGTCTCAGGCGTTGGATGCTCTCCCTCCGCGGATTCTGCGATTCCGGATGCGCCTGATGCGCTATTCCTACTCCATTGCTCATGTGCCAGGGAAGTGCCTGTGGACTGCCGATACACTCTCACGTGCTCCTGTGAAGAGGAGGGAAACACCGGATGAGAAGGAGTTGTTTGAGAGTACAAACATCTACGTGGACATGATAATGGAGAACCTGCCAGCGAGCACCGCCTACCTGGACGAGCTGAGAGAGCAGCTGGGGAGGGACAGTGTGTGCGCACGGGTAATGCAGCTGAGTGCAGAGGGATGGCCAGCACACAACAGTGAACCGGCTCTCAGGCTGTACTGGGCGGAACAGGCGTTATTCACAGTAGAGGAGGGACTCTTGCTGAGGGGAAGTAGGCTTGTCATCCCTTCAACAATGAGGAATGATGTGCTTGCCAGGCTGCATGAAGGCCACCAGGGGGTGGTAAAGTGCAGGGAGCGCGCACGACAGTCTGTATGGTGGCCCGGGCTGAGCCAGCAGCTGAGTGAGTTAGTTCTCAACTGCCGAACATGCAGCAAAGAGAGACAAAACCAAATGGAGCCACTGATGCCATCTCAATACCCGGGGAGACCATGGCAGAAGTTGGGAGCAGACCTGTTCATGCTGGAGAGCAAGACATACCTGCTGGTGGTGGACTATGCATCGAGATACGTGGAGATCGCTCTGCTGACTCCCACAAAATCAACAGACGTCATCCATCACCTCAAATCGATCTTCGCACGGCACGGTATCCCAGAGGAACTGGTGACGGACAACGGGCTGCAGTTCTCCGGAATGGCCTTTGCAGCGTTTGCAGCGTCCTACGGGTTTTGCCATGTCACAAGCAGCCCGAGATATCCGCAAAGTAATGGGGAAGCAGAACGTGTGGTCAAGACAGTAAAAAGTTTTCTGAAGAAAGCAGCTGACCCATACCGCACTCTGCTAGCATACAGGGCCACCCCGTTGCATAACGGATACAGCCCAGCTCAACTTCTGATGGGCAGGAGACTCCGCACGACAGTGCCAACGCTTCCTGCTCTACTGGTCCCTGCTCTTCCTAACAGTGAGGTGGTTGTCCTGAAAGAAGAGGAAAAGAGGATGAGAGATGCGCAAAGCTACAACCGGCGTCATCGTGCACGAAGCCTCGACGGGCTCATTCCCGGAAAGGAAGTGTGGGTCACAGATCAAAGTGCAACTGGAGTTGTGGTCAGCAGCCACTCTACGCCACGTTCATACATTGTGGATGGACCTCATGGGACAGTAAGGCGAAACCGCCGCCATCTCATCCCCATGGAGTCGTCACCGGCGCGGAGTGGAGGTGGTGTTACCGAGCAACTTCTGGGAGGGAGTTCGACAGAACCTCCAAAGCAGAATGTCCCGCAACCGCCAGCTACTCCCAGAACCAGGTCTGGGAGAGTCGTGGTGAAACCAACTAGGTTGGACCTGTAAGAGACTAAAAAGAAAAAGACATTCCCATAATAGAAGTTTATTTGAAGTTAAGAAATGTGTTCATGTTCTGATATGTTCGTTTTGTTATGAGGGCTTGTAAAGAGGAACGCAGTGTTTAATATAGCCTATGTTTATATAGGGCTTTAGGTAAAAGGGGTTATTTGATCAGTTCAGATAGGAACAGACCTTTTAGATATAGAGGCAGAATAATCCTCTAAGGTCTGGTGAATCAATGACAGTCTACTCATTGATTCTAGAAAGGGAGATGTGGTGTTATTGTTAATTGGTGTGCAGGCCACCGTAGTGAGTCACGGCCGGGTACGCTAGAGCAGGCTAGGCGAGGAGCGGAGCGAGACGGCTGTGTGTGGATCTAGCAATAAAATACACTTACAACCGAACACAGAGGACTCACGTGTATGCTTGTGGAATAACACGACAACGCTAAGCCCAAATTAGCTAAATTGAGTAAATTCAAAGACAATTATGTTGAGTTTTTTTTTTTATAACAGCGACGGGAGACCGAAGTGCGTCATGTGTCTTCAGGTGCGAACAAAGCCATGCAACCAGCTAAACTAAAGCAACATCTGATAACAAAGCACCAGGAATATAATTATATTTAATATATGGACAAAACTAAAGAATGTTTCCATCTAAAGAGCGAGGAATACATCCACCAAAAAACACGGGCATGGGCTTCATTACTATGATGAGTTCTTCAACACTTACTTATTTTATGATTTGTTAAGAGCTTTCTGCCAATGATTTGAATAAGGGGCAATAAGTTAATTATTTGAAAGTTGAAGCACTTAATGAAAGTCAGCCTTAGACTAGTCATTTAAAATGTTGTTACTGTTCAGAGTCATAGGACTATGTCTTGTTACTGATGTTACTGTTCGTCTTGTCACTGTTTATGGTCATAGGACTATGTTTTGTTGCTGTTGTTTCTGTTCATCGTTTTACTGTTAACTGTTCTGAAAGCTTTTAGGATCAATTACTTGAAAAGTATAAATGCTGTCAAGTTGAGTCAAAATGCAATTCAAATCAAATTAATTTAAAAAAAGTATACCAGTGGCTAATTTAAATGTGTCTCTGTTTATTACTATGAAACAGGTCTTAAGTATTTAGGTTGTAAAGTTTCAGAATACAAATAGTTCCAATGAAAGTCAGCCTTAGATGCTAATTTAAAAAGTATATTTTTAAAGTCCAGGTTTATTTTTAAATTCTAGGTTTATTAGGACTATGCCACATATTTTTACTGTTCATAGTCATGGGACTGTCTTGATACCTTTATTACTGTTCACCTTGTTAAAGTTCATAGTCATAGGACTTTGTCTTGTTACTGTTGTTACTGTTCATCTTGTTACAGTTCATCTTGTTACAGTTCATAGTCATAGATGTTGTCTTGTTACTGTTGTTACTGTTCATCTTGTTACAGTTCAGTCATAGGACTATGTCTTGTTTCTGTTAATCTTGTTACAGTTCATAGTCATAGGACTATGTCTTGTTACTGCTCATCTTGTTACAGTTCATAGTCATAGGACTGTCTTGTTACTGCTCATCGTGTTACAGTTCATAGTCATAGGACTGTGTCTTGTTTCTGCTCATCTTGTTACAGTTCATAGTCATAGCCTATGACTATGAACTGTAACAAGATGAGCAGAAACAAGACCTATGACCTATGATAGTCCTATGACTCATAGGACTATGAGTCGCCTGCCTACTTCGCACCCGACATCGCGGTACCCAGACTCCTCTCCAGTCCCGGACTACTCGTCGGTCTACTACCCGCCGGTACTCCGCGGATCGTCCTCCCCGTGTACTCTTGTGTTTTGTGTGTGCTTTTGGGAATAAAGCCGTTCGTATCGCTCCGCTGTGTCGTTGTCTGCGTTCGGGGTCCAACCCACTCCCCTCTTCGTGACAGTCTTGTTACTGTTCATCTGGTTACAGTTCATAGTCATAGCTATGACTATGAACTGTAACAAGATGAGCAGAAACAAGACACAGTCCTATGACTATGAACTGTAACACGATGAGCAGTAACAAGACAGTCCTATGACTATGAACTGTAACAAGATGAGCAGTAACAAGACAGTCCTAGGACTGTCTTGTTACTGTTCATTCGATTCGATTCGATTAGATTCCAATGTATTATCATTGCACAGCACAAGTACAGTACAGCGAAAATAATTTAGCATCTAACCAGAGTGAAAATGTTGCCGTAAAGTGCATGGTGATATAGCATTTACAGTTTAAAGTCAGCCACAGCGGTTTTCACCACTCTCTGCAGCGCTTTCCGGTCGGATGTGAGATATGCTTTCGGTCGTATATTTGGATATGGTAAGCACCCGCACTGGTATGGTGCGATGGTATGCGATATACATTTGCAATAATAGTGTGCATCTTTGAATATAGTGTGCACACAACGTGTATTCCACATAGATAGGATGTATCTATTGTATTTATTCGTTATTATCTATCCGTTTTTCTATGCTGCTCTTTTAATTGCTTTTATTTGATTTAATTGCGTTTGTTTTAACAAACAGCCGATCATCCGAGTCCCGAGTCAGAAACACGAGAGTTCTATATGTACCTGTACTGAAAATGTAAAATAAGTCTCTCTAAAGTCTCATTTATCCTTCCGGGCTGCGACTATTACTTGGCTATGACTTTAAGAGGAGGGTCATATATTCAAATGTAATGTAAACCCCAAGAGTGAACTTGAAGCCTGAACCAAGCAGAGAGGACGACCCGTCCTATAAATGACGCTCCCCCATAGTCGCTCCTCCTTGTGAAACTCTACTCAGAAGAAGACAGACAGAAGACAGAGCCGCATCCCCGACTCCGACCCAGACACGCAAACAACCGGACCGACTTATACAGCGGGGAAACACCAGGTACTAGTATGGCAGGCTACTAGAATTATTATTAGATATAAGATACAAGCTTATTTATTAAAATCGTACGAAAGCTCAAAAATAAAACAAAATGTTTGTGTACAATACAAATATGCCTATCCTGTCCTTCGCGTCAACAGAACACGCACTAAAGTATCGTGTGTACAGGTATATTAGGACTATATTTTAATATACCAGGAGATACCATGGATTATTGATCATTTACGCATATACTAAGTCTGCTAGTTTTGGCCTAAGGGTTGATGATCCAGTTTGGGTTAATTTCATGGTTTTCCCTATATGGTTAGAAAACAACAAAATAATAATAATAATTATTATAATCTATTCAAGCGGTACATTCTGAAATGTAGCATTTGAGGATTATTAATTGGACTATAAGTATACGTTTTGCAATGGTGAGATACCCGCGACATGAACAGCATTTGCTTAGGAAAGTCATGCGACGTGTGGTGTGGCCTGCGTCGGAGTCAAATGATGCCCGCAGGTATCAAATGACACCCGGGTGTAGTATACCCGACTACGGATACTGAAGTAGGCCTAACTTCCCCTGGGGTCCGACAGCAGAAGATGGAGGAGACCTCGGAGCGGCCTAAAGCATCCCGAGGGAGATACCTCCCCAAACTGAGGATCCCGCAGTTCGCCCGTCCGAACCGCAAACCGAAACGCAGCACCGACCAGAGCGACCCCGGTAAGGAGAACACCTCGGTTGGTTATTCGTATGCAAGACCATTCTCCTTTCAAAGATACCGAAACAGCCTTTTCTAGTCTTAGAATTGTCTCAGTTAGGATCTATTAGGTGGTGACTTTCTCACAATTAACCTGCAAACGATGGTATAATAATAAGATTTCAAAAATATTCCTAATAATTAATAATATATTATACATTATTATTAGTACAAAAATATATAATACTTATTATTAAAAATAATAATAAAAATAATACTAATAATCAAAATAATAAATATTATGATTATCATTATTATCATTATAATTATAATGGAAAACAAAAATAAAATTAGCAATACATTGTTCCACATGTATATCATCACATCGATACATCTATGTACACAGATGTGGTGGTTATTGGTGCTAACCCAGCTGCAGAGAGACGGTTGACCTTAACGGAGATGTTGGACCAGAGGCTCCTAGCGGAGGCCAGCAGGGCGCTGATCTCCCGCGAGGACCAGCTCTTCAGTCGGGGGTCCCAAGAGCCGGATCCTGGGGCCCTCCAGCCGGCACCCCCTGGGTCTCAGGGAGGTGGTGGTGGTGAGAAGGAGGAGGAGGAAAACAAGAAAGATGTTCTACAGAAGGACCTGGAGGCTCTGTTTGTTCTGGTGTGGATTTCTGTCCACAGTATCTTCACCTCCCCCAGCTCCTCCTCCACCTCCTCCTTCTCCAAAGAAGATCTTCGCCTCCTGCAGAGCGCAGTGAGCGTCATCCACCAACAGGAGGCGCAAGACCAGTGCTGGGAGGAGCGGGGTAGGGAGGAGGAACGGGGCGGTGAAGGAGGAGAAGGAGGTGGTGGCGGTGGAGGCGGGGCGAGGCTTCCTGTCTGGCGTCCGGTGGCGTGCCTCCACACCCTCCAGAGTCTGCTGGCCGCCATGGTGGCGACCAGGTTGAGGGGACCCACCACGGGGGACGACGATGGAGTGGCCGGCCTGTCCACCGCCGCCAAGAGGGAGGTGTGCAGCGCAGGGAAGAGGCTGAAGGAGGACCTGCTGGCGGTGGCTCGGACGGTCTCCTCCCCGTGCTCCCTGGAGATGAAGAAGAAGGAGGAGGAGGAGGAGGTGGCGGACGTCTGGAAGCTCTACGCCTCCCTGTACCACCAGGGCTTCGCCGGGCGGCTGACAGAGCTGGCCCGGTCTCGGCTGGAGGTGGACGAGTGTAGCTACCTGCTGTTCTGGGTCAACGACTACTACCCCAGGTGAGTTACTATAGATAACATTACTTTACATTACGTTACATGACTGTTGTGTGGCTGGTTTAAGCAGCCTCACCTGGCCTGAGTTAGACTGACGTAGATTACTCTATGGCTGCTGAGGCTGCACACCTGTGGGTCCTTGTTAATCATGGCCCAAACAGCCACCACCACACACACGAAAAGAGAGAGAGAGAGAAAGAGAGAGAGAAAGAGAGAGAGAGAGAGAGAGAGACAATCACAATCAAATGGGTGTGTCCCCACGATGGTGTGCCTAATACGTTTCCAACGTAGCGTAACTTGTAGCGGGAGCGCCACTTCCAGAAGCCATGTTGTTGGAGATGAACTCTGAACTGTCACCCCCCCCTGGACTCTGTCACACACCACAGACTCCGCAAACCGCCTATATGTTTCTTGCCTAACCAGCCTCCAAGAGCAGGACCAGTGCTCAGGTTAAAAGTTACAATAAGTTGGCTCCCTAGATTTTAACCAGTAACTACCTAAAACAAGGGCTACGACAAATAGTGAAACGCCAATAGAGACTACGCTAATACGCAAAAGCAAATAAACAGGCGTTTCTCTGGACGGCAAACAATAAACTAAGGAGAATAAAGTGAAGTGCTAAGAGGAAGGTGTTCCCTGAAGAGGCTTCCTCTTTCCACTGCATGAACGGCTAGAGTTGTAGCTACATGGGGGGGGAGGGGAATGGGCGTTGATTGGCTTGTTTTTATTCTTGTTTTTATTCTTCTAGTTCAGAACTTTTGAAAATGGCGTTTGTTAATGGCTGCAGAAAAGCCTTGAAATACAACTCCCCTGTCAGTTGACAGGAACTGGTTGGTTCGGCTGAATAAACGGATCGGGTAACGATTATGACTTATTACTACATATCTCAAACATCAAGCCGTTTCCCTCCTTCCACGACCTTGAGAACGTTACTCACATCCTCGTCTCCTGCCATCTGGCACGCAGCTGTGTCGGTCTCCAGTACGGAATGGATCTGAAGATTTTATTGTTTTTAGATCCGTCACTGGTACTTTATTTAGTTTGAACCTAATAAAATCCACCCCTACATATTTATAAACCTCTTCTCAAAAAACACATTTCTATTCACTATCATTTGAAAATGGCCTGGAACTGCCTGTAGGTGTCTTGTGTATCGAATGGGACACGCAAATCAATCAAAGCTGTTTTAGATATAATATAATGAAGGTATAGGTATGATATGATGAAGGTGTTTACGTGCACAAAGTGCACTGATCAATTCTCTAGGTCTCCTCACCGCATTTCACTCTGGGAATGAATTCTTTTTACGTGACAGCTAATGATTGGAAAGATCCCCTTCACCGGATCAAGGTGGGTGGGTGTATTGGTGTGCACGTATAAAACCGTGTTTGTGGTCCTCCTGTTGGGTTCCAGTGCGATCTTGAAGCACAAGGAGCTGCAGGCTGTCTTTGACAGCACCAAACTGGGAGCGCTGGTCCCTCAGAAGGAGCTGGACCAGTTAGAGGATCAGTACCTCACCCATAAAGAGGTAGGACCGTGTGTCGTAGGGGAGGCAATGTAGCGGTCAATGTGGGTACAGCACAACCCGAGGGAACAGATGTTTTCTCTGGACCGTCTAACCCCTACCTGCTCCTCAAGTGACCTGTCTCTGTACTGTCTAACCCCTACCTGCTCCTCAAGTGACCTGTCTCTGTACTGTCTAACCCCTACCTGCTCTTTAATGATCTGTCTCTTTACTGTCAAACCCCTACCTGCTCCTTAATGATCCGTCTCTGTACTGTCTAACCCCTACCTGCTCCTTAATGACCTGTCTCTGTACTGTCTAACCCCTACCTGCTCCTTAATGACCTGTCTCTGTACTGTCTAACCCCTACCTGCTCCTTAATGACCCATCTCTGTACTGTCTAACCCCTACCTGCTCCTTAATGACCCGTCTCTGTACTGTCTAACCCCTACCTGCTCCTCAAGTGACCTGTCTCTGTACTGTCTAACCCCTACCTGCTCCTGCCCTTAATGACCCGTCTCTGTACTGTCTAACCCCTACCTGCTCCTTAATGACCCGTCTCTGTACTGCCTAACCCCTACCTGCTCCTTAATGACCCGTCTCTGTACTGTCTAACCCCTACCTGCTCCTTAATGATCTGTCTCTGTACTGTCTAACCCCTACCTGCTCCTTAATGACCCGTCTCTGTACTGCCTAACCCCTACCTGCTCCTTAATGACCCGTCTCTGTACTGTCTAACCCCTACCTGCTCCTTAATGATCTGTCTCTGTACTGTCTAACCCCTACCTGCTCCTTATTGATCTGTCTCTGTACTGTCTAACCCCTCCCTACCTGCTTCTTAATGACTATACCATATATACTACACCCTGTATACTAAACTATACCCTGTCTACTATAACCTGTATACTACACCCTGTATACTACACTATACCCTGTATACTACACTATACCCTGTATACTACACTATAAGCTGTATACTACACTATACCCTGTATACTACACTATAAGCTGTATACTACACTATACCCTGTATACTACACCCTGTATACTACACTATAAGCTGTATACTACACTATACCCTGTATACTACACCCTGTATACTACACTATAAGCTGTATACTACACTATACCCTGTATACTACACCCTGTATACTACACTATAACCTGTATACTACACTATACCCTGTATTATATGTACTGTCTAACCCTGCCCTGCTCCTTAATGACATATATCTGTACTGTCTTAAACCACAAACAGTGTTAAAGCAGCAGTGTTCTACCCGGTTCTACAGTTATCAGTGGTGGTCTGTGAAGGTATTGCAGGTGGTCCATCAATTCAATAATGTATCCTAATGTAGTCGTCTAGCAGCTCCTTCTCACAACAGAAGTTCCCAATGTTGCTTCTAACTCAGGATGTTGTGCCCTGATCACTGATTAAGGGGGTAAGGAAACTGAAACTGTCCATTTTCCTTTCGTTTTTCAAATTTGCTACGGGCCGCGGTTGGCCCGTGGGACGCAGTTTGGACACCCCTGGCTTAGAGTCAACATTTGCTTAGCCATTAGCAAATGTTGTTCAATGCACAAATCACAAATCTGCAGAGACACTCACCTTGCTAAGCTTCACTGTGCAGCCTGCTAGTATGCTTAGCTACAATTGTTTGTGTGTGTGTGCGTGTGTGTGTGTATTTCCCAGGGTCAGGTGGGGGTGTGGCTTGGTGCTGCCCTGGCCAGAGAGCAGGAGAGCTGGCAGGGAGGACCTGAGAAGATGGACCTCTACTGGTTCAGCCCTCTGGCTGTGGACACACTGCAGGTTGTGTAGGACACACTAGGGTGTGTGTGTGTGTGTGTGTGTGTGTGTGTGTGTGTGTGTGTGTGTGTGTGTGTGTGTGTGTGTGTGTGTGTGTGTGTGTGTGTGTGTGTGTGTGTGTGTGTGTGTGTGTGTGTGTGTGTGTGTGTGTGAGAAATTCAAAACAGCTGTAGGCATGGAAATAAACATAAGCAGTCTCTCACTTTCTCTCTTTCTCTTTCTCTCTAGTGTCATGTTAAATTCCTCTCCCTCGCTATCTGTCTCTATAGTATCATGTTGAATCTCTCTCTCTCTCTCTCTCTCTCTCTCTCTCTCTCTCTCTCTCTCTCTCTCTCTCTCAGGTAGTGAACAGTGTGAGGCTTGAGGCTCGGTCGGTCCTCAGTGATGACACTAAAGCCTGGCGAATCACAGCTCAGCTGCAGCCCTTCTTGGCCAGGTATACCACACTACACCTGTGTCACATTAGATGTAAATTAATGTATATTTTCTTGTATATTTGCGTTGTGAGAAAGAATGTGCCTACTTGTGCAGCCACTTTCATTTTCACTTCTGTGAAAGTGGGGGAAAACCCTGGCCCCTCCCTAGTGGATACCAATGGGAGCACATGGTAGCATTAGGGAGGGGGAGGGGCCAGGGTTTTCCTCCCACTCAGAAACTCATAAGTGGGGGTTTTGACAATTTGTATTGCATAATGCAAAACAGACAAAATAGGGTTTTGGGCAAGCACGAAAAGCCCTTTTCTGATTCAGAAGTAGTGAAGGAGTGCATGACTGAAGTAACTGAGGCTTTGTTGGAGGGAAATAAGAAACTTTTGCAGATACCCTAATCAAACTCCACTTCAACCAGGAGAACTGAATTACTTGATGAAGGCAGATGCTGAATGAAATTGGAATTGACCAAGACTGTGGTGTCCATTGCAACTGATGGAGCTCCAGCCATGACTAGGGGAGAGAAGATGACTGTTGAGCACCTGAAAGAGCACCACCCAGACCTGCTGTGTGCCAATTTTGGAAAAGAATACTCAGATGTCATGTAGACAATTATGAAGCTTGTGAACAACCCGAGAGCCTCCTCAGCCCTTCAGTAGGGCTGCTTTTAATTTTGAGTTTATAGCAAAGAAAAGTGTGTGTGTTCTCTCTCACTCTCACTCATTCACTCACTGGTGTGTCACTCACAACCAGGTCAGTGCAGCTTATGATGACATTCTCCTTCATAACAATGTGAGGTTGCTGAGTAAGGGAAGGGGTCTGGAGCGATTTTGGGCCGTCAGGAAAGACCTGCAGAGGTTTTTGTCTGAGCATAAAAATGCCAATTAAATATTGGCATTTACCTAAATCAATTGACCTTGATTTTCTACAACATGATAAAAATATGGAGTGTGTGGCCTTTTTGGTGGATATGACATCTCATCTAAATTAGCTTAAACTTTAAGGCCAAGGCATTTGTATACAGTCCTGTTCATGTGAGTTACTCCCACACCGGAGCGCCACTGGCCATGCAGTTTCTGACCTGCTTTTCAGGGCAGGGTACTTTCAATACAAAAGTACAGTTTTCATGCTTTCATGAATGATGTGACTATAGAAGCTTATACGTTTTTTGTGGAGTGTGGATATAATTTATTATTTTTAATATGGGTGCGGCTAGTTATGGGCTCGACCACTGACAACGCACGGCCTGACCAACTATTGTTATTCTATGTAATACTATACAGATGCATACTGTGATGATATACTCCATAATATACATATAACTGTGTGTTCAGCTATCGGAAGGCGTTGGAGGGCTTTGCCAGGCGTAACCATGTCAACGGCTCTGCAGTGATGAAGGCCAACCTGGTCTGTATCCAACAGTTCAGGTATAAGTCCTCCCTGATCCTCCTCCCTACTCCTCCTGTCTTCTCCTTCTCCTCCTCCTCTTCCAGTCGGAAAGTAAGTTGTGATGTGATGTTTGTCCTGTCACGTGATGTCAGGAGCTTCCTGGAAAAGCAGGCAGACCTGTCAGGTGACCAGAGGGCGGGGCTGGAGAGCAGCTTGAGAGCCCTGGAGGACTGGGGCTATGGCATCTTAACCTGCCCCATACACCTGGAGATGAAGGTTAGGAACCTACCTACTTCTCTCTCTCTCTGTCTCTCTCTCTCTCTCTTCACCTGCCCCTTACACCTGGAGATGAAGGTTAGGAACATCCCTACCTCTCTCTCACTCTCTTCACCTGCCCCTTACACCTGTAGATGAAGGTTAGGAATATCCCTACCTCTCTCTCTCTCTCTCTCTCTCTCTCCTCTCTCTCTCTCTCTCTCTCTCTCTCTCCTCTCTCTCTCTCTCTCTCTCTCTCTCTCTCTCTCTCTCTCTCTCCTCTCTCTCTCTCTCTCTCTTCACCTGCCCCTTACACCTGGAGAGGATGGATAGAAACCTAATGTCAGCTAAATGGCTTCTTGGGGGATGGATCAGTAATCTGGTTTATTGTGAAGTTTGTAATTGATAGCAAACAGAGCAGATGGTACATGCAAGCGCTTCTCCTCCTGAATGTGTGTGGTGGTGGCTGGTGTCACCACCAAGGACCCACAGGTGTGCAGCCTCACCAGCCCTAGAGTCTCGTCAATCTGACTGAGGCCAGGTGAGGCTGCTTCAACCAGACTCAAATCAGTCTGACTGGGGCCAGGTGAGGCTGCTTCAACCAGACACCAACCACGCACACTCCACACCTACCTACCCCTCTCTATCTTCCCCTACCCCATACACCCAGAGATAAAGGTTACATGTCTGTCTGTCTGTCTGTCTGTCTGTCTGTCTGTCTGTCTGTCAGGCCCAGTACAGACTCCTATGGTCCAACTCCTGGCTGGCCAGGGCAGGGCCCATTCTGGACGGACTGCTGGACACTCTGGACGGACAGCTGCACCTACACACTGACCTGAAGCCAGCCTGTATGGAGGTTAGATAGGCACCCGTTTGTCTGTCTGTCACAGTGTTTGACTACCCGTCTCTCAGTCTCACTGACTGTCTGTCTGAGGGTTTGACTACCCGTCTGTCTGTGAATATGCCCTACAGGTTGCATATCTATGTCTAAGGTGTGTGGTTGCTGCATCTCTTTGTGTGTGTGTGTGTGTGTGTGTGTGTGTGTGTGTGTGTGTGTGTGTGTGTGTGTGTGTGTGTGTGTGTGTGTGTGTGTGTGTGTGTGTGTGTGTGTGTGTGTGTGTGTAGCTCCTCCTGGGGAGGCTTCATGAGGAGTTGCTGGTGGAATACGTGACGAGGATGATGAAGGGAAAGATGATGATGAGGAGCAGGGAGGAGCAGGAGGTGGCAGCCACGCTGCTCTGTGACCATGGCAAAAAGATACACACCTTCTTCACCGAGAGGGTGAGACACACACGCGCATGCATACACACACACACACTCAAGATTACACAGAAGTACTGTAGAAGTATTACAGAAGTTCTTTAGCATCACT
Source organism: Muraenolepis orangiensis (assembly GCA_027704905.1). Classification (NCBI taxonomy): domain Eukaryota; kingdom Metazoa; phylum Chordata; class Actinopteri; order Gadiformes; family Muraenolepididae; genus Muraenolepis; species Muraenolepis orangiensis. The sequence goes on from CM051019.1 coordinate 7,413,716, forward strand.
GTGTCTCCCAGGGCTCCACCCGGGTGGAGCTCCTCCCCCTCCTCCCCAAGATATCAGAGTTGCTCCGCCTCCAGGAAAGAGCGAGTCTGCAGCTGGAGGTAGCTGCCCTGGCCATGCACTATCCTGACCTCAGGTAACCTCTATCCTCTGACTCTAAACACGGCGGTGGGTAACTGGGGTAGACCGGGAGAATCTTTTGTGATCGTCGTATTGTGAACACAGTGAGTGAGGTCATCGGAGAGAGAGAGAGAGAGAGAGAGAGAGAGAGAGAGAGAGAGAGAGAGAGAGAGAGAGAGAGAGAGAGAGAGAGAGAGAGAGAGAGAGAGAGAGAGAGAGAGAGAGAGAGAGACAAGGTGTGTCTTAGCTCAGGTTTCAGCCCGCTATTCAGAACAAACAATATGAGAGTACAAGTCAAGTCAAGTTTAGTATAAAGCAGTGATGTGAAAATCTTATGTGCAATACCCGACGACAGACAGCAGTTATAAAATAAGATAACAAATAGATAAAAATAGAATAAAGTTAAAAATTAAAATAAAAAATAAAAATGCAATTTATAAAATGCAAAATATCAGCACAGAAAAGAGCAATATGTATATATAAATCAATGTAATAAAATATACATTGTTATATGCTATACACCCTTGTTCAGCAGCCTGATGGCCTGACTGTGGAAGCTATCTCTAAGCCTATTTGTACGGCACTTGATACTGCGGTATCGCCTGCCTGACGGTAAAATACATACATACATACATACGACAAATACATAAATAAATAAATATATAATAATTTCAATTCGGTATGCTTTTTCACCTCTGATACCGATCCATGAATTTTGAGTATCGGCCAATACCGATGCAACGTGAAGTGATTGACCCACAGTATTGATTGATATTGATGCCACAGCAAAAAAGTCAGGCACACAAAATAGAATATTTGCTGCTTTTAGGCTGTGCCAGTGCAAGGGTCAGCATCTCTCTAGTGCTACATGAGAACAATTATTGGGAAATCTATAATTACATTTGGTGGTACATATATTTAGTCTTTGGCCACTGGATATCCTGTAGGGGCCTTCAACCAGGCACGGAGCGATGAGACGGCACAATGTTATCCACGTAGTCCACAGGTTGACTAATACAAAAGACCAATACCATCAAATGTACAACGATCGGTACAACGATCTGATCATTTGAAACACGCGGTACGGAACAACATTTTTAAGTATCGATACTTTCGAGAGCCCTACAAGCGAGCAACGTTTTAGTTTTTTCATTTTTTTGGACTATTTGATATTCAAGTTTACAAATGATTATATTTGATACGTTATTCTTTCATATGAGGCTGTTTTGTTAATGCTTTCAGCATTGACAATAATAATAAAATAATAAATAAATAACCACCTGTGCTCTGTGCTCTGATACCCGACCCTTTACGTCAGGTCCGATCGGTGTCCCTATTCAAGATAATAACAATAATATCACATGCTATGCGGCTTAATCTACCCATCTTTTATCGCTGTAATATTTTCTATTCAACATATAAACTGAGGCTGTGTCCGAAATCACTCCCTACTCACTATATTATGTACTATATATATTGAGTTGGCCATTTTGCGGTCCTTTACGAATGGAAAGTGAGAATTATTATACCCTATAGTATATAGACCTTGTGCACTCATCATATCCCACAACGCATAGTGAAAAGTAGTGTACAGCCAATGCTCACTTAACCAAGCATATAGTATATATAAGCACCATCATTCATTGCGCAAAAAGCAACTTCCACCGATGTAGATCTGACACGTTTAATTATCATTCATCATCGTCATTAACAGAGACTCCCAAAGTGTGTTTTAACTTTATAGTCCTCTACATTGAACTACGAGAGAGGGAATAGGGAATAGAGAATGAGAAAAGGATTTCACTATATAGTCCTCTACATAGAGCTTCCTAGAGAGGCAGTAGGAAGTAGGGAATGAGGGAAGGATTTCACTATATAGTCCTCTACATTGAACTACTAGAGAGGGAGTAGGGAATGAGGGAAGGATTTCACTATATAGTCCTCTACCATTGAGCTTCCTAGAGAGGGAGTAGGGAATAAGGGAAGGATTTCACACACATCCCAACGGCTAGTCTCTATAAAGGTTAAGCCACACACTCCCCTCTCTCGCTCTGCAGGACCCATCACGTTGGCGCTCTGATGTCACTCAAAAGCAACCTATCGGCTGCTGACGTTCGCGTCATCAAACACAGTCTAGAGTCTGGCCCGCCCTCCACCAATCACAGCGCCTTCTTCTCCAAAGTGCACGTGGTCAAGTGGATGAACAAGATGAAACCATGACAACACACACACACACACACACGATGACGCCCACCCCTTGAAATGCTATGGACCTGGAAATGATTTGTGTATTTGATGTAAAAAGTATTACTCGTAAAAACCACAGTTAGTGGTTTTCTGTTACTATGAAGGTTTTATGTATTTAGATTATGAGTATATATAAATATATATATATATGCACTATATGTATATAACACAGCCCTTGAGAAGCCAAACATACTGTACCGTGTGGACTGTAAACCTGTATCTGAATTCACTTTGGAGGAATGTTGCTGAATGAATCAAATAAATAGTCGTTTGTGAAGCGCTTCAGAGATGTATTCATTATTGAATCGTGAAAACAACGGTTATCAGAGTTTAAAAAAACTAAAACATTTTATTAACAATACTAAATATATCAAATTAATATGAATATTAAATAAACCACAGCCACATGTACGCCACGCCACACAGCCAAGAGAAGAAAACAACGTTAATAGGACTTGGCACAGATCTGTGATGTCATCCCCTGGCGGTTGTGATGGAGAGGGGGTTGCTCGTAGTGCTAGGACATCCCGCTGGCGGTGTAGGAGAAGTGGGGGAAGCGGGTGGCGTGGTCGCCGTCCGACATCTCCGACAACACCCGATCTGGAACGAGAGAGAGCGGCAGAAAACCACAGAACAGGACACCACTCAGTGCTTCAAGCTGGGCTAATCCTGCACGTTGGTCAGCTACCAAGTCGACTTGGTAGCTTAGAGGAAGATAAGGAGAGAGGATGCAAGAGCAAGAGGAGGCGAGAGCAAGAGACGAGAGGAAGAGAAGGAGAGAGGAAATGAGAGAGGCAGAGAAGGAAAGAAGAAACAAGAGAGGAAGAAAAGGAGAGAGGAAGGACGGAGGAACTGGGAGGGGAAGAGAAGGAGAGGACCCGAGAGAGCAAGAGAAGGACGGAGGAAGAGGAGAGACGCTGTATATACCGTGTCCGGGTGGTGTGATGGTGATGGCCTGACCAGTGAACTCCACATCAAAGTAGCGCGTGTCCATCTCAGAGGAGACCTGGGGCTTGAAGGGCGGAGTCAGCTGGTGGAAGAGGGCGGGGTTTATATGTCAAATGAGCCGTGTTGTGCTCCCTAACAACACACCACAGCGCAACACAGCATAGCCAACAACATTTTCTCTCCGTACCTTCTTGAGGAGCACCTCTTCCCACCGGACCCCCGTGAAGAACTGGTGCTTCATGACCTCCTTGGCGTCTCCGGGGCCGCCGCCCAGCCTGAGGCCAACACAGGGTCGAAGGTCAACCCGTGGCACCACCCACCAAGGACTCCAAACGTATTGTTTTAAAGGGCCCCTATTTGACTGCCAGGCGTGAGTGCGATTAGCCATTGCAAGCGATTTGAAAATGGTCATGTGACCAAAAAATTGTCATTGACAAGTGACATTACATAACCACCCAAATGTACGACCTACCTAGTGGACTGTTCCAACTGGAATGGTTATCTTACTATCCGTCACACATCTGGGCCAGACACATCCACATGTGATTGCAATTGTAGTCACGTGACAATTTTGAAATTGTCTTGTAATGGCTAATCACCCAAAATAGGTGCACTTTTAATGATATAGAAATATAAATTGAGTAGCAATCTTCACGGTACACTCTTTCCCACACCAGCAATTCAAAATATTAATAATTTTAAAACGAAACTAAATATATTTACTGTAACCTATGTCATGTTGCATGTGACACACATGACAATCCAGACTATTAAAGTCTATTTTGCACATGGAAATTAACAAAATAAAAATGTATTTGGCGAAGACCTAGCCCTCCTACCGGGCCTTGGGGTCCTTCCTCAGCAGGCCAACAAGGAGGCTGCGGGCGGCGGGCCTCAGCATGGCGGGGAGGCTGACCTCCTCGGTCAGGATGAGGGAGAACAAGGCCTCGTGGTCGTGGCTGTAGAAGGGCAGCCGGCCGCACATCATCTCGTACATGACCACGCCCAGACCCCACCAGTCCACCGCTCGGCCATAGTCACTGTCCTCCAACACCTGGACGGACACGGACACGGACACGGACACACACACACACACACACACACGTCTTACTTTGGAGGTGGTGGCGGGGCATTACCACAGGTGTGTGGTCTTACATTAGGGGTGTGGTCTTAGTCTAGGGGGTGTGGTCTTACTTTAAGGGTGTGGTCGTACCTTAGGGGTGTTGTCTTACTATAGGGGCAGATGGTCTTGGACTCAAATGATTAAGGGCTTAATGATGAAGGGCTTAATGATTAAGAGCTATACAAATAAAATTGACTTGACTGGTCATACTTAAGGGGGTGTGGTCTTACATGGGGGCGTGGTCTTACTATATGGGACGTGGTCGTGCTATAGGGGCATGGTCTTACCCCAGAGGCGTGGTCGGGGCTGACTCTAGGGATGTGGTCCTACATTAGGGGGTGTGGTCTTACTCTAGGGGTGTGGTCACACTGTAGGGGTGTGGTCTTACTATAGGGGCATGGTCTTACTTTAGGGGGCGTGTTCTTGTTGAATGGGGTGTGGTCGTACTTAAGGGGGTGTGGTCTTACATTGGGGGCATGGTCTTACTATATGGGGCATGTTTTTACCCCAGGGGCGTGGTAGGGGCTGACTCTAGGGATGTGGTCCTACATTAGGGTGTGTGGTTTTACTCTAGGGGTGTGGTCGTACTGTAGGGGTGTGGTGCTACGTTAGGGGGCGTGTTCTTGCTGAATGGGGTGTGGTTGTACTTAAGGGGGTGTGGTCTTACATTGGGGGCTTGGTCTTACTATATGGGGTGTGTTCTTACCCCGGGGGCATGGTCGGGGCTGACTCTAGGGATGTGGTCTTACTCTAGGGGGGTGGTCGTACTCTAGGGGTGTGGTGCTTCATTAGGGGGCGTGGTCTTACCTCTGGCGCCAGGTATTCCGGGGTTCCGCAGAAGGTCGTCATGGTGACGTCGTCAGTGACACCCTCCTTGCAGAGGCCGAAGTCTGTGATTTTAACATGGCCGTCCTTATCCAGCATCAGGTTCTCCAGCTATCGGAGATACACAACACACTGTTCTGACTGGAGGATGGAGACACGAACACACACACACCCACATGCAGAAAGACAGACAGATCAGGAGGCTGACAGAGAGACAGACAGACAGATCAGGAGGCAGACAGAGAGACAGACAAACAGACAGACAGATCAGGAGGCAGACAGACAGAGAGAGACAGACAAATGAGGAGGCAGACAGACACACTTTGAGGTCTCTGTAGACCACATTCTTGACGGAGTGCAGGTAGTCGAGAGCGGAGACGATCTCGGCCCCGTAGAAACGAGCTCTGTCCTCGGAGAACACACGCTCCCTAGACAGGTGGAAAAACAGCTGGGAGGGAGAGAGAGAGGAAGGGAGAGAGAGAAAACGTGGGGAGAGACGCGCTTTGGATAAATTACTGTAATTCTGAAAGTAAGCAGTAAGGGAGTAAGCGTTCCATTGTACTTGTAGGCAAATTCAAACATGTTGAATCTTGACTCTTGAATCATAATGTAGTGTAATGTCATGTTGAAAAAGCAAAGCTATCAACGTAGCGTAGTAACCGGAGGCTGACCTCTCCCCCGTTGGCGTACTCCATGACGAAGCACAGTCTGTTGTGGGTCTGGAAGGAGTACTTTAACGCCTGTGGAACCACCCGGAACAACGGGACAGTTGAGAAGTTTGAAAATTATATTTATTGGGTTTCTCAGAATTAACACATTACATCACGTACAATATATATCCACATACATAGATACAGTTCAAACAAAAACAGACAAGCAAACAAAAAAAATGTATGTCAAAAAATAAAAATTAAACAAAGAATAAAAATAAATAAATAAAAAATCTGCAATTTTTTATGTAACTATTATGTTGTCTGACATTAGATTATCTCCAAACATAACAACATTTCAGGTACTCGGCAAACTTCTTGGTAGGTGACTCGGGATATTCAATAGTGGTTTACTTTATACTATACGTGTGTATGTATAAATATACTTAAAGTGTGTATAAATATATGTAATGTTTGTGTGTATAATGTATGTATGTAAACTTGTTTTATGTGTATAAATACAGTATATACTATGTATAAATACATATGATATAACATCCTCACCGTGAGAAAGGGATGTCTGGACGTCTGCAGCACTCTGTTCTCTGTCAGTGTGTGAGCCACTTCCTCCTGACAACAACAACAACAACACCAACAACAACATAAACAAACAAACCAACCAACCAAAAGATACGTCTTACAACAACATAAACAAACAAACCAACCGACAAAAACATACATCTTTCAACAATAACAATGTACGGTGAACGACAATACACAACGTGCTCATGGTCGGTCAGTTTGCTGTCAGGAAACATGTCAATAAATATGAGTAAATATAAGTAAAGCAACACAGCCACCGACACACACACACACACAGAGTCAGGTGGTCATGTGACCTTGGCCACGAGGACCTCCTTGCGTAGGATCTTCATGGCGTAGTAGCGCCCCGTGGACGTCTCCTTCACCAGGATCACCTTCCCGAACGACCCCCTCCCCAGCAGACGCAGGAACGCAAAGTCTAGCATGGACTGACACACACACACACACACACACACACACACACACACACACACACACACACACACACACACACACACACACACACACACACACACACACACACACACACACACACACACACACACACACACACACACTTTAAGAACATTGACGTGAGTCATGATAATATGTGCAGCAGTCGACGCTGCCGCATGCCCCTGGGGCCTCCTGACAACAAGGACACAGGTGGATGAGAAATCCGGTTAATTTTAAGTTTTGACAAGTTAATGCAAACGGAGCAGACGGTGCATGGCAGGGCACCTCCCGGGGGTGTGGTGGTGGTGGCTGGTTTAACTTTACTTTAACTGTGTTTTAACCCACACGTGTGCAGCTGCTTCAACCGGACTCTAATCAGTCTGACTGGCGTGGTGGGAATTCTGCGCTACACGTCCAGTGGTCTCGTTCTGAAAACTGTTTAAGAATAAGGTCATCCAAAACGAAATAAGTCTTACTATCGTATTTAATATAAACACGTAAAAAACACAAACAATCAATAGGTCGAGCGCTCACCACACCACACCACACTTCTGCATGCACAAGGCATGCAGAGAGAAGTCCAACGCACTTACAAGAGCGTCTCCCTTTTCAACAGTTTAGACTAGTGATGTGTCGGTCGCGAACGAGCCGGCTCAAAGAGCCGGCTCGCACGCGCGAACGAGCCGTTATTGATTTATTTGTTACCGGTGCTCCGCGTACATGCAGTGACTAACTGTCGCGCGCATGCTGTGCATCACGTGAGGATAGATAAGGAGGAGGGGCGGCGCGTGCTCAGTGCTGATTGCTAACAGAGGGAGAGGAGAACACACGGGGAAGTGTCAGTTTGCGTCGCGCTAATAAGATGTGTGAAAGTAGGAAAATAAGCAGCATTTGGCTGCATTTTAACAATTGTGCAAACACAAAGGGAGAATTTGCAACATGAAGCTCTCATATAGAGCAGGGTCCACAAACCACCTCCACAGGCACTTGAGAACTGTGCATCCAACAGTTCAGTTGGAAGAAAAAAGGCAGACTGCCTGCTTCTGCCAGTGGTCTACTCCACCTGTTGCTGCTGCAGCTACAGGATCTACCCCCCATGCGTCAGGTACCCAAACACCAACAGCTACACAGACCTCAATAAGCCTATATCAAAGGCAATGAATGACCCCAGCTAGACAGAACATAGTGGATGAAGAATTGGCCAAAATGATTGCAAGTGATTTCCAACCATTTTCCATTGTGGAGGACAAGGGATTCTGAAGCTTCACACAGGCTCTCAATCCAATGTATGTTTTAAAACAGGGCAGATAATAACAGAGAGAGTAAACCGGATCAACCCTCTAAGCTGAGGCACTTGGTCTTCCTCAATGCCAATCTGCCCTGAAAAGAAGAAGAAAAGGTTACAGTTTGATAGTTGACGGTGGTAAGTTAATTAGAGACTGTTTTATACTGCTGTTTTGCACATTACAATACATTTATTTTTATTATGTTTTTTTTATGATGAGACTGTTATTTGCTGCTGTTTTTAGCATTGCAATATATTTATTTTCATTATGTTATTTATTTATGATTATTTATATTTTTTAAGATTTTATGTCAGCTGTTGCTGTCTTTTGTTCTATAGTTTATACTGAAATAGAGCCCTGCTGTTTTGTTAGGGCTTTTTGTTTAAATAAAAATGTCAAATATACAAAAATACAGTAGCTGTCCTTTTTTTAAACGTCTATGCTTAAGTTGTTCTAGGTGTTGCTATCTGCTTTGTGTAGCGTGGTTCTACAAGCAAGTCAGTGCATTCATTGGGTGGTATCAGAGTTACAAGGGTCTGGAAATGCAATGAAAACAATTGGCCACAGCTAATCATTTATATTAAAATTAAAATGTTGTACTTTTGAATACTTCAGTACAAAGGATGTATTGAATAATTTAAGTGATATATGTGTACACATATAAATAATTAGTCAAAATAGGGCTAAATTTGATTGAATTCTAAAAGGTATATGTGGTAAAATAGAAGAGCCGTTTGAGAGCCGAAAGAGCCGGCTCTTCTTGGTGAGCCGAGCCAAATGAGCCGGCTCACTCAAAAGAGCCGGAATTCCCATCACTAGTTTAGACACAATAGGTGACGCGTAACTTCAAACGATCGCGACAATTCTATGAACCCCCGCCCCAGCTCATCTCCATGCTGATGGGGGGAGGGCACCAGACGTCATGCACCTCAGGGTTGGAAGAGCCCAACTACTCTTATGTCTAGCCGGCTCGGGGGTTGGAGGTGTTACAGAGAAATACCTATTATTCTTCATTCAACATATGGTGGGGCATAGATGGTCACAATAACAGTTTTTTTTCCATTACGTTTCCCTTCTTTTGAAAATTCTAACACATAATGTTCACCTTACACGATTATGGAAACAAACCCGTCATAAACACAGATAGAACATCATACTTGATTAGCAATACTTAAAAAAAGGTTTAAAGGTAACAATGTAAAACAAAATGTAACATTCATCTGGTCAGACTATGGAAAAACAACCAATGCATTACTCCCTTTAGGTTTGGCAATACATCTTCATATTGACCAGCTCTCCCAGGTTAGGTTATTTAGCTCTCCCAGGAGAGCTAAATGCTTTTTTTGCTCGGTTCGACGTGAACGGCAGCCCGCAGAAGCCAGCGCCGCCTGAGGAGACCAGCCTGCTGAACATCTCGGAGGCGGATGTGCGCCGCACCTTCAAGCGGTTGAACATCCGTAAGGCGGCAGGCCCCGACGACATCCCGGGCCGCGTCCTCAGAGCATGCGAAGACCAGTTGGCAGGAGTCTTTGCAGACATCTTCAACCTCTCCCTGTCCCAGGCTGTTGTTCCCGCGGTCTTCAAGATGTCCACCATCATGCCTGTCCCTAAACAACCCAAGGTAACATGCCTGAATGACTATAGACCTGTAGCCCTCACCTCGATTGTCAGCAAATGCTTCGAGAGGTTGGTCAACGACTTTATTTGCTTCGTGTAACCTGCCACGCTGGACCCATGGCAATTTTTCATACCGTCAAAACAGATCCACGGACGATGCAATTGCCATGGCCCTCCACACTGCCCTTTCCCACCTGGAGGGAAAGAACTGTTATGTGCAAATGCTGTTTGTGGACTACAGCTCAGCGTTCAACACGATAGTTCCTGCCAAGCTCGACACCAAGCTTAGAGGTCTAGGCGTGACGCCATCCACATGCAGCTGGATACTGGACCTCCTGTCAGACCGCGCCAGGTGGTGAGGATGGGCAGCACCACCTCAGAGCCACTGACCCTCAACACGGGAGCCCCCCAGGGATGTGTGCTGAGCCCTCTCCTCTACTCCCTCTACACCCACGACTGCATGGCTATGCACAGCTCCAACGTCATCATCAAGTTTGCTGACGACACGACAGTGATGGGCCTGATCGCCGGCGACGACGAGAGGAGGTTGGATCGCTGGAGCAGTGGAGCCAGGAGAACAGCCTCGCCCTCAACGTCAAGAAGACCAAGGAGCTGATCTTGGACTACAGGAAGCAGAGGGCACGGCCCTATCTCCATCGACGGTGTTGCAGGAGAGAGGGTCAGCAGCTTCAAGTTCCTCGGTGTGCACATCTCCGAGGACCTCACATGGTCCACGCACACCACACGTGGTGAAAAGGGCCCAACAACGCCTGTATTTCCTCAGGCATCGGAGGAAATTCAGCATTGGCCCCCGCATCCTGAGAACATTCTATAACGGCACCATGGAGAGTGTTCTTACAGGGTGTATCACTGCCTGGTACGGGAACTGCACCGCACTAGAGCGCAGAGAGCTTCAAAGGGTGGTGCAGACGGCCCAGTATATCGTTGGAGGTGAGCTCCCCTCCCTCCTGGATATATACAACCAGCAGTGTGTGGCCATGGCCAGACGCATCATAAAAGACATTGCCCACCCCAGCCACGAACTGTACTTACTTTTACCGTCAGGCAGGCGATACTGCAGTATCAAGTGCCGTACAAATAGACTTAGAGACAGCTTCCAGTCAGGCCATCAGGCTGCTGAACAAGGGTGTATAGCATATAACAATGTATATTTTTTTACATTGATTTATATATACATATTGCTCTTTTTCTGTGCTAATATATTGCATTTTATATATGCACTTTTATATTTTTATATATTTAACTTTATACAGTTTGTACTTTTTACTTCTTTTTTATTCTATTATTTTTATTTTTATAACTGCGGTCTGTCGTCGGGTATTGCACATAAGATTTTCACCCATTGCTGATACTTGTATAACTTTGATGTGACAATAAACTTGACTTGAAACATCTTCAAGAAATTGTTAAAAAGAAGGTTCAGAATTCCATTCAAAATCCATGCAAACGGACCAGTTTCTTATTCTACATCCACGGAGCTGATGGGGCGGGTTGCGACTTGCAGCCCCTCACTTTTTAGTTTATTTTGTTTAGTTATAGGATGGGTGGAGCACAGGCCTTAAGACAGGAGGGGGTAATTCCGTCTGGGCCAGGTGCTTTCCTGTTGTGTCTCTGGAAGAGCTAGCTCACATCCTCTTTACCTGTGTGTGTGTGTGTGTGTGTGTGTGTGTGTGTGTGTGTGTGTGTGTGTGTGTGTGTGTGTGTGTGTGTGTGTGTGTGTGTGTGTGTGTGTGTGTGTGTGTGTGTGTGTGTGTGTGTGTGTGTGTGGGGGGGGGGGGCAGCAGCAGTGGGGTTGCCAGAGGTGTGATGGGGGCTGTAAATAATGATGTGACCAATAAGTCATGGTACCTTCTTCTCTCAGGTCAAGAGCTTTCCAAACTGTTGATCCCATGTCTGTAGCATGTAGTTATCTGGCTTCCCTGTGAGCCTTCAAAGGTAACCCAGGTTCCAGGTTCAAACGGCAGCCCTGAGCAGCAGGAATCCCCCACACCTTTCACATGTTACTCTCCAGATCAAAACCTTTCCAACAACATCTTCATCGTTGTCCTATGACCCATTTTAATTGTCATCTCCCTCCAGTCCAAGGCTACTTGTGGGTGTAGTGTCTGAGTCCCTGTTTGAGCCAAAGTGGAGAAGAATCAGTCAATGGAGTCTCAAGGGGTATGAAGTGAGCAAGTGTGTTCAAGATATTGACCCTCTTGTTATGCACAGTCATACATTTCAATTTGGACCGTTTCAGACACCAACTTATGGTTTAAATTAATTAAACAAAAAAGTAATATTTTGCCCCAATTGATGACAAATTATGTCACGGCTAAAGGGGGCTAGAATCGCGCTTTTATATACAACGTGAATTCATTCGGTGCGTGATTAGTGAGAGAGATAAAACACTACAGTAGGTCGTGATACTGCTCCATGGTTGCAATTCACCATTAAAAGTTAACATCAGAAGTGGGATACTCTACTTGTTTGGGGGGTTTGTTAAATACAGCGGTTCCCAACCTTTTCCAAGTCAGGGCCCACTTAAGAATCTAAAAATGTTCGCCGCCCACATTCAACCATAAACAATAGGGAGGCTAAATAAAGTTATCAGAGTACTTGTTATGTTAATTAGAAAAGGAGCTGGCCATCAGTAACAAACAAAATAAACTAAAAAGTGAGGGGCTGCAAGTCGCAACCCCCCCGATCAGCTCCGTGGATGTAGAAAGTTTGCACACCACGCCCCGCTCCGTCGTCAGGGACGCTGGCGCGCACCCCAAACCACCTTTTCAAGCGGTCCCGGCTTGGAGCGAATCAGCGTCCCCGGTGACGGGGGGGAGCGTTCTCATCACACTTATTTTGGTGCGATCGTGCTCGGATTCGATCCCGAATGGCTAGTGAGAAAGCCCCCTAAGAAACCGGTCCGTTTGCATGGATTTACCGTAAAGGTGAGAATACGCGCGCATTCAAAATTGAGGAGCGGCTGAATTGGGCAAATCAGCCGCTCGATGCGGATAACGATGCGGAGCTGCCGTCCGCATCGTTATCTAGAATGAATGTACAACATGAAGACCCTATTAACACACAAACTCCTCCTGAGGCCGCAGTCAATTGGTCCAAGACCATTGGGGTTTGCATTACAACTAGACTAGTGAGCTCCTCTTTGATCGCGCCCATAGAGGCTAATGTACTGTTCACGAATGATTGAAGTCGATCATTTGTTGTCTCTGCCATGAGGAGAAGTCTACCCACGCCTAATTGTGTAAACAGTGTGAAAAATGTGTGAGTAATTTGAGATGCCCTTTGAACATATTGGTGTAGGGCACTCTCCCTCCCTCCTTTTGACACATGGTCCCTCCCATGTGTCAATTTATCATAATACGGAAACTACCATGCTGGGAGGCCAGGCCTCCCGTCTAGGGCCATTCACACCCCCTCCTTTTTGTCCACCCGTATAAACCATGAATGGGACATCATTACAACATGTGTTGAGTCTATACTACCTTCGAGTTTGTGATGATAGAATTGTCTATGTAATTGACACAATGGCTACCGCCTGACCGTCTGAACTCAGTTTTTCTGCTAAGATGTTGAATCTAGAAATGACAAAAACAAAAACAAACCAAAAATAATACAAACAAACAAAACATGTGCTCAAGGTCGAGCCTCAAGGCTCGAGTTATCCCTCGAAGAAAAACAAGAGGAGCTTTATCTTGTGCATAAAGAAACCAGTCAGCCTGCCTCTCGCCAGACACCAAGGAGAAGCTAGAGATCACTGTAAGGGGAGGACCACTTGGTTCACCCTGTCCCAGTTAGAAGAGCGCCTTAAGTGATTTCCTCCTAAAAGTCTGCTAGCACGCACTGACCAAGCATCCAGAAATGAAATTATAAAAACAAAACATTTTGAAATTTTCAATCTTAAAATAGCAAACCTTAAAGTTTTATCATAACATTAAAAAAGTTCTTATAGGAACTGATAACATGAATCCAGATTAGTTTAAACAGTGTTCTCAGTGAAATAATTGTATAGGTTTATCGAATACTGGCCTTTTTTTAATGTCACGCTGCAATAATAAAAGTACCACTCTATCTCTTCTTGTAAAACCTAAGCAGGTGATTAAGACCAAAGCCAAATACTTTTTGTGTGTGTTTGTTGTTAGAAGCCTCACATGAATGTACCATAAACACCAGAGTTGTCACACCTTTGTTTACATATTTTAAGAAAGAAACAGGTTTACTTAACATTTTGATTGGTGCCGTCTTATTTAAAGCAATCATTTTGGGTTAGGTTTTTAATTCAAGTTTCATAAAAGGTTCTGGTAAATTTTAACTATTTAAGGTTTAATGACTTTGTCAACAGCAACACTCAATCTGTAATATCCTATAATATTACTATAATGTTGTCCAACTGTAATATCCTTTTATATTACCCTGATGTTGTCCAACTTTAATATCCTTTTATATTACCCTGATGTTGTCCAACTGTAATATCCTTTTATATTACCCTGATGTTGTCCAACTGTAATATCCTTTTATATTACCCTGATGTTAACTGTAATTGTTTAGTTAGTTGTTATTTAGTTTTTAGCTTAGGTATTAGTATATTTGTGTGTGCATTTATTCCCCCTGTGTCAACTGTTGCACATTCATTTCCCTCGGGATAAATAGTTTCTTGAATCTTGAATATCTACTATATAATTCGCTAACGGACTGTGTGTGTGTGTGTGTGTGTGTGTGTGTGTGTGTGTGTGTGTGCGTGTGCGTGTGCGTGTGCGCGCTTGGGTCTGGTCTGAACGTGACCAAGTTCCATTTGTTAAGCATTCCATCGAGTAGTTTTCGTTTTGCGGGCGATTTAGTGGAAAATTCAGGGGTAACAATGGAAGTCAGGTGATCATCTTACACAATACTCATGTAGGGGCCACAGCCTAATGCACAGGCAGGGGCCAGGCCCATTGTTCTCAGCGTGACGGCTCCTCCACCACAACAGTTGCTATGCAGCACAGATCGATTGTTGTACACAAGATAGGAAGGCTGGCAGTGTTAGTTTGCAAGGACTGCATACTGTAAAGGTTACACTGTATTTGTATTTTTGTACGGGTTTTTCTTTCCATTATACAACATTTTTATGTGAAAAGTTAGTGTCAACTACTACGTCTAGATCCCGTGGAATCCCACGGGCAATGCGCTAGTCCTTTTATATTACCCCTGATGTTGTCCAACTGTAATATTTTATTATATTACCATAATATAGTCAAACAGCAAAATGAAACAACACCAGCCTCAATGGGTGAATCTAATTATTACTAGACGTGTGGTTCCTCACCTTATTTCATGAGTTGGATGGTGCACCCTCCGGAGGACCCCGGGGTGTCCAGGAGCTGGCTCCTCGGTGAAGAGGCCCCTGGGATGATCAGTCAGCCTGTCCACCCGGAGGGTCCTCGTGGAGAGCGACCATCCCACTTCTGACACCAAGTTTGTGGTGAGAGGCTGCTTCAACCAGACTCTAATCAGTCTGACTGGGGGCCAGGTGAGGCTGCTTCAACCAGACTCTAATCAGTCTGACTGGGGGCCAGGGGAGGCTGCTTCAACCAGACTCTAATCAGTCTGACTGGGGGCCAGGTGAGGCTGCTTCAACCAGACTCTAATCAGTCTGACTGGGGCAGGTGAGGCTGCTTCAACCAGACTCTAATCAGTCTGACTGGGGCAGGTGAGGCTGCTTCAACCAGACTCTAATCAGTCTGACTCAGGCCAGGTGAGGCTGCTTCAACCAGACTCTAATCAGTCTGACTGGGGCCAGGTGAGGCTGCTTCAACCAGACTCTAATCAGTCTGACTGGGGCCAGATGAGGCTGCTTCAACCAGACTCTAATCAGTCTGACTGGGGCCAGGTGAGGCTATTTCAACCTGAAACAAACCGCACACAGTCCAAATATGTTACGTAGGTTCTGTTCTGCAAGAACCAGAACCAGAAGCGGGAATGTGAATCATACCACTTTGACTCTGGGCTTGTCGAGGTTAGTTTCCCTCTGGTCTTCCTGCTCCTCCTCCTGCTCCTCTGGTCTCTGCAGTTTGGCCGCGACCGCCTGGATGGACCCCAGCCAGTCCTCCCTGAGCACACACATAGGACAGTCTCATGGTTAGGGTGCAGGTGTGAGAAGACCTCACCTGTCCTCAGGGAAGATATACATTACGTGTTCTCAGGTAGGTAGACCTTATCTGTCCTCAGGTGTAGATGGACCTTACCTGTTATTACGTTACCATTGACAATTAGACGGCTCGATGTCTGGTCAATGTAACATAATAAGGAGACGGTAGCCAAAGTAATCAGCAAAGAGTATTTTAATTAATAGTTACCATGGTTGAACAAAGGAAAGATAAAGTAACGACAGACAGGAACACATAACTGCACAGACAGGATCAGCAACCAGACAAAGGGGAAGACAGAATACTTATACATGAGGGAATGACGAGACGAGACACACCTGGGTTGATTACAAATGGGTACACCTGGAAGGGAAAGCGATAAGGACTACAAAACCATGACAGGGAACTACAGCTAGACATGACACATCACACTAGGAGCGCCTGATCAGGGCACAAACACATAACACCTGTCCTCAGGTGTAGATAGACCTTACGTGTCCTCAGGTGTAGATAGACCTTACGTGTCCTCAGGTGTAGATGGACCTTATCTGTCCTCAGGTGTAGATGGACCTTATCTGTCCTCAGGTGTAGATAGACCTTACGTGTCCTCAAGTGTAGATAGACCTTACCTGTCCTTAGGTAGATAAACATTACCTGTCCTCAGGTAGATAGACCTTACCTGTCCTCAGGTAGATAGACATTCCCTGTCCTTTGGTAAATAGACAATACCTGTCCTCAGGTGTAGATAGACTTTGCCTGTCCTTAGGTGTAGATGGACCTTACCTGTCCTCAGGTGTGTCTACATGGAAGGTCCTCTCTATGACCGTGGTCCACTGGAGACACCGAATCACAAAGGAGTTGGCCTTTGGTCGCTCTGTCTTCATCACCTGACATTCTAGAGGATGGGAAAAGGAGAAGGAAGGAGAGGAGGAGAAGAAGGAGGAGGAGAAGAGAGGATGAAGTGTATGAGAGCAAGAGAAGGTGAGGAGAGCACAAAAATATAAAAGTCACATGTTGTTATATATCAATGAAATCTTCCAGAGACCGTGTAGAGCTAGAGATAACAGACCAAACATGCCACCCGTCTCCTTTTAGAGAACAAGAGCGTAGACCTAGAGAATATAGGTCTTACGGGCAACAGAGAAGTTGTTGAGAGGGGTCTCTAGTTGGTCTACGTCCGGCGGCCGCTCCTTGTAACCGATGAAGGAGCCGTCGCTTTTTAACAGGAAGAACCGCGGCCGCCATGTTTTGATGTACTCTCCTGTTAGAGAGAGACGACAGATAGATACTCATAGAGAGAGAGACAAACACAGAGAGACAGATACTCAAAGAGAGAGAGAGACTAACACTCAGAGAGAGAGAGAGAGACTAACACTCAGAGAGAGAGAGAGAGAGAGAGAGAGAGAGAGAGAGAGAGAGAGAGAGAGAGAGAGAGAGAGAGAGAGAGAGAGAGAGAGAGAGAGAGAGAGAGAGAGAGAGAGAGACACACACACACACACTCAGAAAGAGAGAAAGAGAGACAAACACTCAGATAGAGCGCGAGAGAGAGACACACTCAGAGAGGAAGAGACAGGCACTCAGAGAGACAGAGACAGACACTCACAGAGAGAGAGACAGGCACTCACAGAGAGCGAGAGACAGGCACTCACAGAGAGAGAGAGAGACAGTCTCAAATAAAGCTCTTTGAATTTAATATAATTTAGTGGAGAAAGACCGAGAGTGAGATAGAGAAAAATACATTTTCTCATAATTACTTTATTTTGTGTAGAGTACACAGTGGCCAAGAACATCACACACACACACACACACACACACACACACACACCGTTTTACCTCGTTTATGAAGCCATCCCTCCTTCACGATGGTCCCCTCAGACATGACGACCAGCAGACTCTATCCTCCCTCGGATTAGTTGATTAGAGTAGGGGTCCGAGGCTATTCCTTAATCAGAGAACACACAACTTATTAATATCAGCTAAATTATTGTTCTGCTAAAAACAACACTTTGCTGCTTAGCTACATTAAGGAATTTCATAAACTCTGGTTATCAACAAGTAGTAGGTAACAATATGATTTATTTTCTCTGCTATCGATTGATGGGAGGAGGTTATGCTTTTGCCCTGTTTCTTTGTTCGTTGTCTGTTAGCAAGATAACTTAAAAGGTTATGTGCGGAATTGGACACAACTTGGTGGTAAGATTACCTATGGGAGGCCAAGGAGGATTTGGTTTTGATCCGGATCCAGATACAAATCCAGGGGACGTTTTGGTGTAGCGGAGCTGTGGGCTCTGCTGAGTGCCCTCTAGTTGATCTATTATAGCCAAGTAATGTGTTTCTGCAATAATGATGTTCTTCTGGCGTCTGAGAGAGATTCAGAAATAACCGCTACACATTTAATCATCCACTTAATCACAAACAACATCCATTTCCGGACACTTCCGTTGACCCTCAGAATAACTACTTTCTTTCTGTGCTGTAACCAAGCAACCATGACACCGCAGACAGGAACAAACTGAATATTATACGTCAGTAATAATAATAATAATAATAATAATAATAATAATAATAATAATAATGAGGAGAGGAGAGACAGAGTGATGGAGGGATGATAGAGGAGAGACAGAGTGATGGAGGGATGATAAGAGAAGAGACAGAGTGATGGAGGGATGATAGAGGAGAGACAGAGTGATGGAGGGATGATGGTGGAGAGACAGAGTGATGGAGGGATGATGGTGGAGAGACAGAGTGATGGAGGGATGATAGAGGAGAGACAGAGTGATGGAGGGATGATAGAGGAGAGACAGAGTGATGGAGGGAAGAGAAAGGAGAGAGACAGAGTGATGGAGGGATGATAAAGAGACAGAATGATGGAGAGATGCCTCTGGATTGAGCGTGATGTCAACAGGTGAGAGCAATGAGCTTACCTGTGTTTAGAAGAGTGGAGGCAGAGGGAGGTCAGAGGTCAGATCCCAGCAGTGACACCACAAAACATCTCCAACCAGGTGAGCCTGAGAAACGCTCCCTTAACCTCCTCCCAGGTGGCGTCCTGTCACACGGTCTGTCCATCTCTCCTCTCTCACCCTGCTCCCTGCACCCTGGGCTCCGCAGGGTCCTAGTGCCCGGCCGTCTCAACAAATAGACCTTCGCCCCGTGGGTCACAGACAGGTCACAGAGAGGTCAAGGTTGAATAAAACCTCTAATCGCTCTCCAGTCTTCTTCTCTTGATTTTATCATCTCCTTTACTCCTTTGCCCCTTCTCTCCTCCCCTCGTCTCACATTCTATCATTGATGACCTATCCCCCCCCTTCTCCTCTACGCTCTCCTTTTCTCCTCTCTTCTCCCCACCACCTTCTCTCTCCTCCTTACCTCTCCCCCTGTTCCTAAGGCCCCAGGCGATCACATCAGGGTCAACAACAGAACCAAAGGGGTTTTTACATTACCTTGGTCTGGCGGCCTGGTCCGCTGTGGGCGGTTAATGCTGTGCTTCTGACATCACAAACGACTTCTCTAGAGAGGTTAATGCAGTTTGGCACTATCAGATAAATCTCCTCCGGGGGGGGGGGGTTAATGTTGTGTTTGTGACCATTAGAAAGGTGTCCTCTGCAGGTTAATGCTGTGTTTGTGTGACCAGCAGATGGAACCAAGGGTGTGATTTCCCGTTCGGAAACATCCACCATCAGCTTGATAAGGTTAGCGCCGTTCCCTTCCTCCTTTGCTCTTGAATTACTCATTATCATCATCATTTATCATCATGTGAATGAGTGATCCATTATTCAAACGCTGACAGTATACACCCCGCCTTCAAATACAGGCTGTTCTTTTGTATGACTATACACATACATAAGACTAATATGACTATACACATACTGTACATATTGTTGGAGACTTTTGCCACGCGATTTGTGAGAGTTTAAATAAAGATGTATCTTGGAAAGTGAATTGTCTTTAAAGAGTACTTCTATGCATATAAGTCTCAGTGCCAACAGGGTTATGCTGTTCTGCTGAAGTGAGCCCCTAGCGTAAGAAACACAAAGTTTATATATATTAATTAAAAAAACACATTGGCATTTCCCGAGGGACTATACTTCTGCCACTGCTCAAATCCCACTGACTCATACAAGTGCATGGTTTCAAGATTCAAGAACTTTATTTAACCCGAGGGATGAGGGTTGAGAGTACAAATGGGAAAGTCCTTTCTAAAGCAAGTGAGCACATGATATCAGTATTATATCATCATAGATCATATATACACATACATATGACTGCAAAATATCCCTCCCTCACTCATTATCAGTGATCCATTATTCAAACGCAGACGGTATACACCCTGCCTTCAAATACAGGCTGTTCTTTTGTAAGTCTTGTTTGTTTTATTTTTTGGTTTTCATACATACATCCATCCATCCATACACTTCACTCGATCATATGGTAAATGGTCTGCCTTTTATATAGTGCTTTACAAGTCATGCCTCACATTCACCCATTTATACCCATATTTAACCACCAAATCCTTAACGGCAGGAGCAGTTAGGGTTAGGGTGTCTTGCTCAAGGACACCCTGACCGTTTTTGCTAGGAGGAGCCGGGTGATCGAACCAGCAACCTTCCGGTTGTGAGGCGACCGCTCTACTTATTACTACTTCCGCCCATAATAATGCCGCCATAATATGACTATACACATTCATATGACTCTATTATATGACTATACACATACATATGACTAGGGTTCTGCTGTTCTGCTGAAGTGAGCCCCTAGTGTAAGAAACACAAGGTTTATATCCATCCATCCATCTTCTCCCGCTTATCCGTAATCGGGTCGCGGAGGTAGCAGCTCCAGCAGGGGACTCCAAACTTCCCTCTCCCTGGCAACATCGACAAGCTCTGACTGGGCGTTCCCAGGCCAGTGTGGAGATTAGTGATGGGAATTCCGGCTCTTTTGAGTGAGCCGGCTCATTTGGCTCGGCTCACCAAGAAGAGCCGGCTCTTTCGGCTCCCAAACGGCTCTTCTATTTTACCACATATACCTTTTATTTACATGAAAGAGGTGGTGGTTCTTGATGTCCAGCAATCAGTGGTAAGGCAAACTGCAGTAGCTTCCTTAACCCTGGCCTGCAGTGAAGCACGTTCTCTATCATACAGTCTCGGAATGGTTTTTTGAGAGTGTTTTCCTGCTTGGAGGAACATACATTGGATTGAGAGCCTGTGTGAAGCTTCGGAATCCCTTGTCCTCCACAATGGAAAATGGTTGGAAATCACTTGCAATCATTTTGGCCAATTCTTCATCCACTATGTTCTGTCTAGCTGGGGTCATTCATTGCCTTTGCCATTCATTGCATATAAATTGGCTTATTGAGGTCTGTGTAGCTGTTGGTTTTTGGGTACCTGATGCATGGGTGGTAGATCCTGTAGCTGCAGCAACAACAGGTGGAGTAGACACACAGAAGCAGAAGCAGGCAGTCTGACCTGCCTTTTTTCTTCCAACTGAACTGTTGGATGCACAGTTCTCAAGTGCCTGTGGAGGTGGTTTGTGGACCCTGCTCTATATGAGAGCTTCATGTTGCAAATTCTGCATTCTGCCTTTGTGTTTGCACAATTGTTAAAATGCAGCCAAATGCTGCTTCTTTTCCTACTTTCACTCATCTTATTTGCGCGACGCAAACTGACCCTTCACCGTGTGAAGTGTCACCCCTCCATCTTTTCAGCTATCAGCACTGAGCACACGCCGGCCCTCCCTCCTTATCTATCCTCACGTGATGCACAGCATGACATGCAGTCATGACAGTGACATTCAGTCACTGCATGTACGCGGAGCACCCGTAAAAAAAAAAAATAACGGCTCGTTCGCGGGTGCGAGCCGGCTCCCGTCGTTCACTAAACGAGCCGGCTCAAAGAGCCGGCTCGTTCGCGACCGACACATCACTAGTGGAGATGTAGTCACCCCACCTGTACCTCGGTCTGCCCCGTGGTCTCCTCCCACCTGTACCTCGGTCCAGGGTGCGAACTGGAGGGGAGCAGGGGGAGCTATAGCTCCCCTAGTGGTGACATGAGCTCCCCTGGGAACATGGTTTGTGAAATTTGGGGGGAGCTCTCTAAAATATAGCTATAGCTGTATTATTAATATTAATATTGTTCATGGTTGGTGCCGCTGGCTGCTCTTATCGCGTGTGTTCGGCTCTGTGTGGGCTACAGCCATAATAGGCTATAGCCCATGTGAAACAAGCATGTAGCCTGTTTTTGAGTCATTTTAAGTTGATTTTATTAAACAGTCAAACGTTACATTGGTGGTCCGTGGATTATTTATTATCAAGTTGATGTTTGCGTAGCCCATACATGCTCGGGAAATCTGTTGACATGAACATGATCCATCGGGACGTTTCATGTAAATGTAGACCTGTGTAGACTGCGGCACCACCCCGTGTGCAACAGATTTTCTCTTTATAATAGGCCTATGTCTGTGCTGTTGCTATTAATGCACGGATCAGCATTTACCCCCCCCCCCCCCCCCCGGAGACCGTGGTATAGTTCGCACACTGCCTCGGTCTGCCCCGTGGTCTCTTCCCAGTTGGATGTGCCTGGAAAACCTCCCTCGGGAGGCGACCAGGAAGCATCCTTACTAGATGAACCACCTCAACTGGCTCCTTTCTACGCGAAGGAGCAGCGGCTCTACTCCTAGTCTCTCACGAGTGACTGAGCTTCTCACCCTATCCCTCAGGGAGATACCAGCCACCCTCCTGAGGAAACTCATTTCGGCCGCTTGTATTCGCGATCTCGTCCTTTCGGTCATTACCCATTGCCACAAGGTTTATATATATTAATTAAAAAAAACACATTGGTGTTGGCATTTCCCGAGGGACTATACTTCTGCCACTTCTGACTCTGACTCACTTCTGGTTTCACATTCGTGGCAGAATCAGAGAGAGAAGTTCACACTGAAGTCATTCTGGCACAAGAGCATGGTTGAGATTCCATTGAGTGTACAAACGGGAAAGTCCCTTCTTATGCTTTGTTCCCACTGTCGTGCGATCCGTTACGAACGCCACGATTGGCCATTCGTAGCTGATCGTGGACTTTCTCTTTTTTTAAGGTTTGGATACGAGGTGAAGCAATACAGATACAGATACAGATGACACCAGTGTTCTTTCCTTCACACATTTATTTTGCACTTTTAAAAACCATTAAAAACATGGAACGTTCTACATGACCCGTACAGGAAAACCCGCCAAAAGTAATTAATTATAATAATTAATATATATATATATATATATATATCAGTGGTGAAGCGTCAGGGCCTTCAAGGTATTCAGAGAAGACCCTGGAACTCTCAGATGAAACAAAAATAAAATGTAATACAATTTAATCAAATTTAAATAAAATGAATAAATGAGAATGGTATCTGTGTTGTTATCTGTTATATTACAGTGTTAGGTTGATTTGTTTGTCTTTCTCGGTCCATGCACGACGCATTTGAGTGGTTTTGTGTTGGAAAAACAATGCAACCAATCACATATTTTTCTGGGTTGCTGGGAAGAATATCCTTCAACCAAAGTATTCCTGATGACTTTGGCCCTCAGACTGAATGCGATTGTACGTTTGGATTGACAATTTGATCAACCAATCATATAGTGATTTGTATCCAATGGGCGTATTCTTTCAGATTTCCCCACAGCTCAATAGGGACCTAGAAGGTATACTGGCTGGAGCGAGAGTGGATCTAGCGTAGTGCTAAGTTTTTTATACGTAGGATTTTACGTCAAAATGACGAAGGCGAAGATGATGGGCTGTTACTTCACTACATGGACACTGCTTTACCAACTATGGTACACTTGGAAATTGGCTGCGACAATCTTATCTCCGTGACGTCTACGTCTACCGTCTACAGCAGGGGTTCCCAAAGTGGGGGTCGCGGGACCCCGAGGGAGTTTCGCGGGACCCCGAGTGGGGGTCGCGAGATGATTTCAGAATCCTCTTGATGTGACCCATGAGGTTTATTTGTATTATCATTGTATTATCATTATTGTTAATAATAACTTGAGTGACAAATAAAGGAATTCTGATTCACAGATTCACGACAGTATCATCATTGAAAAAAAGAAGCCACACACGATGTTCGTGATCGCGATTATCCTCCCGCGACATAAAAGTTTGGGAACCCCTGGTCTACAGAAGGTCCAGTTGTGATAGACACGCTTCGCCACTGGATGATACAAGTTATGAATTACAGCCAATATCTGCAATATATCCATTATTAGTTGTGTTAATCCATCCATGATACAGACCGCAGGAAGCCTGTAGAACAGGATGTGTCACATGAACTAGTGATGTGTCGGTCGCGAACGAGCCGGCTCAAAGAGCCGGCTCTTTTTAGTGAACGACGGGAGCCGGCTCGCACCCGCGAACGAGCCGTTATTTTTTTTTTTTACGGGTGCTCCGCGTACATGCAGTGACTGAATGTCACTGTCATGACTGCATGTCATGCTGTGCATCACGTGAGGATAGATAAGGAGCGAGGGGCGGCGTGTGCTCAGTGCTGATAGCTGAAAAGATGGAGGGGTGACACTTCACACGGTGAAGGGTCAGTTTGCGTCGCGCAAATAAGATGAGTGAAAGTAGGAAAAGAAGCAGCATTTGGCTGCATTTTAACAATTGTGCAAACACAAAGACAGAATGCAGAATTTGCAACATGAAGCTCTCATATAGAGCAGGGTCCACAAACCACCTCCACAGGCACTTGAGAACTGTGCATCCAACAGTTCAGTTGGAAGAAAAAAGGCAGGTCAGACTGCCTGCTTCTGCTTCTGTGTGTCTACTCCACCTGTTGTTGCTGCAGCTACAGGATCTACCCCCCATGCATCAGGTACCCAAAAACCAACAGCTACACAGACCTCAATAAGCCAATTTATATGCAATGAATGGCAAAGGCAATGAATGACCCCAGCTAGACAGAACATAGTGGATGAAGAATTGGCCAAAATGATTGCAAGTGATTTCCAACCATTTTCCATTGTGGAGGACAAGGGATTCCGAAGCTTCACACAGGCTCTCAATCCAATGTATGTTCCTCCAAGCAGGAAAACACAAAAATCATTCCGAGACTGTATGATAGAGAACGTGCTTCACTGCAGGCCAGGGTTAAGGAAGGTACTGCAGTTTGCCTTACCACTGATTGCTGGATATCAAGAACCACCACCTCTTTCATGTAAATAAAAGGTATATGTGGTAAAATAGAAGAGCCGTTTGGGAGCCGAAAGAGCCGGCTCTTCTTGGTGAGCCGAGCCAAATGAGCCGTCTCACTCAAAAGAGCCGGAATTCCCATCACTAACATGAACGCGCTGGCCGCGCAGTCCCGTCGGTCTGATGCGCGTTCATTATGCCTATTCAAATAACTCTAATGATTCAAATAAGGGCTATACAACTTTTAGGACCTAATGATTCAAATAAGGGCTATTCAAATGTTCGTACTGGGAAGTTAATTTCCATTAAAAAAAAATCTACGCTGGTTTATAGACGTCTCTTTTCCCATGTTAGTCAATGGAAAAAAATAGTTTTGGGCGTGACTTGTAATTCCACCGTTTGGCCACTACGAACATTTGCCTCAACGCTTGGCCTACATCCTGGGGGATTGAACTCAATGGGGAGAGAGGTAGACCGGAAGAATTGAAGGGAGTAGGATTAACTTTATTACCAATCGATTTAATTTAGCCTACCTGTCAACGTCTAATGTGGCTTCTATTGGCAAGTAGATGCTTGCCACATGCTGGAATAAAGTTCCACCTGGGAGGTCCAAACGATAAGTGTCACATGACAGTGAGACACGGGGCATACTTCAGTCTCTACAAACTACTGAGCTGTAGTGATGGGAATTCCGGCTCTTTTGAGTGAGCCGGCTCATTTGGCTCGGCTCACCAAGAAGAGCCGGCTCTTTCGGCTCCCAAACGGCTCTTCTATTTGACCACATATACCTTTTATTTACATGAAAGTGGTGGTTCTTGATGTCCAGCAATCAGTGGTAAACTGTAGTAGCTTCCTTAACCCTGGCCTGCAGTGAAGCACGTTCTCTATCATACAGTCTCGGAATGATTTTTGAGAGTGTTTTCCTGCTTGGAGGAACATACATTGGATTGAGAGCCTGTGTGAAGCTTCGGAATCCCTTGTCCTCCACAATGGAAAATGGTTGGAAATCACTTGCAATCATTTTGGCCAATTCTTCATCCACTATGTTCTGTCTAGCTGGGGTCATTCATTGCCTTTGCCATTGCCATTCATTGTATATAAATTGGCTTATTGAGGACTGTGTAGCTGTTGGTTTTTGGGTACCTGATGCATGGGGGGTAGATCCTGTAGCTGCAGCAACAACAGGTGGAGTAGACACACAGAAGCAGAAGCAGGCAGTCTGACCTGCCTTTTTTCTTCCAACTGAACTGTTGGATGCACAGTTCTCAAGTGCCTGTGGAGGTGGTTTGTGGACCCTGCTCTATATGAGAGCTTCATGTTGCAAATTCTGCATTCTGCCTTTGTGTTTGCACAATTGTTTAAATGCAGCCAAATGCTGCTTCTTTTCCTACTTTCACTCATCTTATTTGCGCGACGCAAACTGACACTTCCCCGTGTGAAGTGTCACCCCTCCCTCTGTTCAGCTATCAGCACTGACCACACGCCGCCCCTCCTCCTTATCTATCCTCACGTTATGCACAGCATGACATGCAGTCATGACAGTGACATTCAGTCACTGCATGTACGCGGAGCACCCGTAAACAAATAAATAACGGAGCCGGCTCGTTCGCGACCGACACATCACTACTGAGCTGAGATGAGGTAAAAACGGGCTAATTTGACGTCAAATATAATTATATAGAATCAATTGGCAACTCTTTGGTAACTACTTGAAAACTCAATGCTTGTCTTTTTATCCCCCGTCCAGTGGTGTTCTCGGGACCCCGGCCCTGAGGGCCCGTCTGGGTGCATTAGAGTGCCACTTCACGTGGGAGCTGGACAACACCAGGTCAAATGGTCTCTATCTCAGGGATAAGCTGGAGGACATCGGCACTGACCAGGGAAATCCATGGCTCGGACACATCTACAACCTGCGGGCGCACATCCACTTCCAGCTGGCTTCTCAAGAGGACACCCCGGGATCCACCCTGGAGGACGCGCTGCGCTGCTTCGGCATGGCGGCGGAGGCCCTCCGTCAGGTGAGGAACACCGTCTCAGACGAGGGCCCCTGGCTGCTGGTCAACTACGGGAACCTCGCCTGGCTGCACTATCACATGGGAGAGCACGCCGAGAGCCTGGTGTACGTGGGCAAGGTGGAGGCACTGCTGCGGGAATACCCGTCTCCGATACAGGAGCAGCTCCACCAGGAGGTCCTTGCCGAGAAAGCGTGGACACTCATGAATTTCGGCCCAGCCAGCAAAAGTAAAGCAGTGGAGTACTTCACGAAAGCAATCGAGGTGGAGCCGGACATGGTGGAGTGGACCACAAGCCACGCGTTGGCGTTGTCCATTTCATCTAAAGACCCGTCACCAGAGCAGAAGGCGAACATCTTGAAGGTGCTGAGACGAGCCACTGAACGAGATCCAGATAACTTATACATCGTTGCAGTTTACCTGAAAAGACTCGCCGAGACCGGCGAAGCGATTGAAGACCAAGCCCGTAAGTTGGCCGAGAAAGTGCTGAGGAGGCCCCAGAGCCTCTACAGCGGGATCAGACCCCTGCTGAGACTGTACAGACGGTACGGGTCCCTCGACGAGGCCATCGACGTTGCAAAGGAGGCTTCCGATCGACATCCAAACGCACGGCATCTTAAGGACTGTCTGGCGCGCTGTTACATGTGGAAGGTCTTTTCAGACGACAGGGACAGTCTCCTGATACATAGCCTGAGAGAACGGGCCATCGTGCTGTACACGGAGGTGGTCAAGCTTTATCCTTATACTTTCTTAAAAGCCAAGATCTCCCTGGCCAAATTATATGCAGCCCGGCATAACAAGATGGAAAGTGACGAGACATTCAAGGAGTTGTTGGCAAGTCATTCAGAGCCTCCCCAGCTGCAGATGCTTTATTACAAATATGCCACATTCCTACACTTTCAACTAAAAGACAGCTACAGGTCAATAGAATATCACATGAAGGCAGCAAAAATACAGCATCCCTCCTACTTTCGTACTAACAGCATACTCATTTTACAACAGATCAAAAAAAGAACAAATAACCGAGAAATTGAAGACTTTCTGGCCAAACTGGAGGAGCCCATCACACCACAACCAAAACAATGATATGCAACTGTACAACCAAATTAGACTAAATACTTTATTTCTTAAATATGTCATAAGTTGTCAAATGTATCAGTGTTGAAATCATCAACTTATTGGTTATTACAACTGTAATAACCAATGGACAAATGAGAACGTGCCTCCAAACTGCTTCTTTGCGCTTATAAGCACTTGGTTTTTTAACATATTGTACGTTCATGTTGTTAATGCACTTTATGACATTATGCGGGCATCCTAGTAGTTGGGAAGATTTTCTTTATTGGCCTGCAATCGGGAATGCTGGGAACTTGTTCTACTCGTATCTTTATTTACCACAGAAATAGATTGTCTCTTTCAAATTACTTCTTGTAAGCCGCTTTGGATAAAAGCAAATGTTAAATGTATTATTTATCACTGTGCATGGAAATGTATCATTATAGATTATACATTATTATTATAGGCTGTTATATATGTTATAAAGTAAATTACAACAACGATATTACAACATTAAACTATTGGGCTAAAACCATGGATGTATCAATGAGACACATAAACCAACATATCATAATCAGGATCGGCGAAATAACAAATAAACCGATTCAAAACGTGCTGTATCCATGGATGTAGAGATGTTCCACTGTGGCTTTGACCTGCATGATAGTAGTAAATAGTAAATGACATACAGCTACATTAAACTCCGTTTATGTTGTGTTGTGTAGTTTGTGTTACTGTTTTGTAACTGAGACTTTAATTAATGTTTATTGCATTAACTTTATGTATTCAAACATTCACGATAACGGATTTATGTTTATTGCATTAACTTTGTTTTCAAACATTCACGATAACGGATTTACTGCATACAGCCCACTGAAGTATTATAAGATGATACAAGTTATGAATTACAGCCAATATCTGCAATCTATCCATTATTAGTTATGTTAATCCATCCATGATACAGACCGCAGGGAGCGTGTAGAACAGGATGTGTCACATGAACGCGCTGGCCGCGCAGTCCCGTGGGTCTGATGCGCGTTCATTATGCCTATTCAAATAACGCCCTGGATGGCTATCGGGGATTTTTACAACTTTTAGGACCTAATGATTCAAATAAGGGCTATTCAAATGTTCGTACTGGGAAGTTAATTTCCATTAAAAAAAAAATCTACGCTGGTTTATAGACGTCTCTTTCCCCATGTTAGTCAATAGAAAAAAATAGTTTTGGGCGTGACTTGTAATTCCACCGTTTGGCCACTACGAACATTTGCCTCAACGCTTGGCCTACTTCCTGGGGGATTGAACTCAATGGGGAGAGAGGTAGACCGGAAGAATTTAAGGGAGTAAGATTAACTTTATTACCAATCGATTTAATTTAGCCTACCTGTCAACGTCTAATGTGGTTTCTATTGGCAAGTAGATGCTTGCCACATGCTGGAATAAAGTTCCACCTGGGAGGTCCAAACGATAAGTTTCACATGACAATTTTATTGCACCGTATAAGTTAAATATTACATCTGTGAGACACGGGGCATACTTCAGTAAAAGTAAAGCAGTGGAGTACATGGTGGAGTGGACCACAAGCCACGCGTTGGCGTTGTCCATTTCATCTAAAGACCCGTCACCAGAGCAGAAGGCGAACATCTTGAAGGTGCTGAGACGAGCCACTGAACGAGATCCAGATAACTTATACATCGCTGCAGTTTACCTGGAAAGACTCGCCGAGACCGGCGGAGCGATTGAAGACCAAGCCCGTAAGTTGGCCGAGCGAGTGCTGAGGAGGCCCCAGAGCATCTACAGCGGGATCAGACCCCTGCTGAGACTGTACAGACGGTTCGGGTCCCTCGACGAGGCCATCGACGTTGCAAAGGAGGCTTCCGATCGACATCCAAACGCACGGCATCTTAAGGACTGTCTGGCGCGCTGTTACAAGTAGAAGGTATTTTCAGACGACAGCGACAGTCTCCTGATACATAGCCTGAGAGAACGGGCCATCGTGCTGTACACGGAGGTGGTCAAGCTTTATCCTCATACTTTCTTTAAAGCCAAGATCTCCCTGGCCAATTTATATGCAGAATCAACCCAGCATAAGTTGTTGGCAAGTCATTCAGAGCCTCCCCAGCTGCAGATGCTTTATAACAAATATGCCAAATTCCTAAACTTTCACCTACAAGACAGCTACAGGTCAATAGAATATTTCATGAAGGCAGCAGAAATACAGCATCCCTCCTTCTTTCATACTAACAGCATACACATTTTACAACAGATCAAAAATAAAAAAACGAATCTCCACACCGAATGTGTGGAGAAATTGAAGACTTTCTGGCCAAACTGGAGGAGCCCATCACACCACAACCAAAACAATGATATGCAACTGTACAACCAAATTAGACTAAATCCTTTATTTATTAAATATGTCATAAGTTGTCAAATGTATCAGTGTTGAAATCATCAACTTATTGGTACAACTGTAATAACCAATGGACAAATGAGAATGTGCCTCCAAACTGCTTCTTTGCACTTATAAGCACTTGGTTTTGTTTTGTTGCACTTGTAAGCACTTGACGTTCAAAACGTGCTGTATCCATGGATGTAGAGATGTTCCACTGTGGCTTTGACCTGCATGATAGTAGTAAATAGTAAATAGTAAATGACATACAGCTACAACTCTGTTTATGTTGTGTTGTGTAGTTTGTGTTACTGTTTTGTAACTGAGACTTTAATGAATGTTTATTGCATTAATTTGTTTTCAAACATTCACGATAATGGATTTACTGCATACAGCCCACTGAAGTATTATAAGATGATACCAGTGGTGAAGCGTCAGGGCCTTCAAGGTATTCAGAGAAAAATAAAATGTAATACAATTTAATCAAATTTAAATAAAATGAATAAATGAGAATGGTATCTGTGTTGTCATCTGTTATATTACAGTGTTACGTTGATTTGTTTGTCTTTCTCGGTCCATGCACGACGCATTTGAGTGGTTTTGTGTTGGAAAAACAATGCAAACAATCAGATATTTTTCTGGGTTGCTGGGAAGAATATCCTTCAACCAAAGTATTCCCGATGACTTTGGCCCTCAGACTGAACGAGAGCGTACGTTTGGATTGACAATTTGATCAACCAATCATATAGTGATTTGTATCCAATGGGCTATTCTTTCAGATTTCCCCACAGCTCAATAGGGACCTAGAAGGTCTACTGGCTGGAGCGAGAGTGGATCTAGCGTAGTGCTACGTTTTTTATACGTAGGATTTTACGTCAAAATGGCGAAGGCGAAGATGATGGGCTGTTACTTCACTACATGGACACTGCTTTACCAACTATGGTACACTTGGAAATTGGCTGCGACAATCTTATCTCCGTGACGTCTACGTCTACCGTCTACAGCAGGGGTTCCCAAAGTGGGGGTCGCGGGACCCCGAGGGGGGGTAGCGAGATGATTTCAGAACCCTCTTGACACACACAATGTTCGTGATCGCGATTACCCCCCCCCCCCTCCCGTTGGACTTCACGATGTTCGCGATCGCGACATACCCCCCCCCCCCCTCCCGTTGGACTTCACGATGTTCGCGATCGCGACATAAAAGTTTGGGAACCCCTGGTCTACAGAAGGTCCAGTTGTGATAGACACGCTTCGCCACTGATATATATATATATATATATATATATATATATATATATATATATATATATATATATATATATATATATATATATATATATATATATATATATATATATATATATATATATATATATATATATATATATATATATATATATATATATATATAATTGATAACATACAATATATAAATTCATTGATATCAGTGTAATTCAGTCAATGTGCCGGGGAATGGCAAAGTTTGTAGTTGTTAACCCACAGGTGTGCAGCCAGGCTGCTTAAACCAGCCACCAACCACACACACATACTGCATAGTCACTTTTATTATATCAGTTACTATATAACAGACATTACATTTTTTATTTCATATTGGAGTCTACAATCGTGACATTGATTATCAATGTCAATTGGAGGTGTCAGGTGACAGGTGTCATTGTTGTGGCATCACCTGGAACAATGACAAAAGAAACATGAGAAGATATGGGAGACACATGAGGACACATGAGAAGAAGAGACAGGAGACACACGAGAAGAAGAGACAGGAGACACATGAGGAGAAGAGACAGGAGACACACGAGGAGAAGAGACAGGAGACACATGAGGAGAAGAGACAGGAGACACATGAGGAGAAGAGACAGGAGACACATGAGGAGAAGAGACAGGAGACACATGAGAAGAAGAGACAGGAGACACATGAGGAGAAGAGACAGGAGACACATGAGGAGAAGAGACAGGAGACACATGAGTAAAAGAGACAGGAGACACATGAGGAGAATAGACAGGAGACACACAGTGGCGGCTGGTGCATTTTTCACCAGGGGGGGGCTATACCATTTTTTTAATTTACAATTACATATTGTTAATTACATTATATACAATTACTTTTTGTATTGAAATGTCACCCTTCTGTCCATCACTTTCATCATGGCCACGCAAGGCCAGCTCAAAGGCACCACAGAACTTCTCACAGTCTATTATTTTAGACAGGATGTGTTTTTGTCCACCTCCTCATTGCGCTTCCTCACGGCAATCCTGTGGCCGTTGTCCAGCTGCGTATCAATGTTCACTCTGCCTAGCGTGGCTAGCTTCATAGCATTGTCTTCCGGGGGGGGCTGTTCTGAAACAGCCCCCCAAGACGTTTGGAGGACGCTGATTGGCTACATGTTATGTCACTCGTTTATATCTTGAATCAGCAATTGGCTAAACTGCTACAGAGACCCGCCTCCGTGGGGCTATTTCTCTACAGCCCCCCAGCATCGTCATACAGTGTACTAGGCATATGTTTACAAGGAAAAGCATATTATGTTGCGCAAATTATTTTAAAATCATATTTTACACATATTTCTGGGTGCATTCCATATTTTAAACACACACATATTGACAATTTATATATATGTATATTTAATTTTTATTTTTTATTTTAATTATTAATAATAATGTTTGTGCGTGTGGTTTAGGGGGGGGGCGGCGCCCCATCGCCCCCTATGGGCCAGCCGCCACTGGAGACACATGAGAAGAAGAGACAGCTGATGCATGCATACACTTCTTAACCATACTCGATCATACTCGATCATATGGTAAATGGTCATATAAAAGTCATATCTATGTGCATAGTCATAATGTAGAGTCTATATTATGACTATACACCTAGATATGACTATTTAATATGGCTATACACATACATATGACTCTATAATAGGACTATACACACATATTACTCTATAATATGACTATATACATACATATGACTAATATGACTAGGGTTCTGCTGTTCTGCTGAAGTGAGCCCCTAGTGTAAGAAACACAAGGTTTATAGATATTAATTTAAAAAAACACATTGGTGTTGGCATTTCCCGAGGGACTATACTTCTGCCACTTCTGACTGGTTTCACATTCGTGGCAGAATCAGAGAGAGAAGTTAAATCACACTGAAGTCATTCTGGCACAAGAGCATGGTTGAGATTCCATTGCGGGTACAAACGGGAAAGTCCCTTCTTATGCTTAGTTCCCACTGTCGTGCGATCCGTTACGAACGCCACGATTGGCCATTCGTAGCTGATCGTGGACTTTCTCCTTTTTTAAGGTTTGGATACGAGGTGATGCAATACAGATACAGATACAGATGACACCAGTGTTCTTTCCTTAACACATTTATTTTGCACTTTTAAAAACCATTAAAAACATGGAACGTTCTACATGACCCGTATAGAAGGATCCCGCCAAAAGTAATTCATTATAATAATTCATATATATATAAATATATATATATAGAATTGATAACATACAATATATAAATTCATTGATATCATAGTGTAATTCAGTCAATGTGTCTCCCCTCCACATCATGCCACTAAAGTGGCTTATTGGGCGCCTCCCGACAGCAAGGACACAGGATGAAGAGTTATCCGGGGAATGGCAAAGTTTGTAGTTGTTAACCCACAGGTGTGCAGCCTCACCTGGCCCCAGCTAGTCTGACTGGGGCCAGGTGAGGCTGCTTAAACCAGCCACCAACCACACACACATACTGCATAGTCACTTTTATTATATCAGTTACTATATAACAGACATTACATTTTTTATTTCATATTGGAGTCTACAATCGTGACATTGATTATCAATGTCAATTGGTGGTGTCAGGTGACAGGTGTCATTGTTCTGGCATCACCTGGAACAATGACAAAAGAAACATGAGAAGAGATGGGAGACACATGAGGACACATGAGACGAAGAGACAGAAGAGATATGAGACGAAGAGACAGGAGACACATGAGGAGAAGAGACAGGAGACACATGATGAGAAGATACAGAAGACACATGAGGATAAGAGACAGGAGACACATGAGGAGAAGAGACAGGAGACACATGAGGAGAAGAGACAGGAGACACATGAGGAGAAGAGACAGGAGACACACGAGAAGAAGAGACAGGAGACACATGAGGAGAAGAGACAGGAGACACATGAGGAGAAGAGACAGGAGACACATGAGAAGAAGAGACAGGAGACACATGAGGAGAAGAGACAGGAGACACACAGTGGCGGCTGGTGCATTTTTCACCAGGGGGGGCTATACCATTTTTTTTATTTACAATTACATATTGTTAATTACATTATATACAATTACTTTTTGTATTGAAATGTCACCCTTCTGTCCATCACTTTCATCATGGCCACGCAAGGCCAGCTCAAAGGCACCACAGAACTTCTCACAGTCTATTATTTTAGACAGGATGTGTTTGTCCACCTCCTCATTGTGCTTCCTCACGGCAATCCTGTGGCCGTTGTCCAGCTGCGTAGCAATGTTCACTCTGCCTAGCGTGGCTAGCTTCATAGCATTGTCTTCCGGGGGACGTTTCCCAAGACGTTTGGAGGACGCTGATTGGCTACATGTTATGTCACTCGTTTATATCTTGAATCAGCAATTGGCTAAACTGCTACAGAGACCCGCCTCCGTGGGGCTATTTCTCTACAGCCCCCCCAGCATCGTCATACAGTGTACTAGGCATATGTGTACAAGGAAAAGCATATTATGTTGCGCAAATTATTTTAAAATCATATTTTACACATATTTCTGGGTGCATTCCATATTTTAAACACACACATATTGACAATTTATATATATGTATATCTTTTTGTTTTTATTATTAATAATAATGTTTGTGCATGTGGTTTAGGGGGGGGCGGCGCCCCATCGCCCCCTATGGGCCAGCCGACACTGGAGACACATGAGAAGAAGAGACAGCTGATGCATGCATACACTTCTTAACCATACTCGATCATACTCGATCATATGGTAAATGGTCATATAAAAGTCATATCTATGTGCATAGTCATAATGTAGAGTCTATATTATGACTATACACCTAGATATGACTATTTAATATGGCTATACACATACATATGACTCTATAATAGGACTATACACACATATTACTCTATAATATGACTATACACATACATATGACTAATGTGACTAGGGTTCTGCTGTTCTGCTGAAGTGAGCCCCTAGTGTAAGAAACACAAGGTTTATATATATTAATTTTAAAAAACACATTGGTCTTGGCATTTCCCGAGGGACTATACTTCAGCCACTTCTGTCTGGTTTCACATTCGTGGCAGAATCAGAGAGAGAAGTTAAATCACAAGAGCATGGTTGAGATTCCATTGCGCGTACAAACGGGAAAGTCCCTTCTTATGCTGAGTTCCCACTGTCGTGCGATCCGTTACGAACGCCACGATTGGCCATTTGTAGCTGATCGTGGACTTTCTCTTTTTTTAAGGTTTGGATACGAGGTGAAGCAATACAGATACAGATACAGATGACACCAGTGTTCTTTCCTTCACACATTTATTTTGCACTTTTAAAAACCATTAAAAACATGGAACGTTCTACATGACCCGTATAGAAGGATCCCGCCAAAAGTAATTCATTATAATAATTCATATATATATATATATATATATATATATATATATATATATATATAATTGATAACATACAATATATAAATTCATTGATATCATAGTGTAATTCAGTCAATGTGTCTCCCCTCCACATCATGCCACTAAAGTGGCTTATTGGGCGCCTCCCGACAGCAAGGACACAGGATGAAGAGTTATCCGGGGAATGGCAAAGTTTGTAGTTGTTAACCCACAGGTGTGCAGCCTCACCTGGCCCCAGCTAGTCTGACTGGGGCCAGGTGAGGCTGCTTAAACCAGCCACCAACCACACACACATACTGCATAGTCACTTTTATTATATCAGTTACTATATAACAGACATTACATTTTTTATTTCATATTGGAGTCTACAATCGTGACATTGATTATCAATGTCAATTGGTGGTGTCAGGTGACAGGTGTCATTGTTCTGGCATCACCTGGAACAATGACAAAAGAAACATGAGAAGATATGGGAGACACATGAGGACACATGAGACGAAGAGACAGGAGACACATGAGAAGAAGAGACAGGAGACACATGAGAAGAAGAGACAGAAGACACATGAGGAGAAGAGACAGGAGACACATGAGAAGAAGAGACAGAAGACACATGAGGAGAAGAGACAGGAGACACATGAGGAGAAGAGACAGGAGACACATGAGGAGAAGAGACAGGAGACACATGAGAAGAAGAGACAGGAGACACATGAGGAGAAGAGACAGGAGACACATGAGGAGAAGAGACAGGAGACACATGAGAAGAAGAGACAGGAGACACACGAGAAGAAGAGACAGGAGACACATGAGGAGAAGAGACAGGAGACACATGAGAAGAAGAGACAGGAGACACATGAGAAGAAGAGACAGGAGACACATGAGGAGAAGAGACAGGAGACACATGAGGAGAAGAGACAGGAGACACATGAGAAGAAGAGACAGGAGACACATGAGGAGAAGAGACAGGAGACACATGAGGAGAAGAGACAGGAGACACATGAGGAGAAGAGACAGGAGACACATGAGAAGAAGAGACAGGAGACACATGAGGAGAAGAGACAGGAGACACACAGTGGCGGCTGGTGCATTTTTCCCCAGGGGGGGGCTATACCATTTTTTTATTTACAATTACATATTGTTAATTACATGATATACAATTACGTTTTGTATTGAAATGTCACCCTTCTGTCCATCACTTTCATCATGGCCACGCAAGGCCAGCTCAAAGGCACCACAGAACTTCTCACAGTCTATTATTTTAGACAGGATGTGTTTTTGTCCACCTCCTCATTGTGCTTCCTCACGGCAATCCTGTAGCCGTTGTCCAGCTGCGTATCAATGTTCACTCTGCCTAGCGTGGCTAGCTTCATAGCATTGTCTTCCGGGGGCGGCTGTTCTGAAACAGCCCCCCAAGACGTTTGGAGGACGCTGATTGGCTACATGTTATGTCACTCACTCGTTTATATCTTGAATCAGCAATTGGCTAAACTGCTACAGAGACCCGCCTCCGTGGGGCTATTTCTCTACAGCCCCCCCAGCATCGTCATACAGTGTACTAGGCATATGTTTACAAGGAAAAGCATATTATGTTGCGCAAATTATTTTAAAATCATATTTTACACATATTTTTGGGTGCATTCCATATTTTAAACACACACATATTGACAATTTATATATATGTATATTTAATTTTTATTTTTATTTTAATTATTAATAATAATGTTTGTGCGTGTGGTTTAGGGGGGGGCGGCGCCCCATCGCCCCCTATGGGCCAGCCGCCACTGGAGACACATGAGAAGAAGAGACAGCTGATGCATGCATACACTTCTTAACCATACTCGATCATACTCGATCATATGGTAAATGGTCATATAAAAGTCATATCTATGTGCATAGTCATAATGTAGAGTCTATATTATGACTATACACCTAGATATGACTATTTAATATGGCTATACACATACATATGACTCTATAATAGGACTATACACACATATTACTCTATAATATGACTATACACATACATATGACTAACGTGACTAGGGTTCTGCTGTTCTGCTGAAGTGAGCCCCTAGTGTAAGAAACACAAGGTTTATATATATTAATTTAAAAAAAACACATTGGTCTTGGCATTTCCCGAGGGACTATACTTCTGCCACTTCTGACTGGTTTCACATTCGTGGCAGAATCAGAGAGAGAAGTTCACACTGAAGTCATTCTGGCACAAGAGCATGGTTGAGATTCCATTGAGCGTACAAACGGGAAAGTCCCTTCTTATGCTTAGTTCCCACTGTCGTGCGATCCGTTACGAACGCCACGATTGGCCATTCGTAGCTGATCGTGGACTTTCTCTTTTTTTAAGGTTTGGATACGAGGTGATGCAATACAGATACAGATACAGATGACACCAGTGTTCTTTCCTTCACACATTTATTTTGCACTTTTAAAAACCATTAAAAACATGGAACGTTCTACATGACCCGTATAGAAGGATCCCGCCAAAAGTAATTCATTATAATAATTCATATATATATATATATATATATATATATATATATATATATATATATATATATATAATTGATAACATACAATATATAAATTCATTGATATCATAGTGTAATTCAGTCAATGTGTCTCCCCTCCACATCATGCCACTAAAGTGGCTTATTGGGCGCCTCCCGACAGCAAGGACACAGGATGAAGAGTTATCCGGGGAATGGCAAAGTTTGTAGTTGTTAACCCACAGGTGTGCAGCCTCACCTGGCCCCAGCTAGTCTGACTGGGGCCAGGTGAGGCTGCTTAAACCAGCCACCAACCACACACACATACTGCATAGTCACTTTTATTATATCAGTTACTATATAACAGACATTACATTTTTTATTTCATATTGGAGTCTACAATCGTGACATTGATTATCAATGTCAATTGGTGGTGTCAGGTGACAGGTGTCATTGTTCTGGCATCACCTGGAACAATGACAAAAGAAACATGAGAAGATATGGGAGACACATGAGGACACATGAGACGAAGAGACAGGAGACACATGAGAAGAAGAGACAGGAGA
The DNA here is from genome assembly GCA_027704905.1 of Muraenolepis orangiensis. Classification (NCBI taxonomy): domain Eukaryota; kingdom Metazoa; phylum Chordata; class Actinopteri; order Gadiformes; family Muraenolepididae; genus Muraenolepis; species Muraenolepis orangiensis. Next base: position 7,453,087 of record CM051019.1, read on the forward strand.
CACATGAGAAGAAGAGACAGAAGACACATGAGGAGAAGAGACAGGAGACACATGAGAAGAAGAGACAGAAGACACATGAGGAGAAGAGACAGGAGACACATGAGGAGAAGAGACAGGAGACACATGAGGAGAAGAGACAGGAGACACATGAGAAGAAGAGACAGGAGACACATGAGGAGAAGAGACAGGAGACACATGAGAAGAAGAGACAGGAGACACACGAGAAGAAGAGACAGGAGACACATGAGGAGAAGAGACAGGAGACACATGAGAAGAAGAGACAGGAGACACATGAGAAGAAGAGACAGGAGACACATGAGGAGAAGAGACAGGAGACACATGAGGAGAAGAGACAGGAGACACATGAGAAGAAGAGACAGGAGACACATGAGGAGAAGAGACAGGAGACACATGAGGAGAAGAGACAGGAGACACATGAGGAGAAGAGACAGGAGACACATGAGAAGAAGAGACAGGAGACACATGAGGAGAAGAGACAGGAGACACACAGTGGCGGCTGGTGCATTTTTCCCCAGGGGGGGGCTATACCATTTTTTTTATTTACAATTACATATTGTTAATTACATGATATACAATTACGTTTTGTATTGAAATGTCACCCTTCTGTCCATCACTTTCATCATGGCCACGCAAGGCCAGCTCAAAGGCACCACAGAACTTCTCACAGTCTATTATTTTAGACAGGATGTGTTTTTGTCCACCTCCTCATTGTGCTTCCTCACGGCAATCCTGTAGCCGTTGTCCAGCTGCGTATCAATGTTCACTCTGCCTAGCGTGGCTAGCTTCATAGCATTGTCTTCCGGGGGCGGCTGTTCTGAAACAGCCCCCCAAGACGTTTGGAGGACGCTGATTGGCTACATGTTATGTCACTCACTCGTTTATATCTTGAATCAGCAATTGGCTAAACTGCTACAGAGACCCGCCTCCGTGGGGCTATTTCTCTACAGCCCCCCCAGCATCGTCATACAGTGTACTAGGCATATGTTTACAAGGAAAAGCATATTATGTTGCGCAAATTATTTTAAAATCATATTTTACACATATTTTTGGGTGCATTCCATATTTTAAACACACACATATTGACAATTTATATATATGTATATTTAATTTTTATTTTTTATTTTAATTATTAATAATAATGTTTGTGCGTGTGGTTTAGGGGGGGGCGGCGCCCCATCGCCCCCTATGGGCCAGCCGCCACTGGAGACACATGAGAAGAAGAGACAGCTGATGCATGCATACACTTCTTAACCATACTCGATCATACTCGATCATATGGTAAATGGTCATATAAAAGTCATATCTATGTGCATAGTCATAATGTAGAGTCTATATTATGACTATACACCTAGATATGACTATTTAATATGGCTATACACATACATATGACTCTATAATAGGACTATACACACATATTACTCTATAATATGACTATACACATACATATGACTAACGTGACTAGGGTTCTGCTGTTCTGCTGAAGTGAGCCCCTAGTGTAAGAAACACAAGGTTTATATATATTAATTTAAAAAAAACACATTGGTCTTGGCATTTCCCGAGGGACTATACTTCTGCCACTTCTGACTGGTTTCACATTCGTGGCAGAATCAGAGAGAGAAGTTCACACTGAAGTCATTCTGGCACAAGAGCATGGTTGAGATTCCATTGAGCGTACAAACGGGAAAGTCCCTTCTTATGCTTAGTTCCCACTGTCGTGCGATCCGTTACGAACGCCACGATTGGCCATTCGTAGCTGATCGTGGACTTTCTCTTTTTTTAAGGTTTGGATACGAGGTGATGCAATACAGATACAGATACAGATGACACCAGTGTTCTTTCCTTCACACATTTATTTTGCACTTTTAAAAACCATTAAAAACATGGAACGTTCTACATGACCCGTATAGAAGGATCCCGCCAAAAGTAATTCATTATAATAATTCATATATATATATATATATATATATATATATATATATATATATATATATATATAATTGATAACATACAATATATAAATTCATTGATATCATAGTGTAATTCAGTCAATGTGTCTCCCCTCCACATCATGCCACTAAAGTGGCTTATTGGGCGCCTCCCGACAGCAAGGACACAGGATGAAGAGTTATCCGGGGAATGGCAAAGTTTGTAGTTGTTAACCCACAGGTGTGCAGCCTCACCTGGCCCCAGCTAGTCTGACTGGGGCCAGGTGAGGCTGCTTAAACCAGCCACCAACCACACACACATACTGCATAGTCACTTTTATTATATCAGTTACTATATAACAGACATTACATTTTTTATTTCATATTGGAGTCTACAATCGTGACATTGATTATCAATGTCAATTGGTGGTGTCAGGTGACAGGTGTCATTGTTCTGGCATCACCTGGAACAATGACAAAAGAAACATGAGAAGATATGGGAGACACATGAGGACACATGAGACGAAGAGACAGGAGACACATGAGAAGAAGAGACAGGAGACACATGAGAAGAAGAGACAGAAGACACATGAGGAGAAGAGACAGGAGACACATGAGAAGAAGAGACAGAAGACACATGAGGAGAAGAGACAGGAGACACATGAGGAGAAGAGACAGGAGACACATGAGGAGAAGAGACAGGAGACACATGAGAAGAAGAGACAGGAGACACATGAGGAGAAGAGACAGGAGACACATGAGGAGAAGAGACAGGAGACACATGAGAAGAAGAGACAGGAGACACACGAGAAGAAGAGACAGGAGACACATGAGGAGAAGAGACAGGAGACACATGAGAAGAAGAGACAGGAGACACATGAGAAGAAGAGACAGGAGACACATGAGGAGAAGAGACAGGAGACACATGAGGAGAAGAGACAGGAGACACATGAGAAGAAGAGACAGGAGACACATGAGGAGAAGAGACAGGAGACACATGAGGAGAAGAGACAGGAGACACATGAGAAGAAGAGACAGGAGACACATGAGAAGAAGAGACAGGAGACACATGAGGAGAAGAGACAGGAGACACACAGTGGCGGCTGGTGCATTTTTCCCCAGGGGGGGGCTATCCCATTTTTTTTATTTACAATTACATATTGTTAATTACATTATATACAATTACGTTTTGTATTGAAATGTCACCCTTCTGTCCATCACTTTCATCATGGCCACGCAAGGCCAGCTCAAAGGCACCACAGAACTTCTCACAGTCTATTATTTTAGACAGGATGTGTTTTTGTCCACCTCCTCATTGTGCTTCCTCACGGCAATCCTGTAGCCGTTGTCCAGCTGCGTATCAATGTTCACTCTGCCTAGCGTGGCTAGCTTCATAGCATTGTCTTCCGGGGGGGCTGTTCTGAAACAGCCCCCCAAGACGTTTGGAGGACGCTGATTGGCTACATGTTATGTCACTCACTCGTTTATATCTTGAATCAGCAATTGGCTAAACTGCTACAGAGACCCGCCTCCGTGGGGCTATTTCTCTACAGCCCCCCAGCATCGTCATACAGTGTACTAGGCATATGTGTACAAGGAAAAGCATATTATGTTGCGCAAATTATTTTAAAATCATATTTTACACATATTTCTGGGTGCATTCCATATTTTAAACACACACATATTGACAATTTATATATATGTATATTTAATTTTTATTTTTTATTTTAATTATTAATAATAATGTTTGTGCGTGTGGTTTAGGGGGGGGGCGGCGCCCCATCGCCCCCTATGGGCCAGCCGCCACTGGAGACACATGAGAAGAAGAGACAGCTGATGCATGCATACACTTCTTAACCATACTCGATCATACTCGATCATATGGTAAATGGTCATATAAAAGTCATATCTATGTGCATAGTCATAATGTAGAGTCTATATTATGACTATACACCTAGATATGACTATTTAATATGGCTATACACATACATATGACTCTATAATAGGACTATACACACATATTACTCTATAATATGACTATACACATACATATGACTAATATGACTAGGGTTCTGCTGTTCTGCTGAAGTGAGCCCCTAGTGTAAGAAACACAAGGTTTATAGATATTAATTTAAAAAAAACACATTGGTGTTGGCATTTCCCGAGGGACTATACTTCTGCCACTTCTGACTGGTTTCACATTCGTGGCAGAATCAGAGAGAGAAGTTAAATCACACTGAAGTCATTCTGGCACAAGAGCATGGTTGAGATTCCATTGAGCGTACAAACGGGAAAGTCCCTTCTTATGCTTAGTTCCCACTGTCGTGCGATCCGTTACGAACGCCACGATTGGCCATTCGTAGCTGATCGTGGACTTTCTCTTTTTTTAAGGTTTGGATACGAGGTGAAGCAATACAGATACAGATACAGATGACACCAGTGTTCTTTCCTTCACACATTTATTTTGCACTTTTAAAAACCATTAAAAACATGGAACGTTCTACATGACCCGTACAGAAGGATCCCGCCAAAAGTAATTCATTATAATAATTCATATATATATAAATATATATACGTATATAGAATTGATAACATACAATATATAAATTCATTGATATCATAGTGTAATTCAGTCAATGTGTCTCCCCTCCACATCATGCCACTAAAGTGGCTTATTGGGCGCCTCCCGACAGCAAGGACACAGGATGAAGAGTTATCCGGGGAATGGCAAAGTTTGTAGTTGTTAACCCACAGGTGTGCAGCCTCACCTGGCCCCAGCTAGTCTGACTGGGGCCAGGTGAGGCTGCTTAAACCAGCCACCAACCACACACACATACTGCATAGTCACTTTTATTATATCAGTTACTATATAACAGACATTATATTTTTTATTTCATATTGGAGTCTACAATCGTGACATTGATTATCAATGTCAATTGGTGGTGTCAGGTGACAGGTGTCATTGTTGTGGCATCACCTGGAACAATGACAAAAGAAACATGAGAAGAGATGGGAGACACATGAGGACACATGAGACGAAGAGACAGAAGAGATATGAGAAGAAGAGACAGGAGACACATGAGAAGAAGAGACAGGAGACACATGATGAGAAGAGACAGGAGACACATGAGGAGAAGAGACAGGAGACACATGAGAAGAAGAGACAGAAGACACATGAGGAGAAGAGACAGGAGACACATGAGAAGAAGAGACAGAAGACACATGAGGAGAAGAGACAGGAGACACATGAGAAGAAGAGACAGAAGACACATGAGGAGAAGAGACAGGAGACACATGAGAAGAAGAGACAGGAGACACATGAGGAGAAGAGACAGGAGACACATGAGGAGAAGAGACAGGAGACACATGAGAAGAAGAGACAGGAGACACATGAGGAGAAGAGACAGGAGACACATGAGAAGAAGAGACAGGAGACACATGAGGAGAAGAGACAGGAGACACATGAGGAGAAGAGACAGGAGACACATGAGGAGAAGAGACAGGAGACACATGAGGAGAAGAGACAGGAGACACATGAGAAGAAGAGACAGGAGACACATGAGAAGAAGAGACAGGAGACACATGAG
>CM051019.1:7458719-7547654 GCA_027704905.1 Muraenolepis orangiensis
CGAGAAGAAGATACAGGAGACACATGAGAAAAGAGACAGGAGACACATGAGAAGAAGAGACAGAAGACACATGAGGAGAAGAGACAGGAGACACATGAGGAGAAGAAGAGCAGAACTCACCTCACTGTGGACTGCAGATGTTTTTAGCCCTGCGGTGTGAGGATCTACCCTCGGAAACTGCAGAAGTCGGTCAGAGAGAAACACACACATCCAATAAGGGACATGCAGCAGTAGATTGAACCACAGTACTACTGTGAAAATAACACACACAACACAGCTACAATACCCGCCCTCTATACTTAACACATCCCAGACCTCACCTGGCGATGTTCCTGGACTTGGCCCAGGGGCCTGCTCTGAATCGCTTGGTCCCGGGTTCCCCGGACTCAAACCCGCGATCCGGCGATCCGGCGAGGACTCGAGGCCGGAGTCAGGGGTGGTGCTCGGGGGTGGGGGGTCCACGATGTGGGTGGGTGTGGCGAGGGGAGACGGCGAGGGACACCGGTCGAGGTCAGGGAGGCCGGGAGCCCCCGCGGAGCCCGAGTCCGACCAGTCGGCGACCGTCGCTGCGTTAGGAGAACATTGCTCCGTTTCTGGAGATCCTGGGAGGTGGGGAGGTTCTACAGGTTGTTGAGGGCTGAGGTTTCGCTGGGTCTGGGGTTCGTCCTCGGACTCCAGGATCTTGTCCACGGTCAGAGGCCTCACCACGTGACCTTTATGGTCCTCTGGAGAGACAAATACAAGTTGTACCGCTATACTGGTGTAGTACTACTGTTACTTCTGGTGTTTATCAAGGGAACCACCGCAATAATAATACTAGTGTGAATACTACTACTACTGATAATAATAATACTAGTGTGACTTCCACTACAAATAATATCATTTAATTTTAGCACCAGAAGCAGGTCGTCTCTCACTGGGGAGGCTGACTTACCGGGCTGCCTGCTGTTCAGGATGCCGCCAGCAGGGGGGAGTGTTTCTCTGGTCTTCCTGAGACAGAAGCCTTTTCTGATGTCGTCCAACAGCCTGTCTATGATGCAGCCTTCCTCCTGCACCGCCACAGTCTTCCTCACTGCAGGAACAGGGAACACCAGGCCGCCGCTGCATTGGTAGCAGTACAGTACTGCAGCATCACGCACGCCACAGTACATACATGCATACTATACCGTACAGTACACTGATGGATGGAGGACTGATAGATAGATGAAAGGTTCTAAATACTTTTTCGGACCACTCACTCGGCTTTTTGCTCTCTCCCGTCTGTAGTTTGCGGTCCTCTTCCTCCTGCTGTTTGCGTCTCCGCTCCAGCTTGACAGCCTGCTCCTTCCGGCTGTGGTTCTCCTGAGGGAATACACAAACATAAATACATATAAAAACATATATATATATATATGGATATATATATATATCAGTGGTGAACCTTTAGGGCCTTCAAGGTATTCAGAGAAGACCCTGGAACCCTCAGATGAAACAAAAACAAAAAAATCTAATTAATTATATTAATACAATTTTATAAAATTTTAATAAAATTAATAAACGAGAATCGTATGTGTTGTTGAGCTGTAATATTACAGTGTTACGTTGATTTGTTTGTCTTTCTCGGTCCATGCACTACGCATTTGAGTGGTTTTAAAATGTTAGAAAAAAAATGCAACCAATCAGATCTTTTTCTGGGTTGCTGGAAAGAATATCCTTACACCAAGGTAATGGTAATGGTAAATGGTAAATGGACATTTATATAGCTCTTTTCTAACCAATGGTTACTCAAAGCGCTTTACAAGTCATGCCTCACATTCACACACACATTCAACCACCAAGTCAGCCATGCAAGGAGACAGCCAGCACGTCGGGAGCAGGTAGGGTTAGGGTGCCTTGCTCAAGGACACCTCACTTTTGCTAGGAAGAGGCGGACAGAACAGGGCAATCCCGACTCACTGCATTAGCTTCCATAGCAATTGAAAGCCAACTTATTTTGGATCTGAAAAGCAGTGACTAGCTTTATGACCGTGTTATCGACAGAAGGTCCTGTTGTGATAGACACCGAGAGGCTCGTACACTGAGGAAAGGGAGGACCATCCTCCCTAACAACACAACAGCGCCCCCTACCGCAATTTCTTAATCACTGTACGGAGGAACTGAGGAAAACGTCCTCCGTAAGCTCACATTTGAAGTTCATTATAAACTCCCGAACCCGGGCGGCTGGCGGGTCCTGGTTTAACATGAGTGTGTACGGCGCTAAGGGAGGACGATCCTCCCTTTTCCTCCCTTAGGGCGGGTCTAGCCAGAGGCCCTGTGAACCAATCAGCAGAGCTCACTGCGCTGGAGAATACCCAATCAGAGTTTTGGGGGGCGGGTTTTCATCATGCAAGGTTCTATCTTGTGTCATTCATAATAATTCCGCGTTCCAGAAAACTCGTGAGTCATTTACTTAGAGTTCATTTATTTTAGATTTGAAGATTTGAGATTTGAGTTCCGACCTCAAAGCGTTCCAGGTGCATGACGCCAAACATAAACAGAAAGCATGGCTGACCGTGGTGTTTCTTTGGGTCGCGATTAGACAATTGACGTGATTTACGTGCATTACTGGTTTTACTTTATGATATGGTATGTCTTATTTTAATTAAATACAGGTAAATATACTTTACACAAAAACGATTCTCCCTCAAAGCTCACTCAATTTCAATTCCGTTAGGTTTGTTCGATAGCACAAGCCACTGTGCATGAAACTTATATTATATATAATTATTATATAATTTTCATCATAAATGGATTAATCGCTAAATATCTATTTTTCATCAAAACAATGCTTCTTCCTCCTCAGATAACAATCGGATTCCATTCAGTTTGGCTTATCTGCTAAAATGACCCAATAATACACTGTCAACATGTATGAGGCACCTTCCTTCCTCCCCTACTCTCACAACCACCAGCTGATTTATATAAGCTATATGATACATATGATATATATATATATATATATATCATATGTATCATATAGCTTTCTGAGAGTTGAATTAGCTTTCCGGCTGTAACTGGTTGTAGAGGGTTTAATTAGCCCTCTGATTGGCTGTAGAATGTTTAATCGGCTCTGTGATTGGCTGTCAAGTAACAAACCTTGCAGGCTTTGATGAAGAGTGTTCTGAATGTCTGGAGGGTGCTGAAGACATCCTGCAGGGCCAGTTTGCAGGGGTCCTCACACAGATAGACCGCCAGCGTCCTCTTCTCCTCCTCGATGGACGTGAAAATCTCCTGTAGCTTCCTGCAGCCGTCCAGGTTCACCTGAAACCACCAAGGACAACTGGTGAGACTAACTTGAACCACGGCACATATATACTAAATATAACCAGACGGTAAAATACAACTCGTCTAACATCGGGAGTACTGAGAAGCTGCTGTCCGTACCTGGATAGCAGAGAGGTAGTTCTCCTTCAGGTCCTCAGCAGAGGAACCTGCCACCTTCTTCTGCGTGTTCTCCAGGAACCTGACGAGGGTGGCGGCCTCCGACTGGATGGTCTCCAGGCTCACCCTGAGACACAGATAGAAACAGCTCAGAGCATCTGTTCTGCTTTTACAATTTGAGTTTGAAATGTGAAATTTCACTTCCCAAATTGAACAATTGAACACTGACATTTCAAATACGGACTTTTGATTTGGAAATTTGGAGTCATTTAAACTCAAATTTGACATTTGAAATCAGAAATGAAATTAAAAATTCAGAAATTCTGAAAATTCTGAATTTTTACCAGAAATGTGAAATCAAATTTGAAATCAGAAATGTGAAATCTGAAACTTCACATCAGAAATGAGACATTTTTAATCTGTCAGAGAGGCCTCTTCAGTCCCCTACCCGGCAGCCTTGTCGCAGATCTCCAGATCCTCTGGTAACTTCAGGAGGTCCGGATGGTTCTGTTCAGCCTCCTGTACGTCAGACAGAAAACCAGATGATCAACCTGGATCCGGTCTGAGCTCCTGGTCTGTGAGGGCAGCAGCCAGACCAGGAGTAGTCTCTCACACTGCACCCTAGACCCAGTAGGTGTGACAGGGTACAACACTGTGTTACCTCGATGATGTGGTGTAGGAGGGTGATGCGGGACTTGTTGGCTTTGGTCTCGGTCAATTTCAGAAGAGTACCGATCTTAAATCCTTCTGCGTTCCCAGTATGGCTACCCTGAGGTGGGGGTGAGGGGTTGAACGTGCAGATGAATGAATTAATTGATCAACTCTAATAATGAGGCTTCTCTGGTCTTCATATGTTTATATAACCTTACGTAGTTGAGAAAGTTTCCGATGTCCAGGATGAGTTTACAAAAACTGGGCAGGCGGGGGCTGTTTTTCAGGCCTTGAGATAAAACACAGATAGTAGTATTACACAGATACAACAAGTCACACATTAAGACCCAATACAAAACATAATATATTGTAGTTAGCATATGAATAGGGAACATAAACAAGTAGTGAGCATAACTGAGCAGGAGTTATGCTCCAAAATTTGGACTGAGAACTCAGTTTGGACTTCCCAGTTCCAGTAGAATGCACCATTAGAATGTAAACAATATCGATGTAGTGCTTGCTGTAGCATTTAGTTAGCACGTGAATAGCATGTAGCTAGCATGTGGAACCAGAGAGAGATGGACTGACTCTTGCAGGCGTGCTCCACCAGCTGGGCCTTGGGCATCAAACTCTCCAACACACAGCTGGTCTCCTCACTCAGCAGCATACACTCTACACGCAGAGAGTAGCTACACACACACACACACACACACACACACACACACACACACACACACACACACACACACACACACACACACACACACACACACACACACACACACACACACACACACACACACACACACACACACATACATACATACACGCACAAAGGTCAGGACAACGTTAGACAATGTTAGATAATGTTAGGTAATGTTCAGGTACTGCGTCGGTAACATCTAGTTTGGGTAAGCGGGTGCAGTACCAGGGGACGGCCAGCAGGAGGAGGTAGAAGCGGTCGACATCGGCCAGCTTGTCTCGTTCTCCATGGTAGGAGCGCAGGTTCTCCACCTAAAGGAGAGGTTCCGCACGACAGCTTAAACAGTACTCAGCGTCTACTCGATAGACTCCAGTCCAAAAGCTCTACTACTCAAGATTCAAGATTTTTTATTTGCCATTTGCAACAAGTACAATGGAATGCTTACTCCCCATTCCCTCCCGCAGTATACGTATAGTATATGTATACTACCCACTACGTGAGTTTTCAAGTCTGGCCCGACGGAACACACTACACGGCGACCGCTCACGCCGATCGGTCACATCATGACTCTATCTTGATGATCCTTCTCCAAAAACATCCCATTGGCCGTTCCTGACCTTACAAACCTACTGTTTGTCCCACAGCAGGTAGCGTATCCTGAGGTGTTCAGAGGGCCCCCCCCCCACGCTCACCTCGTGTTTCTCCGGGAGAAGCTTCAGCAGCTGCTTCAGCGTTTCCACGTCAAACTTGGAGCAGTCTCCGCTCTGGACCAACGCCACAAACTCCTGGTGGGAACTGCAGTCCACAACAGGAGAGCGGGGAGAAGAAAAATGTTACTTTGCGATGTCACTAGTGTCCATGGAAATTGTGATGCCACTAAAGTATCCCTGGGAAACACTGCGAGGTCGCTACCATCTCCATGGATGTGTGTGTGTGTGTGTGTGTGTGTGTGTGTGTGTGTGTGTGTGTGTTTGTATACCATCTGAACTGCTTCAGGAAGATGTGGAGGTTCATATTCTTTTTGCCATCGATAAAGGAAATCTGAGAAGAGACGAAAAATATCATATTTATCTATCAATATTCTCCAATAATCCATTATGCAAGTAACAACCAACCCCGACGTATAAAATTAAACCAAGCAAGAATAATAGATAGATACAAATAACTGAGTACCTCACAACTAATCTGGAATTCAGCAGTTCTACTGTGTTATAGCAGAACATCTGGTCCAGCCGGCCTACTGTGTTATAGCAGAACATCTGGTCCGGCCGGCCCACTGTGTTTTAGCATAGTCTGCATCTAGCGGGAGACCACACAAAGCCTGGGCCAAAAAACAGAAACTGAAAGGGGACGGAGATACGCCTTTTTTCCTGTTTCTACTGAGGAGAAACTTATTCCTGCCAGTGGATGAAGCTTTCAGAAGGGGATTTAACTGTGTATGTCTACAGCCGCCAATCTACACGTTGTTGATTTGAAACCTTTAAAGAGACACCTTTTCACCTTTTCACTAGTGCTGGCCGAGTTTGTGTTTGGCAGTTACGTACTTCTATTTACCCGACTCCAGCAGCACGATTGGTCGAAACAAATATGAAAGAAAGTGAGAGAAAGTGAAACGCCCCCTTTACCCAGATTTTGAGCTTGTCTTTAGATATGAATCTATGGTGTGATTTGTGAGACTACTATCACAACTAATACCGACACATACAGTACAAATCAATAGATGAATTGCAATGATCAAGTAACACATGTCTAGGTCTAAGTCTAGGTATAAATGTGATATGACCTATTATTATGCTCATATCACATTTATATCTAGACTGTCTTTTAACCTGTCAATTTAAACTGTAAATGATATTATATTACCATGCACTTTACTGCAACATTTGCACTCTGGTTAGATGCTAAATTCTATTCGCTGTACTGTACTTGTGCTGTGCACTGACAATACATTTTAATCTAATCTAATCTAATCTAATGTCAAAATTCACCTCTTTGGGTTTGGCAGTCGTGGCCTTGGCGGCGTGGGCCGGGCCGTCGGTCTGCGGCAGAGCAAACAGCTGCTCGATGCTGCAGTAGTTTGGCTCCAGGGGTCTGGGGGGGATGGAACTCCACATGGAGGGGCTCTCTGGGCCGACATAGAGGGGAGCGGGAGAAGGTCAGTACCCCCCCTCCTCCGTGTAATGATGTCTGGCAAGACTGGTGGAATAAACACCCTCGGAACTACCAATAATCAATCGATCAGTTTATCCTATTCAATAAACGTGTTATTTTTAGTGTTGGGCCGTTTGCGAACGGTTAGAGGTCATTAAGGAGCAGGTAGAGGTTAGAGGTCATTAAGGAGCAGGTAGGGATTAGAGGGCATTAAGGAGGAGGTAGGGGTTAGAGGTTATTAAGGAGCAGGTAGGGGTTAGGGGTCATTAAGGCCCAGGTAGGGATGAGAGGTCATTAAGGAGCAGGTAAGGGTTAGAGGTCACACACACACACATACCTGAGATGACCTGCGAGGGCAGTTTCTGCCAGTTGAGTTTCTTCATGCGGTGGGTGGGGCAGTGAGCAGCGTGGGGTAGGGCCATGGGGGCGGAGTTACTGAATGCTAGCCCTCGAGCTACATGGGCTACAATCACCCCGTCTCCTCCTGGAGGAGGAGGAGGAGGAGGAGGAGGAGGAGCTGCTCCAAAGAGAGGAGGAGGAGGCGGTGGAGCTCCCAAACCAGGGGGAGGAAGAGGTGGAGGTGGAGGTGGAGGAGGAGGGGAGGGACCTCCTCCAAGGCCAGGGGGTAGTGGTGGAGGAGGAGGAGGAGGTGGAGGAGGAGGAGGAGGAGCTCCGAGGCCAGGTAGGGGAGGTGGAGCAGGTGGTGGAGGAGGTGATACACCAGTGGTTTTGGATGGTGGGTGTGATTGGTCAGTGAGACCGTCCATAGGTACAGTCTGCACTGCCCTGTTTGTGGTGGGGACAGGAGGAGGCGGGGCTTTGGAGGGGAGGAGCCTAGCTAACAGCCGCTCGGCTGATTCCTCTTGGATCTGAGCTGAAACAGACACACACACACACACACACACACACACACACACACGCACACACATTAAACTACTATTGCAGCAATCAAGCATTTCTTCAGAAACATGTCCTTAAGGGGTTCGGGGGCATTACCTACAGGTGGACTTTGGGGATCGAACCCCGAACCTTTCGGCAGGGAGTCAAACACCCTAAAAAATTTTATTCTCTCAATGTAAGGTTACAGAAAGCTACCGTCCTGGTCCAGCAGCATGGCTCGGTCCACCAGCGTCTCCAGGACACCCCAAATGTTCGTACGGTCCGGAGACAGCAGCAGCAGAGCCTGCAGAACAGACAGCAGGTGGAGCGAGGCCGGGGTGCTGCTCACCTGCCACCAGCAGGGGGAGACAAACACACCGCATCAGCACACACACAACTACACTAGTGCATCAGACATGAGGTTGATGATGAGGAGGGATGATAGAGAAGAGACAGGATGATGGAGGGATGATAGAGGAGAGACCGAGTGATGGAGGGATGATAGAGAAGAGACAGAGTGATGGAGGGATGATAGAGGAGAGACAGAGTGATGGAGGGATGATAGAGGAGAGACAGAGTGATGGAGGGATGCTAGAGGAGAGACAGAGTGATGGAGGGATGATAGAGGAGAGACAGAGTGATGATAGAGAAGAGACAGAGTGATGGAGGGATGATAGAGGAGAGACAGAGTGATGGAGGGATGATAGAGGAGAGACAGAGTGATGGAGGGATGATAGAGGAGAGACAGAGTGATGGAGGGATGATAGAGGAGAGACAGAGTGATGATAGAGAAGAGAGAGTGATGGAGGGATGATAGAGGAGAGACAGAGTGATGGAGGGATGATAGAGGAGAGACAGAGTGATGGAGGGATGATAGAGGAGAGACAGAGTGATGGAGGGAGGATAGAGGACAGACTCTACAGAGTGATGGAGGGATGATAGAGAAGAGACAGAGTGATGGAGGGATAATAGACGAGAGACAGAATGATGGAGGGATGATAGAGGAGAGACAGAGTGATGGAGGGAGGATAGAGGACAGACTCTACAGAGTGATGGGGGAGGTGATGGAGGAGGAGCATACTCTGGAAAATAGGCAGGTGAAGACATCTTGGTGGCTGCTCATGTCGATGCCTCCATACAGCTTCATCATCTCCTCCTCGTCTTCGGCCAGTGAGTCCTCAAACGACTCGCACTGGATGTTCAAATACAGGTCCTCCGTATCCCTGCGGACAGCGGGGACAGAGACACCCCGGGGTGTTCAGCAGAACAGAAAAGACAACACACTCTGGAAGGGTTTAGTTCATTCTCCTGGTCACATGGAGTTTGTTCCTGTACCTGAGTCTGGGTAGCAGGTCAAGCAGCTGCAGACCTGGAAGAGTTTTAACAACAACATTCAAACTTCACACCAAACACGTCACGTCATTAGTAGAAAATAACTAAACGAGTAGACTCTAGATGGATAGTGTCACAGCCTAGCCCAGAACCTCTTCCTAGCTGTCCCCTGTTTGTTTTTGTTTGTGAGCTGAACTGTCTTTGTGTGTGTGTGTGTGTGTGTGTGTGTGTGTGTGAGTGGGTGTTGCCTTTAAACTCGTATTCTAGCTGTTATTATTAGCTATATATTGTCATACTACGTTGTGTCTTTTGTCTCTTCTGTGACGTGAAAACATTCCTTGGGGATCCATAAAGTATTCTTTCCTTCTTTCTTCATTTCCATCCATACTATCTCTAACCATCCGCTATCTACAATAGCTGATGTTGTGATCAATACTCCCGATGGGTTGACCTATGAACTCCTTGCGCAGCTTGTCCCTCTTGCGCAGGTCGTCGAGGCCGTACAGCAGCACGTTGACCATGCTCATCAGGGTCACCATGTAGGCCACGTTGTCCGTGGAGTGGAGCTCGTTCATGATCACGCTGAACCGATACTGCTGCTTCTTCAGGCTCTGGAGGGGGCGGAGGGGCAGGGACACAAGCCGGGGTCACAACCAGGGTCTGGATTCCCACAACCGCCAGGGTTCAAACCCCTACAATCACCTGTGGGTCTAGACCCCACAACCACCTGGGTCTAGATCTTACAACCACCAGGGTTTAAACCCCACAACCACCAGGGTCTAGACCCCACAACTACCATGGGTTAAACCCCACAAACACCTGGGTCTAGACCCCACAACCATCAGGGTATACTCTAGACACCACAATCACCAGGGTTTATACCCCAC
The DNA here is from genome assembly GCA_027704905.1 of Muraenolepis orangiensis. Taxonomy (NCBI): domain Eukaryota; kingdom Metazoa; phylum Chordata; class Actinopteri; order Gadiformes; family Muraenolepididae; genus Muraenolepis; species Muraenolepis orangiensis. The sequence goes on from CM051019.1 coordinate 7,468,722, forward strand.
AACCACCTGGGTCTAGATCCTACAACCGCCTGGGTTTAAACCCTACAACCGCCTGGGTTTAAACCCCACAACCATCAAGGTCTAGATACTACAACCTCCAGGGTCTAGACCTCATGAACCTTCAGGGTCTAGACAATACAACCACCTGGATCTTGACCCTACAACCACCAAAACAGAACCACCAGGGACTAGACTTTTTTCACCATTGACCCCATTATTGGGTTTGGCATTTCTGGAGACCCTTTTAAAATGTTTTTGTTTCTGCATCTGCTTCCCCACACATCGTTTCAACCCAATAAACATATCCCGAAAGTGAAGTGCAGTTACTCCGATTGAAGCAGCAGTGAGACAGACTCAAGCAGCAGTGTAACAGGCGACAGGAGGACAGAAAGACACCTTGTAGTGCTCGAGGGCGTCCAGGGTCAGCCGGTGTCCTTGGATGTCAAACATAGTGATTGCCGCCAACAGCTCAAACACCTGCATCTTCACCATCACGTTAGACGTGTCCAATGCTGACAGACAGACAGACAGACATGCCAGGAGAGACAGACAGACAGGTCAGAAGGAGAGACAGACAGACCAGGAGGAGAGACCGACAGGTAGGCCGGTCATGAGGAGAGACAGACAGACCAGGAGAGACAGACAGGTCAGGAGGAGAGACAGACAGACAGGTCAGGAGGAAAGGCCGACTGACAGGTCAGGAGGAGAGACAAACAGTCAGGCGAGGAGGAGAGACAGACGGGTTAGGAAAACATTCTAACTGAGGGTTGTTACATTGAAGTATATGAAAGTATTGTATTTTTTTTTTCTTTCTTACTGACGTTTCAAACCTCATATTTGGTCATTTTAGGGGAATATCTTCTCATCGTAATTCATTCGTACTATAAAACCGGGCCCCGTTTAGTCCATGTCTTCATTATTGCCCCGCTCTGACTCATCCTACTACAACACACAACCTCCGTGTTTGATATTTACTCACCCTGGGCCAGTGTTCTCAAGTAGCCCTGGTTGTCCAGGATGAAGTGGAGTCCGGCCGGCGAGTTCATGACGGCCCGGACGCACGCCACGCACGTCAGCTGGAGGAGGGCGTCGGCGATGCGGGTGCACCCGCGCCCGGACACCCGCTCCAGGGCCTCCATCAGCAGGTCCAGCCCCCGCAGCTCCAGGAACTGGAGCATCCAGGCCCGGTCGCTGGACTCCAGGCGCCGACGCAGCCCAGAGTAGTTCACCACCGTGGGGATCTGCACCGGGGGTCAAAGGTTAAGAGGTCACCGAGCCGGAAACACCCATCGCACCGGCGTGACAAATATTCTCCTTGGATCTGTTTGTGCTTCTAGCATTAGGCTGTTGGATTTAGAGGATATGTTGTGGTACGTACTTAGTACTTAGTGATACTTAGTGGTAATTCAGCAGAATCTAGTGTACTGTAGGCCACAAAGGGCATTTGCAGCTCTGTGTTTGATGTCCGATTAAAATTCTTGAAATGGATCTGTATGACGCCTCTGTATAATCCCACAGTATGAAATATGAATTACTGCTACATGCCCAGAGAACCACAGTGAGTCATCATACATGTAACTCACAAAGACCAAAGTGCTTTGTTGCTGTGGTTGACGCACAACTTAATGTTCTCAGGCGGTACGATGGTCTGATCCCGGACCAGTATCGTCCTTTAGTAACACGTGTCTGAATTCACCGTCAGACCCCTTTAGCAGGTGTGCTGTGGGGGGGGGGGGGGGTACCTGGAGCAGTCGGATGCAGAGCTCCGGGTCTGCATCCTCCAGGTTGGCCTCCAGCTGGGCATCGGCATCTGGAGCGCTGCTGGTCAAGTGATCCTTCACTGCACCCCACTTGGCCCTGGCTGCCATGGCAACCGGAAACTCGGACACAGAGGAGAGAGAGAGAGAGAGAGAGAGAGAGAGAGAGAGAGAGAGGAGAGAGAGAGAGAGAGAGGAGAGATGAGAGGAGAGAGAGAGAGAGAGAGAGAGGAGAGAGAGAGAGAGAGCGAGCGCTGGAGACAGGAGCCCTGGAGATCAGTGGACCAGGTCGGGGAGGGAGGGAGAGAGGTCCAAGGTCAGAGTGTGAGGTGTTAAAAAAGCTGCGCGGGTGTCCAAGCATCACTGATATTTCCATGGTTACCACCCAACAAAAACAAGACACACAGCTTGAGTATATATATATATTTAATATGTATATAAATATATGTATTGTATATTATTATATATATATCATATATTATATGAACATGATCCATATAAGGGGATGGGCTAATCTAACACACAAACACACACACCCAAACCAGACGCACACACACACACACACACACACACACACACACACACACACACACACACACTTTAGACTGACTGCTATTGTTTCATGGAACAATACTCTCACTCACATGCACAGACACTCACATCATGCACGCGCACATACAGAGGAGAGAGATGAGGAGAGAGGAAGGAGAGATAGAGAGGAGAGGAGGGAGGTAGGAGAGAGGAAATATAAGATAGAAGAGAGGAACGAGGAGAGGATTACTTTTCACCACACATAATTCACGTCCGGGCGAAATCAAACCCGCGGTCGTCTCCATGGTTACAATGTAAATATCATGTAAACGTTATGGTCAGTTTATGGTCAGCTGGTTTACTTTCATAATCACAACCCAAAACGCATTAAGATTAAATCGATTATTATCGATCATTTCCAACACACGTCTAGCTTTTTTAGATTGTTGTTTAAGGAGACGCTCCTGGCTATTTGGTACCAGGAGTCCACAACCTCCTTCTCCTCCTCCTCCTCCCTCCTCTTCCTCTACAGGGAGTCAATGTGTAATATGTCTAAATAAATAAATCACCCTTTTTCACACTCAAAAGTGTGACGAAGTGACGGCTGTTCAGAAAGACATCATCATCATCATCATCATCATCATCTCGGCATTTCTTACCGTTAACAGCGACACGGAGCTGGCTGACACCTTATTTAAAAACTCGTTTAATCCCAAGTAGTAATATCACATATTGTCAGTTGACCGCTGTTTGAAATAGGGGAAGAAAGTGTTTCTTACAGCAAGTGTTTCTTTCTTTTATAAACTTTGCGAGCAGAGGAGACCCCGCCTGCACCGCCGCCCCTGGCTGAGTTCGACTCTGGGCAAGTCGCAGTTTGACAGAGACTCGCTGGGAGAGGACCCTGGGCTGTGGCGTTATTCCGGTTCACAATAACGCCATTTCCCGTCTCTTACTTCTTATGGGCTGTGCGTGTACGACAGGTAACGGTCCTCTCGAAGCTACAAAAAAATAATGTGAACAAGACAAAGAGAGACAACAATGACAAAGGGGATTAATATTGGGGTTTGAAAAAGCAATATCCGAAACATATAACGTTGTCAGATTTACCACTACCGGAAACCTCGCTAAACCAATACAAATGAAAGTCCCACCCTCTCTCTCCTCGCCAATAACGGTCATTTTGAGCATCCTATTGCGGGCGTTCCGTCGCGAGATGAGGTTAGAGACTCGCCTCCCGTCTCTTATCTGGACTCTCTGGTGGCTTTCATTCAACCAAATCACTTAAACAAATAGCTAATCAATGCACATTGTTACAATTCCAAGCGTCCACAGATAGAGTAGGCATACGTTTGCACTTTTCACTGCACTACCACAGGCCTACTTATCATATAGACTCGGGTTAGCCATATATATTATAATTGTACATCTAACATTTTAAGTACAGTGTGGAGTGTGTGTGGTTGGTGGCTGGCTGAAGCAGCCTCACCTGGTTGGTACATGCTCATGGACAGTCAACTGCAACATACGCATCACTTTAATTATTATTACTAAACTTTTCTAAACCGATTTATTCTTTTCCATTGTGAGTGAGTCGTCAGTTTGCGTTGTTTATGTTTTATTAGCACCCGCCTTTTTTATCTTTATCTTTTTTGATTATGAGCGTGAGTCACGCTCATAATGACGGCTACGAATATCGCGTATTTTACATGACCAGACAACCCGTGTTTTGACCTCACCCTGCAATTTTACCCTGAGTTGGCATCCGTCCAGCAGCATTCCTTGGGTGCTACCAGGATGCAAGTCGCCCCTGCAGCCAGCACAATATCTCTCGCTGTTTTCCTCAAACCACGCCTTGAATGCAGTGAGTTTGAGAGTTTGGCCAGATAGTGTGTTGAGAGTGGACTGTTGTGCTCTCTCTCGCTTCAAATTGTGGTGCGGACGGCCCAGTATATCGTTGGAGGTGAGCTCCCCTCCCTCCTGGATGTATACAACCAGCGGTGCGTGGCCAAGGCCAAACGCATCATAAAGACATTGCCCACCCCAGACACCAACTGTACTCACTGTTACCGTCAGGCAGGCGATACCTCAGTATCAAGTGCCGTACAAATAGACTCAGAGACTTCCACAGTCAGGCCATCAGGCTGCTGAACAAGGGCGTATAGCATATAACAATGTATATTTTATTACATTGATTTATATATACATATTGCTCTTTTCTGTGCCGATATATTGCATTTTATAAATTGCATTTTAATTTTAATTTTTTTTACTTTATTCTATTCTATTTTTATCTATTTTTATCTTATTTTTATAACTGCTGTCTGTCGTCGGGTATTGCACATAAGATTTTCACACCACTGCTGTCTTATTTGAAACTGAAGGAGGAGAGGTTTGGCTTCTTGGTAATCTTGTGGACGTAACGGAGGCGGGGGCAGACACGGACCAGGGGTGGAGTAGACATTGTTGATTCAGGTCCACTGATCGATTTATTGGACAGTGACACGCCCCTGAGGGGGTGCGATCACCCTGGAAACTTAAAGATGTGAAACTTCAGATGTGCCGTCGCAATGTCTTATTCGTCTTTAGGAGAACCATCTAGAATGTCCTCTTTTGTGTGTCATATGTCATCATTATGGAGCTGTATTACACAGTTATCAAACTGTCAACTATTTATCAAGTTATAATTATAGAGAACATTCATGTCGTAATTGTGGAGACAATTGATATAGTTATCTATAGGTATAGTTATCTCTAGTTATCTAAACTATAGTTATAGTAATCATAGTTATCTCTTTGTCAAAACACGTATTTTAGCTCTCATTTTGGACATTAATAAATTATTTGTTCAGAAGACGTTGAACATGCTATTTCCTGTCATGAAGCTAGACGATGTGAAAGCATTGAAAAAGTTATCTTTTTCTCTCTTTCTCCCTCCCTCTCTCTCCCTCCCTCCCTCCTCCCTCTCTCTCCTCCCTCCCTCCCTCTCTCTCTCTCTCCCTCCCTCCCTCTCTCTTCCTCCCTCCCTCCCTCTGTTGTACAACTCTAGACGTAATTCGATGTTCGTTTAAATAAGACACTCTTGACGTATTGACGTTGAGATTTATTGATTTTGGTTATACTTTGGTTGAATACATTGTGCCATATTCAATCATATTCAATTACTTATAATAATAACATAGTCACTAATGAATACAGGAATTAGCCCCTCTATCGTTTGAACCCAGGACCACGTGTAGTAAGTAGTCTACACCACACGGTGGTGCTGTGGAACTGAAACATCCCCTACGGGCTAAGCCACGCCCACCTTATGCGTCACGTCTTGAAGGCCCGTTTCAGTCATTTCAAGATGTTTAAAACATCGAAGTGTTTTAAACGTAGCTCCGTTGACTACTATTACAATTTTGACACGTGAGATAGGCGTGGCTCAGCGACTCTATTAGTAACATTATATACTAGTCGTATGCTATTCTAGTCAATAGTTATACGATTATTAAGAGTAGAACTACATAATCATTCCTAAAATGGAAGGAATAGTAACTATAGAAACAGTAACTATAGCAGGAATCTACAGGCGAGGTTTGGCACAGTAGTAGATCAGTGAGTTGTGGTGACAGCCCTGAACATAACGAGGCATTTTATCAAACAGTACAGTGAGGATAAGATGTGATGTTGTCTTATACCAAGTGTATTTTGTATTTTGCGTGTGTGTGTGTGTATTTATGTACGTATGTATATCTGTGTGTATATGAATTAATATGTATGTATATTAATGTGTGTGTGTGTGTGTATATTTACCTTTGCATGTTTGTGTATATATTAATGTACATCTATGTTTATTAATGTGTGTGTGTGTGTGTGTGTGTAAATGTATGTATGTATTACTGTATATGTATGTATATTCATGTGTGTGTGTGTGTGTGTGTGTGCAGGGGGCCCCTGCGCCTGCTATGCGGGCCCTCAGAGGCTGAGGAGCGGCTCCTTCTCCGGGACCAGGAGGAGACCAAGCTGCCCCCCCTGGGGGTGGTGGCCCCAGGAGACCTTGAGGAGCTCCAGTACAAACAGGACCATCCAGGACAACCAGGAGCACCACAGACCCACCTGGGAGGGACACACACACATACACACACACACACACGTCAGGGACCCCTATAGTCTTACTACGACTATTCTGTTGTACTTGTTGTACTTTGTTGTACGATGGCAATAAAGGCATTCTGATTCAGATTCTGACTAGTCAGACTTAAGATGCATCATTTGAACAATGGTCTACGGTCATAAGCCTGGTTCCAACACCCTGTTCGTACACCGTAATGGTTCTCAAACACTTGGTCGGTAAAATACAAGATCCGAAGTTGAGGACCTGAAGGAACACACCCATGCTCCATACACACACACGCACGCAGCGCGCGCGCGCACGCACGCACGCACGCACGCACGCACGCACACACACACACACACACACACACACACACACACACACACACACACACACACACACACACACACACACACACACACACACACACACACACACACACACACACACACACACACACACACACACACACAGAGTGTAGGTTGCTTGTGCTTTACGAGCTAACTCGCGGGCCGACACAGGGCTAATGAAAACAATAAGATAAATGACTGCAGCTGCTTACCTGAGCGATGGCAAACTGGTCGTAGAAAGAGGCGTTATCCAGACCCAACTCCAAGTCGGTCAGCTGTAGCTCTTCACAACTAAACACACATAAGCACACACACACACACACAAGCATCCACACACATGCACACGCACATGCCCCCAAACACATATACGCACAAATGTAAGTATAAGTAACACAAAAGTAAAAGGCACTTTATATTTACCATGAAATATATATAATATATGCTAGATTTCACCACTAGGTGAGATGTTGACGAGCCACTTCAAGCCATTGCTACTTTATAATCGACCTAAACTCAAGTGCTTGACCTCGTGTATGACAGATAAAGCAGCCATCCGGTGTGTGGTACAGTTCACTGGGCAGGCTGGTAGTTGAACACTCAAAAACTGACCATCCACTACAATACTGTATTGCATCAATACTGCAATACATGTTTACATCCCACCGCACCTATTTCTAATGTTTAACTACTTTATAGGGCTGCTGGGCAATGCGTCTTAATATATATGTGTACTATAGAGTTAGGATATTTGGGAATTAAATCAGTTGGGAGGGGACAGCGGCCACCTGTTGGGCCGGTGGTCCCGCAGCGCCGTGCACCAGGCGGCGAGGCCCAGACTGGTCACCATCCCGGCCACGAACAGCAGACCGAGCAGCGCCGAGCTGAGGGACAGACTCACGAAAACCCGGACACGAGAGCTACCGAGAGAGAAGACAACACCGTGAAGAAGTTCAGTAGAAATAGCCGAGTAGACAGCGATAATAACTTCACCAGAAATCCAGATCACGTCAAGAACTTAAACTTCACTGAAAAGTGAACACATCATCAGATGTACACATCACATCCATTTGTCTCTCTTTAACGTGCCACTAGTTTTATTCACGTCTTTCTTTTTATTGACTGTAATATTCTAGTCTTTATTTCGTATTTTCTCTTATTTTTTCTCGTTACTGTTGTTGTAAACATTGACAGGCGGAAAGACACGTGGTTATAACCGGCAGAAGAGCATCTCTCACTCGTCGTGTCCCTTGCAGAGGTAGTAGAAGGTGCGCCACGCCTGCACCGCCGAAACGATGAGGGAGGCGATGCCCACGAAGGTGACGAAGCGGCAGGAGGACTCGGGAGCCCACTCCTCCACCACGAACGTCTCCTTCCCCCTCCTCCTCCTCCTCCATCTCCCGTCGCGTTCTCCTGGCGCCACCTCCCCTCCGTGAACAGCAGACACCTCCCCTGGAAGTCGTCGCTGTTCTCCGACAGCGGCACGACCGCGATGAAGCCGAAGAGGAAGGCCAGGAAATAGAGGACGAACTGACCCAGGAGGACATGGTCCAGGGCCATGGCTCCCTCCCAGGCAGCCTTTGGCTAGAAAAAAAAGACGCGCCGGTCGCACTGCGGCTGCGTGTGAACGTGGAAGCGCCACAAGGACCGCGCATGTCTGCGGGTCTGCGTGTTCTTGCGGATGCTGAAGAGCTCCGGGCGTGTTGGAGGAGAGAGGGGAGCAGGGGGAGGTGTTGTTAACGGGTCCCGGAGGACTTGATGATTTAATGAACCAAACGCACACCAAACACATTTAATGAACACCAACCCAAAAAAGGTATAGGCCTATATCGTCAATGTATTGCATTTATAACAAAATGTAAGTTCAACATAGGCCTAAATGTCAAGTGATACGTAAATACGGATGAATTAACGTGAGCAGACCCACACAAAAATAATGTATAGAGAGGGACATACAAATGATAGAGAGATACATCTTATCTATCTTATAATGCTTACGCTGTGGGCATTGTAACCCATGCTGTCAATACATTCCCTTCTAATTTTACCAACTTGAACGAGAGAAAGCAAGAGGTTGTAGTAGAACAGTGGCAGCAGAATAATCCAGATTAGCGGTGTGGGGTTTTGTCATTCAAGCTAAACTGATTACAGCCGTGGGTGGGAAGCTGCTGCTTAACGTCTCTCTTGAGTTTTGACACAACCTCGAAAGAGCACGGAGGAGGAGGAGATGGCAGCACCAGGGGCCACAACACGCAGGTACACCTTAACCCTTAACCCCTAACCCTAGCATAACCCTATTTGACCTTAACCACACCACAAAGGTATAGCAGTTAACCATCACCCTGAACTCTAACCCCTATCACAACCCAAACGTAACTATACCTCAGGTAAACTACAGTTTACCCTAACTCTGCTAACACTAACCTTTAATCTTGACCAGATTATACCCTAACCCTAGCTATCCTAACCCAACCTAACCTTTCCCTTAATCCGGACCATTTACCCTAACCAAACCCCTAACTCTGTCCTGGGGAGAATTTGATTCTTTGATCGATTCATAAACAGTTTCTACTACTTATTTATCCATGTCAATGGATAAGGAGCATGTAGGGGTTAGGGGGCATCTGACAGTACAAGCAAGTATTGCATAACGTTAGATGATGAGTGAACTGATTTCTGTTGGTTCTGTGTGGATGCCTCCAGGTCTGTCTGTCTGCTGTCTGGAGGACAGGAAGCAGGAGCGGAGCCAGGAATAACCGTCTGGCTCTAAGCTCCTTAAAAAAGACACCTAGTGGCTCCCCACCTCCCCCTGTACCTCCCTCCGTAGCGCCCTCTGGCCCTAGGACGAGCTCCTGGAGGAGCAGGAGGTGCAGTCCCGGATGAGAGGACTCCTGTTCAACGCTGTAACATAGCGACCGCACTGTAACATAGCAACCATACTGTAACCGAGCAACCACACGTCACCTAGCCACCACACCGTTACATGGCAACAACGCTGTAACATAACAACCACACTGTAACACAGCAACCACGCCGTAACCTAGCAACCACACCATAACCTAGCCACCACACTGTAACACAGCAACCACACTGTAACCTAGCCACCACACTGTAACACAGCAACCACACCGTAACCTAGCAACCACACCGTAACAACCACACAGCATCATAGTAACCACACAGCACCATGGCCGTCGGCAAGGTGACCTTCACGAGGGCGGAGAGGGACAAGCTGGCCCAGGTGCTGTGGCTGCTGAACTGGATCTCCGTGGTCACAGGCGTGGTCATCTTCAGCCTGGGCCTGCTCATCAAGGTGGAGCTCCAGAAGCGAAGGGAAGTGATGTCGGACCAGGACCTCCTGTACGTACCCCACGCGCTCATCGCCACGGGCCTGGCCGCCTGCTGCGTCAACTTCCTGGGAGGGACGATCTGCTACGATTGCGTGGGCGGAGCCAAGTTCGCCCGCTGGAAGCCGGCGATGGCTCCCTACGTCGCCGGCGCCTTCTGCTTCACCTTCTGCGTCCTGGCGGGGGGGCTGCTGTGCTACGGTGTGCGGGGCCAGCTTGACGACTCGCTGCGGCTGGGCCTGCGGCACGCCATGCGCCACTACAAGGACACGGACACGCCCGGCCGCTGCACCCTGAAGCGCTCGCTGGACCGCTTGCAGATCCAGCTCCAGTGCTGCGGCGACACCGGATACCGGGACTGGTTCTCCGTCCAGTGGGTCAGCAGCCGGTACCTGGACATGACCAGCCCACACGTGCTGGAGTAAGTGTCCAGGACGGTGGGGGGGAGGGGGGGGGGGGGTGCTGATGGTGTCAGTGGTCTAGACTAGAGCAGGGCTTTTCAGGCATTTCACAGTCCCACAGTTACAGTCCCACAGTTCTCAAACAGTACAATAAAAATAGACAGATAGTGGTTGAGAATCTTGAAAATCAATGGTATAGAGTCAATTTGGTTCCACAAGGCCTGGTCTAGACCGGGTGTCGGTAGTATAGAAGCTATTAGGTTCCATTGGAGTGAACAGGGTTAAATTAGGTGGTTTAGACACAACTCAGTGACACAACAATTAGACACACTAAACTCTGTTAAGACACGACAGGGGCTGGATTTCAAAGTGTCTGTTAAATGACTGAAATAGCACACGAAGAAAGAGCAGACCCAGTACGGGCCCAGTGTACACGCCGGATACACGGGGTTCTCAGTGAACAGTGTTTTCTGTTCCGTTTTCGGCTCTTCATCGTCAGTCGCCTGAGGAGCAACGTGGGCGGCCAGTACCTGACGGACGGCGTACCGTTCAGCTGCTGCAGCCCCTTCTCCCCGCGGCCCTGCATCCAGCACCGGCTCACCAACACCACGGCCCACTTCAACTACCGCCACGGCACCGACCGCCTCAACCTGTGGACGCGGGGCTGCAGGCAGGTCCTGCTGGACCACTACACCGGCATCCTGCGGTCCACGGGCCTCGTAGTGCTCCTCATATGGCTCTTTGAGGTCCGCGTCCGTCTTTATGTCTGTATACGCATATGTCTGTCTGTTGATATGTCTACGTATCCTGATATCAATGTGTCGTTATGTCCTCTGTATAGGAAGGGGCAGGACAGTCTAGCTTCCTTTTGGCTGGGCATTGAATGTGCACATTGAGGCTATTACCCTCTTGTAGCAGAGGAAGCTACCACAAGCCATGAATAGGGCTACTTTATGCTCCTCCCGAGGACACAAGGCACCGGGTGATGAGGAAACAGGTGTATTGCAGAGTTTGTAGATGATAGATGAATAGAGCAGACGGTACATGCTAGCGCTTCTCCTCGAGTGTGTGTGGTGGTAGCTGGTTTAACCTGTGGGCCTTGATTACCAAGGACCCACAGGTGTGCAGCCTCTAAAAACAGCGGGTTCTGTTCGCCCACAGCTCCTGGTGGTGACCGGCGTGCGGTACCTCCAGACGGCCATGGAGAACCTGCTCCTCCTGGGGGACCCGGACTCCGGGTCGGACGGCTGGATCCTGGAAAGCAGTCTGGCTGAGACCGCCCGCTGGAACCTCAACATCATCAAGAACCTGGGGAAGTGTTACCAGTCGGACGACGACCCAAACATCAACGTCCCCGGCGAGCACAGAGGCAGGAGGTACCACAGGGCAGGAGGTCCCACAGGCAGGAGGTCCTCATGAGGCAGGAGGTCCTCACAGGGCAGGAGGTCCCCACGAGACAGGAGGTCCCCATGAGGCAGGAGGTCCCCACGAGACAGGAGGTCCCCATGAGGCAGGAGGTCTCCACAGGGCAGGAGGTTCTCATGAGGCAGGAGGTCCCCACGAGAAAGGAGGTCCTCATGAGGCAGGAGGTCCCCACAGGGCAGGAGGTCCCATTGAGACAGGAGGTCCTCATGAGGCAGGAGGTCCCCACAGGGCAGGAGGTCCCCACGAGACAGGAGGTTCTCATGAGGCAGGGTCCTCACAAGGCAGGAGGTCCGAGCGACTCAACACCTCCCTGTGTGATACACTCATCACACACATCACCGAGACGGAGGAGGTCTCTCTGTCTCACACACACCGTTACCTCAAATCACGAGGTCTCCGGTTGAAACTGACTTGAGCCCTTGAGCAAAGCATGAAAGCTGCGGTGCTCCTCGACCCGGCTCAGAGAAGAACAAGACTGACTGCAGGTGGGGTGTCCGGGTGCTGTTGAAAGCTTCAGACCGAAGGGGGGCGGGGCTTCAGACACGAGCGACCACATTACTGGTCGTCGTGAGGTCGTCACGGGTTGAGCAGAAGGTTCCAACAGGAAGGCCTCGGAAAAAACAACAACCTTGTTAGTGTTCTTGTCGTGTTCCTCTTCTGTTAGCATCCACGCTGAGGTGGGATCTCTACTGTCCAACGCCTTCTGTGGTTTCTATTCCGAGGTGGAGATGAGGAACATATTGTTTTTTTTCTTTTCTAGAGATCACGGTGCCAGCAGCCTCCTCCACTCTGTTTGCCTTCCGTCTGGTCTGTGTTGTTCCTCCTGCCCACGACAAGATGCCACGGGCTTCCTTAATAAAAACACCCAGCTTGTACCACAGCTTGGACTGGCTGCATGCCGGGTCTATACTGGTTCCTACAAGGGGTCTATAGTACCCATACTGGGTCTGTAATGGTTTGTATTGGCTCTGTAATGGTTTGTGTGGGCTCTGTACTGGGTCTGTATTGGCTGTCTAATGGCTTGTATGGAGTCTCTACTCATTGGTGCTGGTTTGTACTGGTCTGTACAGGTGTCTATGGTGGGCTGTACGTGGTTTACACTGGGTCTGTACTGGTCTAAATTAGAACCATTAAATCCTCAAAACGTCCTCATTGTCTCGGTTATATTATTGGTTATATATATTGGTTATATTCTGACAGGGTGCCTCTGTCACCCTCTAGTGGAAGCTGGGGGTACTGAACAGCTTGTCACGCAGCGTCTGGGGATTAGAGAGAGAGAGAGAGAGAGAGAGAGAGAGAGAGAGAGAGAGAGAGAGAGAGGGAGAGGGACATTAACACACACCTCACACACCACTTGTCCTCTCCTCTCTGCCTGAGGCTGTTGTCATAGTAACCATCACGTGGTTTTCTATGAACTAGTTTACCCCTCATCCCTCACTCCCCCACCCCCCTTTTGTAGCATTAGCAACAAAGCATAGCGTTACAGAGCTCTTTTAAAAAAACATAAAACACGTTACGTAACACATGCCCCGCCTCCTATACATACGGACTGCAGCCAACCAGGGGGCTAGATATAAAGCAGCCAATAAGAACCCTTTCCCTCTCAGTTATTAATGTCATCTATACAATTGTGTACACACACACCCACACACACACACACGCTCAAAGATTGGCGTGGCTAAATATAGAAATTGTGCTCAAGGACAGAAGGCCTCCATTTATACAGCAAGGAGACACTAACATCTCTCTCTCCCTCTGCTTCTCTCTCTCTCTCTCTCTCTCTCTCTCTCTCTCTCTCTCTCTCTCTCTCTCTCTCTCTCTCTCTCTCTCTCTCTCTCTCTCTCTCTCTCTTTTTTTCTCTCTCTCTCTCTCTCTATCCATCTGTCTCTGTTTCTCTCTGGCTCTTGATTCACCCAATTGGCAGGGGGACACCCAAGGAACAAGATGAATAATAATAATATGACGTATAACAAGCAAATATAACAGTGTTACATGGCAATATAATGATGTTACAGACACAGCATCGAGAATCGATGCTGTGTTTGTTGTTTTTAGCAGTTAGCCCTTGAAGAGTTCCCAACATTTTTACGATCATCACATAACCTTCATCCCCACCACCACCACCATCATCATCATCATCATCATCTTCTACTTCTTCTTCATCACCACCACCATCATCACCACCACCAGGTGGTGACCAGCTGGAGATGGACTGTCAGGTCACATCATCTTTACCCGTCCTGTCACCATAGCAACGCAAAGTGAGCACTACTGGAATGTTTACCTCGACAGAGTTCTCTCTCTCTCTCTCTCTCTCTCTCTCTCTCTCTCTCTCTCTCTCTCTCTCTCTCTCTCTCTCCTCTCTCTCTCCTCTCACTCCTCTCACTGTGACTCCTCTCTCTCTCCTTCTCTGTCTCTGTATCTGTCACACATCTCTATCTGTCTCTGACAGATAGAGACCTACTTTCTCTCCTGTGAACCGCCACAGAGTCTCAGTCTCCTGTGTTAGGTAACACACACACACACACCCACACACACACACACACACACACACACACACACACACACACACACACACACACACACACACACACACACACACACACACACACATACACACACACACACACACACATACACACACACACACACACACACATACACACACACACACACACACACACACACACACACACACACACACACTGATTGACTATACAGAATGGTTCCTTTGGTCATTACTTGGTACTCTGGTAACCTTGGTAACCGGGTCCAGATCTTTCATCTGATTGACCGCAGGGTCAACATGTAAACAGGTTCACTGCATCTGATGGTTAGGTAGGACCGCAAAGGTCAATAGTCAAAGGTCACATTGAAGCGTGTTTCACTACAGAAGTGATGACCTTGTTGTTATGGTGACCATGGTGTCATGGCAGCTCTGTTCCCAATATGGTAATGAAGCTGAGGACATTCAGTACAATCACACACATACACACACGCGCACAAGCACACACACACAAACACACAGTCAGCTTCCTGCTGACACCTCCTTTCGTTGCCTCTCCTCTTCTCCTACGCCTCCTCTCTCATCTCCTCCTCTTCTACTCTTCTTCTCCTACGCCTCCTTTCCTACTCCTCTCTCATCCCCTCTCCTACTCCTCTCTCATCCCCTCTCCTACTCCTCTCTTTTCTCCTCCTCTCCTACTTGTCCTCTCTCATCTCCTCTCCTACTCCTCTCTTATCTCCTCCTCTCCTACCGCATCTCCTCCTCTCTCATCTCCTCTCCTCCTCCTCTCTCATCTCCTCCTCTCCTACTCCTCCCCGTCTTTCGCCTCTCATCCTCCGTGGATAAAAGACCATCAATCTTTCTCTCAGGCTTGTCTTGTTTTTAGGATCTATTTAACTTTATTATGCCCCGCCCATTTCCTAACGCTTCAAGCTCTACCCTTCCTGGTGTGTCCCATCAGGCCAATCCCATCCTTCCTGTTGCTCTAAGCCCCTCCCCCCAAGGCCGGTCTAGGACGGCAGAGGCTATAGAGGATCACCGAGTCTCCTGGCCGAGCGCCACTAATCTCTGGCTAGCTAGTGTTGTTAGCATGATCTTAACGCTAACGTGGCTTAACGCTAAGCGCTAGCTGGGTGGCTGAACAGAATTGAGGAATCCAAGATGGCTGCTAGGCAAACAAGGCCCAACAGAACCTTGACACGTCTTTGAGACTTCCCTATAAGCCACAGTCATGTGACATCACACGACAAACAAAGACACGACATCTCTCTGTAGGTAGGCCCCGAGGCCGGCCTGAGGCTGGCCCGAAGCTGCCCGGGTTGGGCCTGACTAAATAAATAAAGATTCAGGAGAGAGAGAAGCTCTCATTGAGTGAGGTTAGCCTTGCTGTCATGAATGTGTGGTGTGTGTGTGTAACCACTGTAGCATTTTAGTATGTAGCACTAAATGAGTATGTCGTAGTATATATATAATAATGCATTTTATTTATATTGCACAAATCTCAGAGTGCTATTTTGTATGTAGTAGTATTTTAGTATCATTATTTTGTAGTATTTGTAGTATTTTTAATCTGGTAGTATTTTGCTATAGTTGTACAATGACAAGGGCATTCTGATTCTTATTCTGATTCAGTATTGTGTATTCAGTATATTAGTATGGAGTAGTGTTTTAGTATATAGTAGTATTTTAGTACTATGTAGAATCTTAGTATTCAACCCTCCCCCACCCCCCCTGATTGTCCGCCTGACTGCTCCCTAGCGGCCAGGTTAGCTGCTAGGGTTAGCATAGCGTGCGGTTTCATGTAAGCGCACTCAGTGAAGCTGCAGACCTGCTGAGCTCTGTTGACATCCCTCGTCCAATGGGAGCACGAGGAGGCTGGTGCAGGGATGGGGGTCGTGTGTGAAGGGGCGGGGCTCGATGAATAAATCAGAGGTGGTATAAAGTATTGACACTCTATGAGGCTGGAGTGTGTGTGTGTGTGTGTGTGTGTGTGTGCGTGGGGGGGGGGGGGTTATGATCAGATTTATAGACGATCAGGTCTGCAATCAGGCACCACAGTCTTTTACGGTTACGCAGGGCCAAACACACACACACACACACACACACACACACACACACACACACACACACACACACACACACACACACACACACACACACACACACACACACACACACACACACACAGTCTTCTGCTGTTAAAGACATGAACACACACACACACACACACACACACACACAGAAATACACACACACACACAGAAATACACACACACACACAAGCGTCTCCTGTGCTGTGCCTTGCTCCAGGGCACTACACCCCATCATGAGGCTGAGCATCGTCGCGGTACCAGCCGTGGGGTTATGTAATATTATATAACGTCAAACAACAACGTGCTTGCAAGTCCCGAGCACCTCTCAGAGCCACTACACTGGGGCTGTCACCCCCTCTATCACTCTCCCTCCCCATCCCTCCCCTTTCCCCCCCCTTCCCCCCCTTGGCGACCGACTGGTCCAAACCGGCTGCAGCACTCAGCAGTCACAGCGGGCTGTGGTTACCACGGAAACCAAGAGAGCACAGCAATGACAAACCCATCCTGCAGAAGAGGAGAGGAGGAGAGGGGAGGAGAGGAGAGAGGGGAGGAGAGGAGAGAGGAAAGGAAAGGGGATAAGAGAGGAAAAGAAAAGGGAGGAGGTGGGGGTGTCCAGGAGTTTCAGTCCTCACAGGAAAGGGGTGGAGCCTCTGACAGTGATGGATGCTGGGTAATACAATGAGTCAAAGGTGGAGGAGAGAGATGTGGAGAGAGAGAGAAGTGGAGAGAGATGGAGATGGAGAAAAACAGCAAAAGCGAGAAGAGAGAAAGATAGCTGGAGAGACAGAGAGAGAGAGAGATATGGAGAGAGTGATAGATGAGAGACAGACAGAGATATGGAAAGAGAGAGAGACAGAGAGAGAGAGAGAGAGACAGATAAAAAAAAATCTTCAGGCACGGATATGGATTGAGGCAGGGCTGCCACCTAATTTGGCAACCAAACTAGGAAGAGCTGACCTGCACTCCACACCATACAGAAATGAAACTCCTATTCCAGGCTGATTACCTGATTCTGCTGTCCACCCCCCAACCGGGTCTACAGCAGAACCTGGATCTACTAGAGCAGTATCAGACCTACCAGAGCAGTCCCATACCTACTATAGCAGTACCACACCTACTAGAATAGTCCTATACCTACTAGAGCAGTGACAGACCGACAAGGGTAATACCAGACCTACTAGAGCAGTAACAGACCTACAAGGGTAATACCAGACCTACTAGAGCAGTAACATACCTACAAGGGTAATACCAGACCTACTAGAGCAATAACAGACCTACAAGGGTAATACCAGACCTACTAGAGCAATAACAGACCTACAAGAGTAATACCAGACCTACTAGAGCAGTAACAGACCTACAAGAGTAATACCAGACCTACTAGAGCAGTAACAGACCTACAAGGGTAATACCAGACCTACTAGAGCAGTAACAGACCTACAAGAGTAATACCAGACCTACTAGAGCAGTAACAGACGTACTAGGGTAGTACCAGACCTACTAGAGCAGTGGCAGACCTACTAGAGCAGTAACAGATGTACTAGGGTAGTACCAGACCTACTAGAGCAGTACTAGACCTACTAGAGCAGTGCCAGACCTACTAGAGCAGTAACAGACCTACATGGGTAGTACCAGACCTACTAGAGCAGTTCCAGACCTAGGAAAGCAGTACTAGACCTACAAGAGCAGACCAAGTCCTACTAAAGCAGTATTAGACCTACTAGAGCAGTGCCAGACCTAGGAACGAAGTACTAGACCTACAAGAGCAGAGAGAGCTTGCGAGCCATTGGGACAAACCTGTAAGATCCTCTCATGGATCCAGAGGGGAGCTCCGGACAAGGCATGCAGGGCCACATTAGAAAGCCACCGAGTATTAAACTCATATCAGTCTGGCTCCCTGCAAAGCCTCACACAGCCGGTCCTGACGTTCAGCTCCCATTGGCTGTGTTTAGTCTCCCCGCAGCATCAGGACGAGAACACAGAGATCAACCAAATGACATATTTGGTCCTAAAACGACACTCTACCGTAGCAGAGTGAAGACGCTTCATTGTGCAGCTTCATTGGCACGGCTGCAACATCGATTGCCAGAAACAAAATGTAAATGTCGATCGATATACAGAAATACTACTAACATTAATAAAATATGAGGGTATCAAACTTATTCAACGGTTTAATTAATTTGTCTATTAACGTGATCATCTCTGTGAGGGAGAGGAGAGAGGGAGAGAGGAGGAGGAGAGAGGGAGGAGAGGAGAGAGAGGGAGAGACCGTGAGAGTCTCTGTGGTCAACAACAGAGTCTTGTGTTTCATTAATAAATGGGCTTCATATGCAAATGCACTTTGGGTGAATGAGGCTGGTGGGGAGGGGCTTAGTGTGTGTGTGTGTGTGTGTGTGTGTGTGTGTGTGTGTGTGTGTGTGGGTGCGTGACCAGGGCAGGAAGGAGAGGTTCTGAATGGCCCCTGGCTTGGCAGGCCCGGCGTGTTGTGCTGCTGTTCTTAACCCTGAGTTCTGAACAGGTTATGAAGTCGGTTCCTCCTGGTCGTGGGAGTCAGGAAACCGTCGCTCAAACGCGTCCGTCGACCCACTTGACGGCGGCGATGAGCGTTAACAAACAAACAAACAAACAAACAAGCAAGCAAACGTGTGCTTTTTTAACAGGTCTGACAAATGTCCCTGTCCAGCCCTTTTCAGATCACTTGCTTGAGATGTTTTGTCAGTTGTCTGGTCGTCCACTCAGGTCGTCACATCGGTGTCACATGATCATCTGTAGCGCAGCATCCGTAATCTGCCCGTGTCCCATTGGTTGCCTCGCTCAGAGGATCCTCGGATCTCGGCCAATCGTAGCACACAGTCGTGTTGAGGTTTGGACGGGGGTCAGGAGGTTCGCTCTCGGAGGTTCCTCTGGCGCACAGAGGAATCAGGAAGAAACAGAACAACTCATGTAGTCAACACACAATATTGTGTTGATTGCATTCCATCTTCGATGGCGATGGAAGTGATAATATAATAATAATAAATAATAATTATTATATTATAATATATTATAATATAATAATAAAGATATTATTATTATAATTACGATTAAGAATATTTGAGGTAGGTTTTCATTTCACGTTAGCACATTAGAATCTGTATGAACGGTGTGGTAACAATGGATCAAAGAAACACACACACACACATACACACACACACACACACACACACACATACACACGCACACACACACACACACACACACACACACACACACACACACACACACACACACACACACACACACACACACACACACACACACACACACACACACACACACACACACAAGGATGAATTATTTAGGGCTGTAGGATGGAGAAATTCTGCTAGTCTGCAAGAGGTTCAACTGTAGCGTGTCACAGTGTACTGTAGTAGTACTGTAGTACTCTAGGTTAGTACTGTGGTACTATAATAGTACTGTAGTAGTACTGTAGTACTCTAGGTTAGTACTGTGGTACTATAATAGTACTGTAGTAGTACTGTAGTACTCTATGCTAGTACTGTGGCACTATAATAGTACTGTAGTAGTACTGTAGTACTCTATGTTAGTACTGTGGTACTATAATAGTACTGTAGTAGTACTGTAGTACTCTAGGTTAGTACTGTGGTACTATAATAGTACTGTAGTACTCTAGGTTAGTACTGTGGTACTATGATAGTACTGTAGTAGTACTGTAGTACTCTAGGTTAGTACTGTGGTACTATAATAGTACTGTAGTACTCTAGGTTAGTACTGTGGTACTATAATAGTACTGTAGTAGTACTGTAGTACTCTAGGTTAGTATTGTGGTACTATAATAGTACTATAATAGTACTGTAGTACTCTAGGTTAGTACTGTGGTACTATAATAGTACTATAATAGTACTGTAGTACTCTAGGTTAGTACTGTGTTACTATAATAGTACTGTAGTAGTACTGTAGTACTCTATGTTAGTACTGTGGTACTTTAATAGTACTGTAGTAGTACTGTAGTACTCTATGTTAGTACCGTGGTACTATGGTAGTATTGTAGTACTCTATGTTAGTACAGTGGTACTTTAATAGTACTGTAGTAGTACTGTAGTACTCTATTTAGTACCGTGGTACTATGGTAGTATTGTAGTACTCTATGTTAGTACCGTGGTACTATGGTCGTACTGTAGTAGTACCGTAGGACTCTATGTTGCCACCGTGGTACTATGGTAGTCCAGTAGTAGTACTGTAGTACTGTACTCTAGGTTAGTATTGTGGTACGATGGTAGTAGTGTAGTATGTCTTTACTACGGTACTATGTCTGTACTGCGGTTCTATGCCTGTACTGTGGTACTATGTTAGTACTGTAGTAGTATTGTGGTACCCTGCAGGAGGTCCTGTCAGGGCCCCCCCCTGCACTAGACAGGGTTGCTATTGTGTTCCTGTGTTAGAACTGTGGTACTATGTATTGCAGGTACTGTGTGTCCATAAGGTCCTGTGTGGGCTGAGACCTGGATTAGGAGCTGTGATGTCACAACATGTACCGCAGTTTAGTTAACCTCTACTTCCTCACCGTACAGCGTTCCTATTGGTCGTGGGCTCCGCAGAGCAAAGCTTCCCATTACACACGCACACACACACGCACACACACACACACACGCGCACACACACGCACACACGCACACGCACACACCACACGTCTGCCTCATCCCAGCAGTCGGTCACACGCTCATACAAGTGCACACGCACACGCACGCAAGCACCAAATTAATAAGCACATACACCCACTGTAAACAACACTCTGTGAAGGGAGAATATTATGTTTAAATAATTATAGTGGAGACCCAGACGTCGTCTCTGCTACAATCACGTTTTTACATTTCAGGTGAAAACTTGTCAAGTCACTAAGGATGAGACTAGCTCACCCCCTTCTCCCTCTCTCCTCACCCCCTCCCTCCCCTCACCCTCCCCCCCCCTCCTCACCTCTATCTGTCCGTGAGCCAGAGATGGGAGGGGAGGGGGGGGGGTAGCGGAGAGACTGCCGCTGCGTTATTCTGTCTCCAATAGAATGAATGGACTCGAAATAGTAGCCAATGGGAGGCGAGCTGTGGCTCCGTATATAAAACGGGAACAAAGCGTCTTAATTCTGGACAGCGGAATTCACGTCGACCTGCTTTCCTCCTGCGCTCCGATCCAAGCCCGTATTGAAACGTCTTGAGGTAGGAATTCAACAGAATTTGATTTTAAATTATTTTTAAACAACTATAGACTGTATATTTTCTTAATTGCAGAGCGCGCACACACACACACACACACACACACACATACATCCACGGACGCGCACACGGCGTCTCCATCGCTGCACCGCTTTAACCCAAACGAAGGGGTTTATTGTTTGTGTGTGTGTGTGTGTGCGTGTGTGTGTGAGAGTAGGCCGACCAGACAGAGGACTACAGCGCGATAGAGTTTCGATATATCGTCTGTGGACGCACGCCGTGTCTGGTTGATGGTCTCGGCATTCCGACGTACGACCTTGTCGGTCCGGGTTGGTCCTATACAACCCGCAGTGGGCCTACGATCCCGCATCATCCCAAACCTCCTCGACATTCCTCCATCAGTCCGCCACCTCACACCTTCCTACTCCACTCGTCCAGTGGGTTTATGGTCTGCTTTTGGTTCACCGAGCCTGTGAATGTTAACGCACCGAGGTGGCGCACACACACACCTTAACTGGGGAGCTAAATTGGCGTTTTATTTAGCGGCCGTTATAGGATATGACGTGTTGCGTCACCGTGTTGTATAATAACGTCTTTGTCCCAACGCGCGTTATCCCCTACATCCAGGCTTTATATCGCGGTGCGTGCCAGAGTGGGCCGGCTTGTTAAGCGGCTGTGTGTGTGTGTGTGTGTGTGTGTGTGTGTGGTGTGCGTGTGTGTGTGCGTGTGCGTGTGTGTGTGTGTCGTCGTTGTGTCATTTTTCACCCGTGCCATCAGGTGAAACAGCAGCCGCCACCATGCCGTTCGGAAACACGCACAATCAGCTGAAGATGAGCTACTCCGCGGACCAGGAGTTCCCGGACCTCAGCAAGCACAACAACCACATGGCCAAGATCCTCACCCCGGAGATGTACGCCAACCTGCGGGACAAGGAGACGCCCAGCGGCTTCACCGTGGATGACGTCATCCAGACCGGCGTGGACAACCCAGGTATCCGATTTTTTTTATTTGTCCGCTACCACCGGGGCCTTCACACAGCACCGAGTGACCTTGTGGTCGCCCCCTAGCGGCGAGACGGTGCATGGCGTCCGGTCCTACCGCCCGGAGCCGGTTTGGTTCGGGTTGGTGTGTTTATAATCCCCGGGGAGGGGGGGGATGAATTCGACGAAAGCGCAAGCCAAGCATCGTTAACGGTTGCACTGCAGGGGTCGACGTGGCCCTAATGGCTATCAGTTTAATAAATATGAATAATAATAATAATATGCGTTATAGTAACGACAGATAGACAATTGTCTGGTTGATAACATTTGACGACTGCTATTGTATAACAACCCAATAGTACAGTAGTCCATGCATATGATCGATATTTTAATATACTATCTATATATTATATCATTATATATTATATTATCAATCACACGTCCCGTTGTTGCGCAAACACGCGTTATCCTCGCGTGGAGTGATTAATTAATTAGATGACACACTCACATTATATACGGTCTATTAAAAATGAAATGTTTCCAATCCCCAGGCCACCCCTTCATCATGACGGTGGGCTGCGTGGCGGGAGACGAGGAGACTTACGAGGTGTTCAAGGAGCTGCTGGACCCCGTCATCGAGGACCGCCACGGCGGCTACAAGCCCTCCGACAAGCACAAGACGGACATCAACCCCGAGAACCTGCAGGTGAGATCCCGCACGCACATATACACAAACAAACAAACACACACACACACGCACATTTTTAACATGATCGTGGTGTGTGTCGCATGCAAGGGCGGGGACGACTTGGACCCCAACTACGTGCTGAGCTCCAGGGTGCGGACGGGTAGGAGCGTGCGCGGGTTCTGCCTGCCGCCCCACTGCAGCCGCGGGGAGCGCCGCGCCATCGAGGACCTCTCCATCCAAAGTGCGTAGCTCTCTCCGCTCCTCTCCGCTGAGCACTCATTCGTGGTGCGACGCTGCCCCCTGCTGGCGCACAAGCGTACTGCTACTTATACAATTTACAGATCCCGTGTAAAATAGTACAGACTGCGAATATGAGTCCCAAAAATAATTAAGTAGGCCTAAGGGTTGCGTTAAGGCTATTTATATAAATAAATTGCAATTTCTGCTCCACTTTGTGTTAATTACGTTGTGTTTTGATTGAGTATGATGTATTTGGCTCTATAGCAATGGCCAGTAGTCAAACAAATTTGACTATGTAAAATAGGCCTAAGTGAGAATAATGAGACTCAAGCAAAACACCATTTAATCAAAACGAGAGTGTGGCCAGCCGACAGCTCCATCTCTGTCTAAAAGAACACGGAAGGAAGGAAATACTTGATGGCTTATTGGCGACTTTAGGCCAGATGAGCCTAGGAAGGAGAAAATCCTCTTACGTAATGCCTCAGGATTAATGCGCACAAGCTGTTCCCCCCGCCTGATAGAAAAAGCCTGCTCTCTGCTGCCCCCTGCAGTGCGATAGGTGGAGATACTGCATGCAGTTCTTACGTTCGTTTTGAACTTCACAGCCTAAATAATTGTCGTTCACCACCAGGCATGATGTTGTTTAGCCATTAGAAGGCATTTGAAAATCGACTTTATCATGACATCACACTTAGGATAGAGCAACATTTCCCCCTACCTGCTCCTTAATGACCTGTCTCTGTACTATCTAACCCCTACCTGCTCCTTAATTACCTGTCTTTGTACTGTCTAACCCCTACCTGCTCCTTAATTACCTGTCTTTGTACTGTCTAACCCCTACCTGCTCCTTAATGACCTGTCTCTGTACTGTCTAACCCCAACCTGCTCCATAATTACCGGTCTCTGTACTGTCTAACCCCTACCTGCTCCTTAATGACCTGTCTCTGTGCTCTGTTGCTTTGGATAAAAGTATAAGCTAAACAACTAAATTGTTATATCAGTAAAGGTTTGTTATAACAATGGTTAATTGCATGAATAAAGCAATAATGCATACTCAGTCCAGTGAGTGGGCTGGACAGACACAACAGATTCCTGACTGTCGAACCCGTCCAGGATTGATTGATAGATGATTTCCAACCTGTTGGCCGCGCCCAGGTCTGGACATCCTTGACGGGGACCTGAAGGGGACGTACTACGCCCTGAAGAACATGACAGATGACGAGCAGCAGCAGCTCATCGATGACCACTTCCTGTTCGACAAGCCCGTCTCCCCCCTGCTCCTGTCGTCCGGAATGGCCCGTGACTGGCCCGACGGTCGTGGAATCTGGTGAGTCCCCGGGGGGTACAAACCGATCCCACCACCGAGATGACCCCCCCAGACCGTCTGTTCTCTGGCACCCAGTGACCCAGTTTTGGGCCGTGACCCGGACCCGTTTTTTGGAGACTCTGACTTCTTACGTTTTTGGGGGCTCTGCTTCAACACATTATAAGAATAAGAATTTCACAAAATGATTAGCAGTAGTTCACTAAACGATGAGTAGTAGTTGACAAAATGAATATTAGTAGTTCACTAAATGATGATTAGTAGTTCACTAAATGATTAGTAGTAGTTCACTTAATGATCAGAAGTAGTTCACTAAATGATTAGTAATAGTTCCCTAAATGATTAGTAGTAGGTCACTTAATGAGTAGTAGTTCACAAAATTATTAGTAATAGTTCACTAAATGATTAATAGTAGTTCACTAAATGATTAGTAGTAGTTAACTAAATGATTAGTAGCAGTTCACTAAATGATTAGTAGTAGTTCACTAAATGATTAGTAGTAGTTAACTAAATGATTAGTAGTATTAAACTAAATGATAAGTAGTCATCCACTAAGTGATGAGTAGTAGTTTACTAAATGATTAGTAGTAGTTTGCTAAAGGATTAGTTGTAGTAGTTTACTTAGTGATGATTCATAGTTCCTTTGTGATGAGAAGTAGTTCAGTAAATTGTGAGAAGTAGTTCACTGAGTGATGAGTAGTAGTTTACTAAATGGTTAGTAATAGTAGTGCACTAATTGATGAGTAGCAGTTCACTAAATGATGAGTAGTAGTTCACTAAATGATTAGTAGTAGTTCACTAAGTGATGAGTAGTAGTTTACTAAATGACTAGTAGTAGTTGTAGTACTCTCCATGAGTCATCAGTCTGGAGCTCTGGATTGTCCTGGAGCTCAGAGGATTGACGTGGTTCTGGTCTCCTCAGGCACAACGACAACAAGACCTTCCTGGTGTGGGTCAACGAGGAGGACCACCTCAGGGTCATCTCCATGCAGAAGGGAGGCAACATGAAGGAAGTGTTCAACCGCTTCTGCACCGGCCTCACAAAGGTACAGTCCCCTCGCTCCTCAAAACCGCAATCAAGCTCCAATTTAAGTTCAAATTTAAATAGAGTTCCAGTTCCAACTTAATCTGTTATATATTTTTTTAAGACCAGTGAAAATGGGTGAATCACCAAAGAACCTCTCCAGTAATAGCAGTGGCTCTATTGATAGCAAATGGGCTTCTTCACAGATAGAAAGAGTCGACATTGTGGCAATCACTCAAATCTCTCGCGTCGTCCTCACTCTCAGAGTCACAGTTCCCCATTTGATATAATTCCCCCGTCCACTCACTGGCTTTGTGCTCGGTCTCCTCGCCACGCCAGGACCTTCTTAATTGGCCATGAGCCATAGGACCCCCCGAGCCATAGGACCCCCGAGCCATAGGACCCCCCGAGCCATAGGACCCCCCGAGCAATAGGACCCCCGAGTCATAGGACCCCCCTGAGCCATAGGACCCCCCGAGCCATAGGACCCCCCGAGCCATAGGACCCCCCCGAGCCATAGGACCCCCCGAGCCATAGGACCCCCGAGTCATAGGACCCCCCGAGTCATAGGACCCCCCGAGCCATAGGACCCCCGAGCCATAGGACCCCCCGAGCCATAGGACCCCCCGAGCCATAGGACCCCCCGAGCCATAGACGTAATCTAACCAATTCTGTACACAACTTTTTGAGTTATCTAACTAGATAAATAAACAAACAGACAGACAGACAGACAGACAGACAGACAAACCAACAATTACGGACGAAAACACAACCTCTTCCCATCTTCCACGGCAGTTGTAACAACAACATATTCTGACCAAATGACGTCATTTCAGATCGAGTCCCTCTTCAAGGACAGAGGACACGAGTTCATGTGGAACGAGCACCTGGGCTACGTCCTCACCTGTCCATCCAACCTGGGCACCGGGCTGCGTGCCGGCGTCCATGTGAAAATCCCCAACGTCAGCAAGCACGAGCAGTTCGGCGAGGTGCTCAAGAGATTGAGGCTCCAGAAGCGTGGAACAGGTAAATTACCCTTTACCCCCTGGGCCCCATCTATACTCACTTACCCTTCAACCTTGATAGATGACCCTGTACCGCCCGTAGAGGTAGATCTAACCTTTGACCATAACCCCAACCCTGACACTGCACCTTAAAGGTAAATGGCTCCTAACACTAACCATCAAGGTTGATCACTTTATCCCTGACAGCTTACCCCTAACCCTAGATGACCATTAACCCCTTAACCCTAACCCCTGATGCTACAGGAGGATCACTCTCACCCTGACACCTGACCCGCAACCTGGACCCTAACACCTCTCCCTAAAGTCTGAAGACCCCAACCCTGGCTGACTTCTCCGCCCTTCCACCCAAGCTTACTCCCTCCTCACAAAATACATGAGAGGGGTTCAAACGTAGTGCATACCTTACACCTGTAACTAACCTACACGCTCTGCCCCCCCCCCCCCCCCTCCTCACTCAGGTGGCGTGGACACCGCCGCGGTGGGCGGAGTCTTTGACATCTCCAACGCCGACCGGCTGGGCTTCTCGGAGGTGGAGCTGGTGCAGATGGTGGTGGACGGCGTGCGGCTGTTGGTGGACATGGAGAAACGCCTGGAGGCCGGCCAGGCCATCGACGACCTCATGCCCGAGCAGAAGTGAACTCTGACCTGCTGTAACCCTTGACCCATGACACCACCCCCCCCACTACCACCACCACGTCATTGTACCCCTCCCCCCTCCCTCCCTTCCTTCGTATATATATATATATTTATATATATGAATATATATATCAGAAACCAATAATGTAAAGTACAAGAGGGAGACGCCACTCCGTCCCGAGATAGCGCCGTCTTCCAACAGCAGCACCGGAGCGCTCTCTGTCTTCTGTTCACGTAGTTGTTGGATCCGCACCTCCACGAATAAAGTGTTTCGCCCAATCCATGACCCCTGTGGCCTTATTAACCATGTTGAACCACACAGCTCTCTCTACTCACTACATGCCTATAACAGTGACACAGTACTGAGGTCAACAAGGTAGGCCAACAGGTAGGACACGACCTGTGTGGAGAACACAGGGAATTGAACCAGCTTAGTAACTTTTGACCCGGAAGGTGAACGCCTGGCTGCCATCTTAATCTGAAATATTGAAATGTCTGCGCTCATATAGCATGCATGCCAAGGCAAGACGCATTGGATCTCAACTAAAACCCGGCATATGGACAAATTATGTTCTATTTTTCCGCATTCTGGGTTATACTATACTATACTATATTTATCTCTTCATGAGGTGCCTGTATTTCAGCAGCATGAGGATCCAAGCGCTGGACGCAAGGTTGGTCGTTGGGAATAAAACGGTCATAAAACACATAGTCTGTTTTAGCACGTCAAACAAAGCTGTTATCTCATTGGATGTGGCTTGGTGTGGGAGGGGATTCGGGTGTGTGTGTGTGTGTGTGTGTGTGTGTGTGTGTGTGTGTGTGTGTGTGTGTGTGTGTGTGTGTGTGTGTGTGTGTGTGTGTGTGTGTGTGTGTGTGTGTGTGTGTGTGTGTGTGTGTGTGTGTGTGTGTGTGTGGCTGATGGGGGGGGGGGTCATTGGGTTTAACTGCAGTGCTGAGGAGTTGTATAGTACTGCAGTACTTCATAGTACTGCAGAACTTCATATTACTGATTAAAGCAGACCTGAAACAAGTATCCAGGTATCTGAAACTGAATGTTTCAGATACCTGGATACTTGTCAGAGCCGGGGCTTTGATTCAAGATTCAAGAAGATTCCAATGCTATGCACAATAAAATAAAAAATGAACAAAAAAAAAGATTGGTGGATGATATGTGCATGTATTATATTGTGCAAACGCTTTAAAAGCATTTTAAAGTGCCAGTAGTGCAGCAGCATCATGAATACAGTGCAATACAGTGCAGAACAGTGCAGTTACTGTAATGAGTAATGAATATGAGTCCATAAAGTCCAGCAATGACAATGCCAGTATGACAGTGTGATGTTAATGACCATGTTATGACAGTGGCAGCACTCCTAGCAGTTCAGTATAGGCACACTGTCTGTGGATTAAAACTATCCTTGAACCTGGTAGTCCTTGTACGGATAAAAGTGAACACAGTGCACAGTGAATTGGTGGGCCCTGGGGGTACCTCCCTCAGCACTGGACTATTCTATCTGATTCTATCTAAAAAATAATATATACATATGAATGTACATAAATACATAAATGTGTTTAACATAAGAGGAAATAACGAGACACAAAAGGCTTAAGTGTATTTGTCTCTGTATTTATTTGGTTTGAGAGAGAGAGAGAGAGAGAGAGAGAGAGAGAGAGAGAGAGAGAGAGAGAGAGAGAGAGACTGACAGACAGACAGAGAGAGAGACAGACAGACAGACAGACAGACAGACAGACAGACAGAGATCCTGGTACACTGAACTGCATGGCAGGAAAACCCGGATAACAGATAAAGAGGTGTGTGTGTGTGTGTGTGTGTGTGTATTGTTACCCCAGAGGTTGGCCACGCCCTGATACAAAAGAAGAGGAGGCAGCAGAACTCACAACCTTCTCAACCAGAGAACCAACCATTGCATTTAAGGTTATTCAGGGACAATCTAACCAGCACTAAATTTGAACGCAGCTACCAAAAACGTCATATCCTGCATGACGTCAACGGACGTCATCCACCCCGCTCCCCCCCTTTCTGTTCCATCATATATGCGTGACGTCAGGAATAGCAGATGTGTGGCACAAATAAATACGAAAATTAATAAAGCAATTAAAACAAATACATATATGCACATGTGATAAATAAATACGTCGATGGTCTAATAACCAACATAAGAAAAAAATAAAGAAAAAACCAATAAGAAAAAAATGTATAAAACCCTAATAGAAATGGTTCGCAATTGCATACGTTTTATATTTGGCGTTCTGGTTCCTTGGTTTTGTTTCCCTGATATATTTGTACATATATTTATTTTTGTCCGTCCACCTGCCGCGAAGCAGGTGACGCGGTGGTGTTGCGTCAACAACCTGCCGCGCGTTGAGGGCGGCAGCGGCGGCGGCAGCGGCGCGCAGGTCCACAGGCGGCGACTCTCCATAGCGCTGCTGGAGAAATGCCGTAACAGCAGCGGCATCCGAGTGGCGACACGAACACGGGCGGCGATTTTTTTTTTCTCCAGCTGAAATACATCCGCTGCTCATCTTCTCTTCTCAATCGCGGGGGGTTTCTCTCCTCATCCATCCATCTCACGTCGGCTGCTCTGATCAACCACGCATGACGGAGGTGTGAATTAAAGGACTCTAGACCGGAGGTGAGAGAGAGAGAGGAGGATGGCGGCGGGGAGGGAGGAGAGGATGGGAGA
The DNA here is from genome assembly GCA_027704905.1 of Muraenolepis orangiensis. Classification (NCBI taxonomy): domain Eukaryota; kingdom Metazoa; phylum Chordata; class Actinopteri; order Gadiformes; family Muraenolepididae; genus Muraenolepis; species Muraenolepis orangiensis. The sequence goes on from CM051019.1 coordinate 7,499,051, forward strand.
GGAGAGGAGAGGAGGATGGGGAGGGATACGGCGCGCCCTGCCGTGGTCGGCCTGGCGTCCGTACGGATGATTTTGTATTTATAGGGACGTGTGTGCGTTATGTAGGTCGCCGGTGTGTTCCCCGGTGTATTCCCCCCCGTGAATCTAAAGTCTAAAGTCTCTATCAGTCCGTTTAGATGACATGTTGTATTTAATGGTGGCCCGCATCGCGTCTTCTTTCGCCGAGATGGAAGCGGCGCTGCTCTCCGGTCCCCAGCGATTATCATCCGGTTGTCCGTCCGCCTCGACGGGATTAATTCGAAAATCCCCGAAACGCTAGGGGTCTTCCGTTATTAAACCGGACCTGTGTGTCTTGACGGGAGCTAAACCGGCCTGTATGTCTGCCAACGAGGCGCCAGATATCCAGGTTCGTTACTAACATATTCTCCCTCGGTGGATTGGCACCGGATTGTCTGACCCGCCTTCACGGTGCCGGACAGCCACGGTCAACTAACAACGGAAATAAAAGCCTGCAGGTTATGCTCGTTTCGGGCCACTACATCTACATCATCTACCTCCTGATCCATGGCTGTCCCATTGTAGCCCGATAAATGACGGCGTGTTGTCGCTGTCCGCCAGATCAATTAAGTCCTCCATACCCATTAGGGGGCTACGCCTTCACGGGTGGTGTTCTAATGACATACTTAGTCTAATATAAGGCGGGTGTTGTAATTGCTGTGTTTTATGTGCTTCTGAAGCTGCAGGAGGTGGATTATGGACTGCTATTTGGCCTGCCTTTAACACAAATAACATACTGTATACATATATAACACTCTGTCTCTCCACCATCATCCCTCCATCACTCTGTCTCCACCATCATCCCTCCATCACTCTGTCTCCTCTATCATCCCTCCATCACTCTGTCTCTCCTCTATCATCCCTCCATCACTCTGTCTCTCCTCTATCATCCCTCCATCACTCTGTCTCTCCTCTATCATCCCTCCATCACTCTGTCTCTCCTCTATCATCCCTCCATCACTCTGTCTCTCCTCTATCTCCCTCCATCACTCTGTCTCTCCTCTATCATCCCTCCATCACTCTGTCTCTCCTCTATCATCCCTCCATCACTCTGTCTCTCCTCTATCATCCCTCCATCATTCTGTCTGTGTCCTCCCCAGCTCTCTGTTTTCCCCAGCATGCCGTGGGGTGTCCCGGCAGGCCTGTGAAGATGAGTGTGACCTCCTGGTTTCTGGTGAGCAGCTCTGGGACGCGCCACCGCCTCCCTAGGGAGCTAATCTTTGTAGGCCGCGAGGACTGTGAGCTCATGCTGCAGGTGAGAACACACCTGGATACACAGAACACACCTGGAAACAACACACACCTGGACACACAGAACACACATGGGCACACAGAACACACCAGGACACACAGATCCCACCTGGATAAAACACATCTGGACACACAGAACACACCTGGATACAACCCACACCTGGACACACAGAACACACCTGGACATACAGAACATATCTGGATAAAACACACCTGGACACACAGAACACACCTGGACACACAGAAGACACCTGGACACACAGAACATACCTGGACACACACAACACACCTGGACACACAGATCACGCCTGGACACACAGAACACACCTGGATGCACAGAACACATGAATAAAACACAACTGGACACACAGAACACACCTGGATGCACAGAACACACCTGACACCAGATTAGGTAAATATTAGCTCCAAATGTGGTGTCCCAGAGTTCAAACCCCATTGTGTGCAGCCTACCTTGGATAAACGTTGGATGAAAGAGTCCACTGAATGATTGAATAGCACCCAGCTGCGGACTAGATCATCCTGACTACATATTGTTACAGCGCACTCGCCTCATTCCACCACAGCCCCGGGTGGCTTCAACCTGGAACCCCCGGCGGGTTGAACATGAGTCGGATACTAAAACACATTTGTGTGAAAGTGGGACAACCGGGCAGAATTTGAGGTCACAGACAGATATTACACTGATGATTCGGTTCACATTTTTTTACTGCCTGATTTTTTATGCTGTTTTTTGTTTCTTCAAAAGAACATGCTACAGTTGGACAGTGGCCAATGCACTGTGGTGCTGGCGTTGTAGTGTGTTTGGCTGTGGGCTGTGTGTCGTGGGCAGCAGTGTGTATTGTGTCTGTGTGTATTGTGTGTGTATTATGTGTCTATTGTGTTGGGTGAGTTGAGGCTGCAGGTCAGGTGGCACACAGCCTTTGTCTGCAGCATGCACCTACTAAAGACTATCTGTTAGCATGTGTTAGCATACAGCCACTGCACTCTGCACACTATCTCTTAGCATGTGTTAGCATACAGCCCATAAACACTATCTGTTAGCATATGTTAGCATATGGCCACTACACGCTATCTGTTAGCATATGGTAGCATACAGACACTCAACACTATGTGTTAGCATGTGGTCACTAACCTCTATCATTTAGCATACTGTTAACATACTGTAGCAGACAGCTCACAACATAGCATAGCATTGTCACATTACATCTGAAGTACTACAGTGCACACTGACACATGCTACAGAGATTAACATAGTGTGTGTGTGTGTGTGTGTGTGTGTGTGTGTGTGTGTGTGTGTGTGTGTGTGTGTGTGTGTGTGTGTGTGTGTGTGTGTGTGTGTGTGTGTGTGTGTGTGTGTGTGTGTGTGTGTGTGTGTGTGTGTCCTAGTCGCGGAGCGTGGACAAGCAGCATGCGGTCATCAACTACAACCCAGCGACGGACCAGCACCTTGTCAAGGACCTGGGCAGTCTAAACGGGGTAGGAGACACGACCTTTGACCTTCCTTCATACGGTTTACTAATCCAGATTATGTTAGGTTTAGCATGAAACTCAGGCTCAGCTTCACATCGAGGGATTTTGGGGTTACTCTCCTAGTGTGTGAGCGTCCTAGAGCCAGATGGACCCCCTTACTCCTACCTGTTCTTTAATGACCTCTAACCCCTACCTGTTCCTTAATGACCCCTAACCCCTACCTGCTCCTTAATAACCCCTAACCCCTTGCGGTTATTTTATGACCCCTAACCCCTACCTGCTCCATAATGACCCCTATCCCCTACCTGCTCCTTAATGACCCCTAACCCCTACCCGCTCCTTAATGACCCCTAACCCCTACCGGTTCTTTAATGACCCCTAACTCCTACCTGCTCCTTGATGACCCCTAACCCCTACTGGTTCTTTAATGACCTCTTACCCCTTCCTGCTCCTTAATGACCCCTCATCCCTACCTGTTCCTAAATGAACCCTAACCCCTACCAGTTCAATATGTTTAATTTCAAATGTGTGTGTCAATTGTCAGTTGATATACATTACTTTACATTACGGTCATTTAGCAGACGCTTTTGTCAATGTGGACAAAACATATATATTTGTCCAGTGCGTTCAACATAAGAGATATTCTGCAAATATATATATAAATAAAAAAAATATATAAAAAAAATATATATATATATATATATATATATATATATATAAATAATATAATGTATACTGTATATAAACAAACAGCAGGACTCCACAACACAGCTCATCTATAGGATTTTGTAGAAAAGGACGCTTGCATGTTCTAAACTGTCATAAACCCTGACCTCAGACTCTGACTGACTGACTAGCTGAGGCTGTCTGGAGAGACAGGAGACGGAGCAGACAGACCCCTGCTCAGAGAGACTGTAGTGTAATCAAATTCCCATTCCTGTTCAACTCCAAAACAAAAAACACGATTACAGCAAATTACGTTGTAGCACACGCCAGCAACACCGGACCCCGGTGAACGTGTCTGCCGACTGCAGCACTAAAAGTCTGGTTCTCGGGACCTATCGGAAACCCATTAAGATATCTAATCAACCTGCTTATTATGGGATAGGATCTTTGTATTCTTTGTGTGTATTGCATGTTTGTTGTGGGGACTTTGCTTTTGCTTATTATCTCTGTGTGTCTATTGGCTTCACTATTGGTCATTGTAGTTTGATGTACTTATTGTGTCAAATCTATAGGGAGCCAGCTTATTGTAACTTTTGAGCACTGGTTTTGCTCTTGGAGGCTTGATTTTAGGAAGGAAATGCACTTATGTCTTCTGGTGTTTAGTATTTTTCTTGTCTACCCATGTTGAATGACCTAATTGTAAGTTGCTTTGGACAAAAGCGTCTGCTAAATGACTGTAATGTAATGACTTCCTATTCAGACTTTTGTGAACGACCTGCGGATCCCAGAGCAGACGTACATCGCCCTCAAGCTGTTGGACATTGTGCGCTTCGGATATGATATCCTTTCAAATGTGTAAACCCCTTAACCCTGCTGCCCCTCACCTCACGCAAACCCATAAGACGTCTCCGAGCCTTCCCCGTGACACCACTTCCTGGTTGAAAGGAAGTCCTTTCTGGACTCAAGACGTTGTTTTTCAGAAACCAGGTTGTGCAGCACTGGGTGTTTTTCCATAGCTACTCCAATATGGAATTCTCACACCTCACTGAATTACTATATGTACAATGTATATTTATATATATATATATATATCAGAATATCAGCCTTAACGTGAACACATTCCCATGTATACACCCTGGAGAAGAGCCAGCATATAGTGCCAGAGGAGGCCCTGAAGGTTGGTGTGTGTGTGTGTGTGTGTGTGGTGTGTGTGTGTGGTGTGTGTGTGTGTGTGTGTGTGTGTGTGTGTGTGTGTGAGCGCCTGTGCGTTTGTGCGTATCCCTGTGGCTGACATGTGCCCCCTTCTGTCGCAGCATGAGAAGTACACCAGCCAGCTGCAAATGGGGAAACAAGCTGAGACCCCAGAGGAACGGCCCCGACCAGAGAAAGCGGACCGTACGAAGACCCAGACCCAGACCCAGGCCCAGAGCCAGACCCAGGCCCAGAGCCAGAGCCAGACCCAGACCCAGACCCAGACCCCGACCCCGACCCCAGGTAGAGTCCCTAATCGAGACCACACATTACCCTAGAAACAGGGTAGAACCATGGACTGTACATCTGTGATGTCACCTGTTGGTTTACACAGGGCCGCTATGACACCAAAAGTAATTGATATTCAATCCTTGTGGCTTCAATCCTTGAGTGTTGTGGCTTTACAGGGAAGCAGCCTTAGAACATAGCATGATAAGATGCAGATGCAAGATGTTTCCGTTCAGAGACTTAGCGGCTCTCTCCATCCTGTCCCTTTATGATGATGTAAGTATCAGCTGATTGTCAGAGTTTGTCACAGTCCCCGTTTCTGCCCTCATCCTGTCGCCATGGTAACAGCTGCCCCACCCGTCCGAGCTGAGCTGTCATATTTTGACTCTCTGCCGCAGACACCGTCCTGCTGCACACCCCACACATTAAAAAACACATAGTAACACGTAAAGATAAAGAAAAGGAGAGAGAGAGACAAAGAGAGACAGCGAGAGAGAGAGAGAGAGAGAGAGAGAGAGAGAGAGAGAGAGAGAGAGAGAGAGAGAGAGAGAGAGAGAGAGAGAGAGAGAGAGAGAGAGAGAGAGAGAGAGAGAGAGAGAGAGAGAGAGAGCGAGAGAGAGAGAGAGAGAGAGAGTAGATAGAGGGAGATAGAGGGAGAGAGAGTTAGATAGAGGGAGATAGAGGGAGAGAGAGAAATAGGTAGAAAGAGAAAGAGGGAGAGCAAGAGAGATAGATAGGAAGATAGAAAGGGAGGGAGTGAGAGAGTGCACACGTGAGAGAGCGAGACATAGATAGATGGAGAGAGACACTATGAATATAAGTATCTGTGTACATTTATACTGTATGTGTATAAAACACATCTATCTGTGTGCTTGTGTGTGTGTGTGTGTGTGTGACAGAGGCCCCAACCCCCCGGCCAACACCCCTGTATGGGCAGCCATCTTGGTGGGGGGAGGAAGACGTGTGCAGTGAGGGTCTCCATCCAGGTCTGTATCATCTGGTCAAACACTGTCTGAAACTGTAGACTTAAGTTAAAAAGTTCAAGTTTCAAGTTTCAAGTGTGCCTTAACATGGTGTTGGCGTGGCGGTTGTGTTCAGAGGCCCAGAACCCGGAGCTTTGTGACTACCGGGAGAACCAGGCCGGGTTCCCTTTCCACCGCGAGGCCAGCTACTTCGAGATCCCAACCAAGGACTTCCACCAGCACCCCAAGACCCCGGAGGCAGAGCTTCACGAGGTACCCACCAAGGACACGGACACGGCCCTGGCCACGCAGCTCGCCCAGGCCCAGGCTCCGCCCTCCCCGCCCACCCTGACCCCTCCTGTGGTCCAAAGCCACGCCTCCTTCACCATCGAGTTTGATGACTTCACGCCGGGGAAAATAAAGATCAAGGACCATGTGACCAAGTTCACATCCCGCCAACGTAAGCAGTCATCGCACCTAAAACCGCCGGCGGGCGCACCGGTGGATGTGATGTCAGCGGAGTGCAAGGTGGCTGATTGGCTGGTCCACAGTGATGTCAGCATGATGATGAAGAAGCGGCCCACCTGTGAGGACGTGTACAGCACCAAGAGCGACCTGGCTGTCAACATGAAGACCCTTAAAGGTCAGAGACCAACCTTTTATACAGGGGTCCATACAGGATTGTCTCGTGGTAAGGGTGTTTGACACAGCTGAAAGGTAGTCATTCCAGAGCATGATGCCTCTAAACCATACCTTCTTATTAATGAATCCTTATTTTACCCTAAATACTAAATAATTGAAAGGATCATCAAATAGATAGCTTTAAGTAAAAAACCCAAAACATCAACAGCATCATCTACAGGGGCTGTGCTTCATGCAGTTGCTTTTTTTCCTTTGCATGGGGCAAGTCACAACAATTTGCAATGTTATCTGGGTTGTTCTTCCTGTTTTAGGTCACCATCACGAGGACGGAACCCAGAGCGACTCAGAGGACCCGGTCCTGGAAGGGAGGCGGAGTAAATCCAACCACTCGGTCCAGACCGACCAGTCTGAGGTATCACAGCAGACCGTCCAATCGGGTCAGTCCGTCTGCTCCCAGCAGGCGGTCCACCCTCCTGCTGTCTCCCCATCCTCTCCTGACTCACTGACCCAGAGTCCCCTGCAGAGCCACCCACCCTCCAACCAGACACCCAACCAGGGGCCGCCCAACCAGGGGTCCTCAAAACAGGGGCCCCCCAACCAGGGGTCCCCCAGCCAGGAGTTCCATAGCCAGGGGTCCCCAAAACAGGGGTCCCCCAACCAGGGGTCCGACAACCAGGTGTCCCCCAACCAGGGGTCCCCAAACCAGGGGTCCCCCAGCCAGACCTCGACACAAGGGCCCCCAGAGCATCTCAGCCAGCAGGCCTTCATCATCGAGTTCTTTGACGACAACCCACGTAAAAAGCGCTCCCAGTCCTTCACCCATACCCCTGCTCAGGCCGACTCCTACTCTGCACTCAAGGCCAAAATGGAGCGACGGAAAGGCAGCGAGCGGCCGGCCTCAGTGCACGGCCACATCCCCCCCACCCAGCAGGTGACCGTTCCTCTGAAGACCCAGGGCCACCAAGGCCAAGGGACCCCACAGAGGTCCAGCTCTCTGAAGAGGGAGAAGACAGAAGGGGAGGCGCTGTCCTCCTCTTCCACATTACGCGCCGCCTCCTCCAGACCCTTTGGCAGCGTGGGGAAGAAGTCCAAGCTGGTGCAGGAGTTTGCCGCAGAGTTTCTCAAGGATTCTGGCGGTCCGCCGTCTCCGACCAGGGAGAAGGCGGGCCCTCCCCCCATGTCGGCTCCACCCATCATGGTTTCACCTGCCTGCACAAACATTCCCTCCCCGCAAGAACGCCCCAAGACTCCCACCCCGGCCTCGTATCCCTCCTCGCCTTCTCAGCCCGCCGCTGTTTCCAACACTCGGACCCCCACTCCCCCGCGGCGTACCCCTGCCAGTCCTCACGGCCAGCTGGCCTCTCCGGCCCGCCAGCCCGGCTCCACCCAGACCGCTATGCTCCCCCTGGGTCTAGTGCGTGGACTAGACCCTCGGACTCAGAGGGTGGGCCGGAACGAGGAGGACGACAGCCTAAGCGACGCGGGGACCTACACCATCGAGACCGAGTGCCGCGACACGGAGGTGGAGGAGGCCCGCAACATGATAGACCAGGTCGGTCCACAGGGGCTGGGTCTGGAAGCTTCATATGTTCTTTACATACACACTTTAAAGTGCCTGTTCTCTCAGGTATAGAAGCAGAGTCCTATTAAGTGAAACTAAAAAGTGGTTGAAGTTTGTTATATATTAAATATTAAAATATAAATATTGTTACACTGTGTAACAGGCTATAGAATATGTATAATAATAATAAAAAATATTTTACACACAGGAGGAATCAAGACATATGCCCTATGTTCAAGAGTGACTACTACACTACAAAGAACAATAATAACACACAAACAATACAAGATGTGTTTCTGACTTTGAATTGGGTTCCAGATGCACGACACACCTCTTGACCTCCATCTCTACTTCCTGTTTCCTGTCTCCCCCCTGTGCTGCTTCCTCCTCCTCCCGCATGCTCTGACCCCTGACAGGTGTTTGGTGTCCTGGACTCTCCAGAGTATAGTGGTGTAAACTCCTCTGTTTATAGACCTGTCATTAATGAGGGGAAGGATGAGCACACTAGCCTTGAGAGCGATGGTAGTGCTGTGGATCCAATGCATGGCTTTAACCCGGCCACTATCAGTGGCGCCACAACTGGCCCGGTGCAGGTAAACATAAACCCAGGAAGATATGAATGTGTAATTTTTGGGAGAACACCACTGCATGTCCCATTCCACTGCATGTATTCCACTTGATGTACACCCTACGTTTCTCCTGATCTTCATTGAGTTGATCTTCTATTTTGGATGCTTTAAGTGCTGTTCATTTCCGTGCTCTTCCAATGATTCTAATGGAATGTTGTGTTGCAGGTTCCTTCTGCTAACACGGCGGGGCAAGAGGGCCCTAAGTGGGTCTCTCGCTGGGCCAGTCTGGCAGACAGCTACGCAGAGGGTGCTTCTCCTCCCTCTGTAGGCGAATCTCTGGAAGGTGAGGTTGTGAGATCTTTTTTGGCTTTGTTGAGTAACAAAAAACAACAGCAAGTTTTTAATGCCTCATTGGATTCAAAATTTTCCTTAGATTCTCGCTTGCTATCGAGCCGGTCGATGATGAGCCAGTCAGAGTCAGAGTCCAGCCAGGTTTCTCGCACCAAAAGGCTGCTACCCCAGGTTCCTCCTGGGGAGAAATCCGAGAGCAGCACCCCCAGCATCTTGATTCAGCAAGACTCGTACCCTGGACCAGAAACCTTGGATAGAGAGCCCTCCAGATGCCCTCCAGAGTCAGGCCAGTTGCTCAGCATCCAAGACGATGTTGACCCAGACAGCCTGAGCGACACCAGCCGCTCGGACGATGGACCCATGCAGGAGCGAGCTCACAAGACCCAGGCCAGAACTACAGCTAAGACGTCTTCCAGAGCTCCTGGCCCTCAGGTCAGACCTGCCGAGAGGGTTTCTCCATCCCCATCTACCAAGTCCACCTGCTTCTACATTGGCTCTGACAGCCCAGCAAAAGCTGACCCACCCCAGAGCATAAAGGAGGCCCCGTCCAAGACTCCACCCACAACTGTTCTTATTCGACACCTGAGTGGCCACGAGCCACGTAGGACAAGTGTCAAGCCCAATAGCTCTGCCCCCAACCTTCAGTTGCAGGACAAGGATTCTGTCCCCACAAAAGACAGCTCCTTCGTCAGGCAAGAGAGCTTCACCAAAGACCGCCCCAGCGATTCAGTCCAGAAGAAAAAGCTCCCTCACATCTCCAGCCACCCGTCTATCAGAGAGCTGGAGCAGAGGAAGGAGGCTGTCCAAGATGTATTTTTCAAGGAGTCCGAAGGAACTCTGTTCCATTCCTCTGGTTCTGGTCGCAGCTCCAAGAAAGGAGGCTCCTCCAGTCTCATGGGAGACTCCCTGTCTGGGGAGTCGGACGTGGACACGGCAAGCACTGTCAGCCAAGTGAGCAACAAGAACACACCCGTCACGTCCCTCTCCAAGAAGCGTTCAGTGGTCAGCGGCCTTCAGAAGGAGAAGTCCTCATCCAGTCCGTCCATCCAGGAGAAGGGACGCCAGCTCTCCGCCCGCGAGCGGCTGTCTGAGAAACGTCGCAGCCAGGTGGGGTCGGACGCATCCGGGAAGGCCGAGGCCGCCAAGCGCTTCCACATGCGTCGCAGCGCCGGGAACCGGGGCTCCCTGGACCTCTCTGAAGGTCAGCAGGGTCAGAACTGGGCGGACAACATCTCCTCTGACCACGAAACCGGCTCTCGTCCGTCCACTCGGACTAAGAAACTCATCGCCCCTTTGCAGAAAGAAGACAATGGGAAGATGTCCAAAACTGCTGCCCAGCAGGTGTTGACCCGCTCCAACAGCCTGTCGGCACCACGGCCAACACGTGCCTCCATGCTGCGTCGTGCTCGTCTTGGCGACACTTCAGATAACGAAGGCGCTGAGACTGACCGAGGGTCCCAGAACTCGGACAACATCGGAGCGCCGTCTAAAGGCTCCTCTGAGAAGAAGCTGTCTCGACTGGACATCCTGGCCATGCCCCGCAAGAGAACCGGATCCTTCACCACACCCAGCGACAATGAAGCGCCCCCCACTGGGCGTACCAGCTACTCTGGTCGGGCATCCGAACCCGGGGGCCCAACCAGGAAGACGTCGGTGGGGGATGCCAGGCAAGCTGCTACTAAAGGCTCTGGAGCTGCAGCGAAGCAGACTGCAAGCAGAACCCGGTCCAATGGAACTAAATACTCTGGAACTGGTTAGTACTGCTACCATCTCACCTCAAGTTAAAAGTGTTAAATAAAAATACATTACATTGCATTCTATAAAGTGAGAATAGACAAAAACATGATCAGAATATTGAATTTGGGCCTGAATCCAAGTCAGCATGACATTGGCTATCCACTGACATTTGAGGTTGTGAAAACCCTAAAATAATAATCATTTGGAATAACTAATGATACTATTTTCATCAGCCTCTCGCCGGAGGCAGAAGGGTTCGGACTACTCTTCGTCCTCGGAGGAGGAGTACGAGACTAGCCCTGGCACCTCCAAACCCAGACGCTCCTCCCAGCCCTCGGCCCCCCCGCAGCCTCACCGCGGGCGGACTGCCCCCTCCCGCCCCAAGTCCATCTCCGTGGAAACCGAGGACGATGACCCCCAGAATGATGTGGACCCCTACCAGAACTGGACAACGCACAGCGCTGAGATCGCAAAGTAAGACCCGGTTCTACCAGGGTTTCCCAACACAATATTAGACTAAACTAAGGACACCCCTGTGTTGTTATGGACCATAGCAACAGTTGTCAAAATAGTCTTAGGGTTAGGGTGTTTGACCAGCTGCCAAAAGGTTCCGGGTTAAAACCCCAATGTCTCCAAAGTCTACCTTCTTTGAGCAAGATGCCCCCTAACCCCCTATACCTACTCCTCAATGACATATATCTGAATTCACTGTAAGTCTTTTTGGATGTGGCCGGTTCCTCAGGCTCAGCCATGACCTGGCCAAAGACCTGGCCATCCTGGCAAGGGAGATCCACGATGTGGCTGGAGACGGGGACCCTCCAGTAGCTACCGCTGGAACCCCAATCTCCCCCAGCTCCCAGCCCAACACCCCCGCCTCCCCCATCTCCAGCCGGGAAGAGGTGGGTCGCCAGAACACCCCCTCCTTTGCCCTCAGCATCCCACTCCTACACCTACCCCCAGGAACCCACCCCGGGGGTTCCTTGTAGATGTACCAACTGAAATTAGATGTTACTGACAGAGCTACTGTTGATTTATTTGATAATGTCGCCAAGGTTTGACTAGTGCTTGGCAAGAATGGTAATCAGTAGTATCAGAGGTCATGTGGTATCCATTACTGAACATAATTGTATTCTGTACTCTGTACTGTGCAGTAGTCAGTTCAGTAATGTTTTTAGCTAATGTGGTTTTAAGTACTGGTTGTGGTATTGTATTGTATGGTGGAAAGTCATGTTTGAGGTACTGAGTTATTCAGCAATTTGTTTCTGGAAACAAATACAGCTTGAGGTATTAACTACTGTTGTTGTGGTACTCAGTAATATGTAAGGGGAGGAATAAGAAACACTTTCTTTCTTTGCAAGCAAACACAGCTTTGATTCTGATCACTTGAACCATCTCCTTACGGTTCCCGAAACCATTTCATAATCAGGAAGTGATTATGAAAGTGTGTGGTTTCTGAATAACATCGTGGTCTCTAGCTGACCGTCGGACTCTCATCCACATCTCTCCGCTCTCCGAACAGAGGCTACATCCATGCTCTCCGGGGGTTCGGCCATCTCAGGTGTCTCTCTCTATGACTCATCAGTCTCCCTCCTGTCTTCTGATTGGTTCCCCTCCTCCACTTCCCACCCTCTAACCACCGTCCTAACACTTCTTCCACCCTGCTTGGATTGCTCCAGGGCACTAACGTGACTTCACAACAGTTAGAAACCGCACATGAACAGAAGGTTCATGGGTCTGAGCGGTAACTGTTGACCACCTCCTCTGCACTGTCCTGATTCACACCTTGTCCCAGCAATACTAAAACTCACTGCATATCTCGTTTTTCACCATCGCAAACGCATGTTGACTTGGATGCATGCCTTCATACAGCATGGCTCCTACCGGTACTGATACTGGTCCATAGAACCACCAACCTTCTGGTCCACTAGTGCCACTCACCTACTGGTTTATAGAACCACTGACCTACTAGCTAATATAACCACTGACCTACTGGTTTATAGAACCACTGACCTACTAGCTAATATAACCACTGACCTACTGGTTTATAGAACTACTGACCCTACTGGTTACAGTAGAATCTTTGACCTACTGGTTTATATAACCGCTGACCTACTGGTTACATAAGAACCTCCGATCTACTGGTTCATATAACTAATTTCCTACTGGTTTATATAGCCCCTAACCTTCTGGTTCCACTTGAACCAAGGAACTCCTGGTTAATAGAAACACTGACAAAGTATAGTAGTACAACTGCTAACCTACTGGATACAATTGGACCACTGACTAACTTATTTAGAGCCTACTCTAAACCTACTTGTTTATATAACCACTGACCAACTGGTTGATAGAACCGCTGACCAACTGATTTATAGAAACACTAAAGCAGTGTTTTATAGTAGGAATACTTACCACTGGTTTATAGAGCAACCTACTAGTTTATAGAACCAATGGCCTACTGGTTACAGTAGAACTACTGACCTACTGATTTATAGAACCAATGACTTACTGGTTTAGAGAACCATTGAACTACTGGTTACGGTATAACCAATGATCTACTGGTTTATATAACCACTAACCTACTGGTTTAGAGAACCACTGACCTACTGGTTTATATAACCAATAGCCTTCTGATTTAGAGAACCACTGACCAACTGGTTAAGATAATCAATGACCTACTGGTTAAGAGAACCACTGACCAACTGGTTTAAAGAACCACTGACCTACTGGTTTATAGAACCAATGGCCTACTTATTTAGAGAACATCTGGTCTACTGGTTTAGAGATTCAATGACCTACAGGTTTAGAGAACCACTGACCAACTGGTTAAGAGTATCAATGACCAACTGGTTTAGAGAACCACTGACCTACTGGTTTAGAGAACCACTGACCCACTGGTTTACGGAACCACTGATCCACTAGTCATGGTTGAGAGGTTTCCACCACCATGCAGGCCCCATTCTGACTCTGTTCTCTTTCCAGCTGGTCCAACATCTCCCTGAGGCTAGCTTAAACTACCAGAAGGTTCCGCCAGGTTGTACCACTGTCTTGGACCTGGACGCAAACATGAATGAGGCGCAGCCCGGTTCAAAGCAGCGCCGTCCCTGGAACCGCCAAGAGGTCACTGCAGTCCCCTTTATTTTTCTCCTCCCTTCTTCACAATTACGGACCTGTGTGAAAGGCTGTAGTCTGTAGCCACGGGAAACACTGCAGTCAGTTTTAGTGTGCTGGGAAGAGGTTCTGTTATCCAAAGAGTTGCTGAATTGCGCTGATGACTGCTGTTCTGTCCTGTTGGACGGCTCTAGGTGATCCTGGACAACCTGATGTTGAACCCGGTGTCTCAGCTCTCACAAGCCATCCGGGAAAACACTGAACAACTGGCTGAGAAGATGAAGTAAGGAAACTCCTGCCAGTTGCAACAAGATATACATTTCATTTAATACATAACGTCAGTGTTAAAGGTTACGAGTACAGTAAGACCCCAATCGTTGAGTTGAGGACAGATGTTAAGGTGTTTTGATGGCGAGTCTTCAAACTGTAGAAGTGCTAACCCCGGCTCTTTCTTCAATTGTTCCTTCTTCTTTAAGGGTTCTCTTCCACAACAAGGCCGACATCTGGGAGGAGATTGAGGCCAAAATCAACGCTGAAAATGAAATCCCAATTCTGAAAACATCCAATAAGGTTGGGAGCTGTCCCACATTATCAGTTCACCATCAAGGAACTGGAATACCTCAAATTGAAGGCACTTTTTACTGACTTGTGTGCTTCCTTTCACAGGAGATCACCTCCATTCTGCAGGAGCTCAGGAGAGTTCAGCGACAACTAGAGGGTAAATGTCCTTCTGGAGACAATTTATTTTCTATTCTGTTCCCACACAAGTAGGAACAGAATATACCTTTTAATGTCCTCTTTGGGTCTTTGTACTTTTGCACCTCCTCTATCTCTTGCTGTAGCATATTAGCTTTACTGTAGTGCCTTGGTTCATTGTCCTCTACGTGTCCCTGTAGTCATCAACACCATCGTGGAGCCCTCAGGCCTCCAGGTGGAGGCCCTGGCGCCGGCGTCGACCGGCCAGACGAGGCCCTTGATGCGGGAGAAGAAGCCCGCGGGGCGGCCCCTGGGGGACCGGACCCGCGGGGGCCCCTCCTCGTCCAACGCCAACGAAAGCACTAAGCGGTCGTCCCGCGGGGCCGGTGCCGGCGGTGGGGGGCATTACATGTCCTAAGTGGGCAACTGTAGCGCCTCAGGAGAGAGGAGGGAGGCATCTTTGTGTTCGTAGCAATCGCGGCTATGCCCCGCCCACTGGCTGATGACAGACATCCTTTTAGTACCAATGGTGTGGAGAGGACATCTCATCTAGACCTTCAACAACACACACATTTGTAAACATCTGTGGTGCTAAAAGAACACAAGAGTAGCCCACCTCTCGTCTCTCTCTCTCTCTCTCTCTCTCTCTCTCTCTCTCTCTCTCTCTCTCTCGCTCTCGCTCTCGCTCTCGCTCTCGCTCTCGCTCTCGCTCTCTCTCTCTCTCGCTCTCCTCCATCTGTACTTTGTATCCCTTACAGAAACTAAGCAACAACCGCCGGTAGTAATGGCGTCCACATTGCAGCTGCCTACACAAATATAAACAAAGCTGTAGAAAATGATGTTATGATTATTAGTCGCTTGCACTACAGTACAGTCAGTGGACCCTGTATCAAAATGTATGGATTATATTTATTTGTGCTTTGATGAATTTTGTCATTGCTCTGTATTTAAGGAGGCTTGGAGGAGGTATAGATTGTGTATTCACAGGAAGTGTGTGTCAGGGACAGGATTCAATGTTTGGTGGCGCTGAATGTTTGTGCTCTACGGCGCCCTCTGTTGTTACGACTGTGAGGATGCAGAGACCAGTTCTAGCTGAATGACGTCGGTGAAAACCCTGAGAAAAAAAGAATGCAGCTTTAATCAAATGTTAATTAAAGAAATACACGGACGCCGAACAAGACGGCTTTCCGATTGTGAATGAAAAAAGTCCATCTAGCAATTTCCGATTCCTAAAAATGTGTAAATGTGACTGTAGCGTGCCTGACACAGGTTGTTTAATTTGAATGTCTTGGTTTTAGTTTTGTCCGGAGGATCTGGGCTTGCTTAATATCTAGACGCCTGTACGGTTTTATTTAATATCCCTCACAGACAGGCTAGCGCACCACACCGACGAGCCCTTCAATCTTTTTCCCAGTTTAGCGTAGTGGAACCTTCTCATATTGTCCCCATGTTAATGGAAGCTTCTTGTCATCGCTATTGTAACCAAACCACTGTTGTCATCGCTATGGTAACAGAGGGTTCTTGTCATCGCTATGGTAACTGAACCATTGTTGTCATCACCATGGTAATGGCAGTTTATTTTCATCACCATGGCAACATAAGCTTCTTGTCATCGCTATGGTAACTAAACCATTCTTGTCATCGCTATGGTAACTGAACCATTATTTTCATCGCCATGGTAATGGAAGCTTATTGTCATCGCTATGGTAACTTTATTGTCATCGCTGTGGTAACTGAACCATTCTTGTCATCGCTGTGGTAACTGAACCATTCACACACGGTCATTTGTGAAGCACAACAAAACAGCATGGCCGAGGGCCGATTGAGTTTTTCTATCTAGGCCAACAAAAAGCATGGAAACAACGTCACGTCTTGGTTCCCATCAATCAACTTTTGTTGTTAATTGAAGAGGGTCAGGGAGGTTCAACATGCTGCTCATTGGCTCCACGACAGTGGGGAATATAGTTCACACAGAAGCCGTTGACGGTGCACTCCGTGTCCATGACCCCCAACCTCTCCTGTATGTACCTTGTGTTTATCGTGTGTGTTGGTGTTTGAGTGCTGTGTGTGTGTGTGTGTGTGTGTGTGTGTGTGTGTGTGTGTGTGTGTGTGTGTGTGTGTGTGTGTGTGTGTGTGTGTGTGTGTGTGTGTGTGTGTGTGTGTGTGTGTGTGTGTGTGTGTGTGTGTTAGCTGTAGCTCACGGCTCATTCACAGTACACAACAGTGCGTTGCGCTCGGTGGCCGCAGCGCGCACACGGAGCTGGGGCTTGTTCACCAAACGTGCTTTTTTATTTTTTTCAGTTGACCTGAGTTTGTCATATCGTCAACCAATGAGAATGTATTGATTTGATCACATGCTGGGAAACAGGGGGGGGCACCCGATTGGCAGCTGCTGTAATGACGTAACTCTCGCTGCTACTCAGTAATTGGTTAATTGGTGTTTACTTGATTCCGCGTCATGTGTGCATGCGACAGACAGACCGAGCTGTAGAGGAACCAGACACGCTGTTTAACCTCAAACCAAACCGTCGCTTTTTACGAAGCTAATGTAACCTTCACAACACAAAGTCTTTTTTATGGCTTTGAGCGTACGACGATGTTCATCTATGAGTGACGGATGCATTTGATTTACAGACTCATTCCTCTCACCACATTCTTTGTAATAATAAACTTGTTCATGCACTTCCGTTTGGACGCCTGTCATTTCTCTCTTTTGATTATACACAAGAGAACAAGAAGCTGTAATATTTAGTCATTGATCAGATGCTTTTGTCGAATGCAACTTACTTGTCATTAAGGAGCAGACCGGAACTAATTAGAGACAGTTTGAAGCAGCCTCACCTGGCCCCAGGCAGGTATCCAAACTCGACAGAGTGCTCTTTGAATATAATATCTTCTCAGGCTATTGTTTTGAATAATGTGAAAACAATAGCTTGATTTAACAACTACCTTCACGTCCAATGGACTCCAAGGTTGAATTGCGTGTGGGTTGAGGCGCTCCGCTCTCCATTATGGGGAGTGAGTTTTTAGTTCAAGTTGAAAACAACAAACACCCCTCGTGAGACACAACACAGATGCACCAGTGAGTAGCTGTTTTAATGTGGTCCGTTCCCTCTGACAGTACAAACATGATGTACTTCGACAAATACAACATACATGGCGATGAAACAGAGATAAAACATACTTTTATATGTACAACAGCTTAACAATAAAGACAGTTAGGCAGCAGGGCAGACTTTGTGTTAAAATAGCTCGCAGGTTTGATGATACAGTACAGTACTTCGACAAGCCTTGTCGAAGTGCCTTTGAGCTAAATCATTAGCATCCATCTGAGTGGTTTCTGAAGACTCATAAACCATAAGCCAGATCAGGGCAACACAGGACTGTGAGACACAGAGATATTATATGTGTATATATAGATAATATATAACATATATAATATATAATGTGAAATAGAATATATTAATGTACAATATATAATATATATTATGCACAATATATATATACACTGTGTATATATATATATATATACAGTATGTATATATATATATACATATCATATTTATACTATAACAATTTATATCATGTATAATAAACTGTACATCAATCTGAGATTTCCAAATCAAGTTGGTAACTCCTAGATGGGGAAACTGTGGTTCAAAAGTGTGGTTCATAGAAGCAACAAAGCGGATCTACAGCACAACATTCCTATCACGTCACCTTGAAAAAACATCTGGTGTTAGCATCATGTTAGCTTTAACGTAAAGCTAGCTCACGGCTTTCCACTGACAAAATGACAGAGTTAGACTACAGGTCAAATGTCGGTGTTGGTCCAAGATGATGACAGGAAATGTACAAAAAATATTTTTGTAGCAAGGCTCTTTACTATATTGTGCAGTTCCATAGTGGTTAGGTTATTTTTAAGACTACATGACAATCGCAAAAAGGTAAAAAAAACATGACATGAGCTTATTTGACAAGCGTTCTTAGATGTCATCAAAGCTTGATGTGGTTGAAAAGTGAAGTTTGAACGACGATTTAAGTCGTCCAAAAGTTACAGCATCGAACAGCTTGTAGTTTAAAGCCTGTACACAGAGCACAAATTTGGCCTCATATTTGTTAGCGTGACACAAAGAAAGACCTAGAATCCTATTGTTTAAACAGAGCAAAGCACACAGAGAGTAAATGTAGCTGTATTAAGTAAAGGTCTTTTTTGGATGCGAAAATTCCAAAACGTCATGTGTACGTCTGTTCCGACACGGCCGTGTGCTTTGGATCGTTCAAGTGTTCTGTAACAAGGTTCTTGACCCGTTACTGAAGCCTGCAAGCAGCAGTCTGGTTCTCTATTCCAGGATATTTTATTATTATTATTACATATATTATATATTATAATATTTTCTCCATTTCAGTGATTGACATCAACTTTCAACTCAACTTCTGGAACTTTTCTCTGAGATTCTTTACAACACTGTGCTGGTTGGAGGCAGATTCCGGGACCTCAGACCCAGCCGACGACGTGGCGGTCCTGTCCGGCTCTTTGCCTCTCCCCCCACTGAAACCCGCCTCCTCCTCCCTGAGTTTATACTCGTCGGTCTCCTGGTAGGCTTTGCATCGGTCAATGACGGCCATAATGGAGATCTTCTCTCTGCTGGTGGGCGAGCGGATCTGGATAAAGTTCTCCCCGTCGTTTTCCTCCCCAGCTGGTTCTACAGGTTCAACCGGTCCCACGGGTTCTCTTGTTTCCACCGCCGGCTCCTCCGGCAGTTTCTCCACGATGACGATCGTCCGGCTCCCGTCGCCGGGCAGCACCGCCTCCGCGGAGACGTAGTAACTATGGAGACTGCCGTTGGAAACCTCCTCTGGGAGCTTCTCCAGCCGGCTTCGCTGAAGGCCGCTCAGCCGGCGGTGGTCCAAGGACTTGGTTCTGTGAAGTCTGAATCTGCCTGACCCCTCTAGCTGAGGACCTGACAAAGGAACCCCAGAAAACTCAGCTGCTCGTCCTGCTGCTGCCGTCATCCGCTCCGGGACCGACAGGCTGCGGCCCACAAGCTGGGTCGGGGGGCCGTCTGATGGGCCGTACTTGGACCTGAGCTCGCGGACGTCCGGCCAGCAGAACTCCTCGACGGCGGACTGACCGGTGGGAACCGTGGACGGGGCCCTGGTCGCCAGGTCTGGACCTGGAACCCCAGACTCTGTCGGGCTCGGCTGGGCCAGTGGGATACTCAAGTTGTCTTTACCTGCAGAACATCAATATGTTACTATTAGCTAGTTTAAGTGTGTCGTCATGTGCACATTAGGGGGGCTAGGGTTTGGGGGGTGTTGTAAACATGTGGCATGTGAAGCCCTTTGAGACTGTAACTGTGATTAAGGGCTATACAAATAAAATTGACGTGACTTGACATTAATAGGCCAAAATGGTCATTCATTGCTTGATTTTCAGATTTCCATAACAATGCTTCATTTAGACTACTATTAAAGGAATACTTTGCTGGTTTGATACCTACAGGCTTTCTAAGCTGCAGCCACTGGGATTCAAACCAAATGCCTTTCAACTGGGAGTGGAGCACCGTAACCATAAGGCTATACTTTACTATTCTCTCTCTCTCTATAATTTGTCCCCAGGACTATAATCCTGTGGACAACTGACTCAGACATCAGAGTCATCATGTGTTTCTTTTGTTAAAGTAGGTATAACATAGTATTCAGTATTATCAAGTATGAATATCTTAATGTGTACCTGAGCTCTCGCTCTCTTCCAACACACACGGCAGGGTTCTCTTCGCGAGGCGGGGGTCCGCACCCTGAGGTCGGACCACCGGTTTGGAGGTTTTGATGCGTTGGCTGTACTGGCGCGCCAGGCTCAGGACCTTGCTCTTGGCGCTGTCTGGGTCATTCTTCTCTGGCCTGCTGGGCTGGCTCGGGGCCCGCCCTCTGAGCTCCAACACCCTGGGGGGTCTGTGGACCGGACCCTCCCCTCCCCACTGCTTCAGGGTCTCCTTTAAACTCCCGGCTGGGCCTGCCGGGCCAGCGGTTCTGGTTCTGTGTTCAGAGAGGACAGGGGTCTCCTCTGTGCCAGCACTACCAGGGTCAGAGTTTTGGTTGTGGATGATGGGGATTTCACGCCTCCGCACAGCGTTTCTGCCTATGTTCCGCTCCATCGCCTGCCAAATCTGGATCATTTCAGATGAGGACCTGAACTCCTCCTCCTGGGGTGGCACGGAAGACCTGGCCAAAGCACCGGCGTAACCCACACTCCCACCTACCGTCACCGCAGAGCCCTGCTGCGGGCAGGACCCCGCCTCTATGGTGCCCCCCTGGTTCTGCTTCTCTGGTTCTGCTTCTCCGGAGGCTTGGTCATCGCCAGCTGCGGTAGTAGCAGCAGATGGGGAGGGCTTCACCCGGACACCTTCCCCGGGATGCAGCGTCTCTGAGGGAGCGCAGTTGAAGTGGCTGACGGAGCTGCGCACCAGCCCTGTGGGGATTGAGGTTAGGCTCTCCCGCCGGCGGAGGCAGAATGCCGGGTCCTGGCTCTCGGCCACCTCGTAGTAGCTCTTGATCTTTCCGATGAGCAGCTGGTCGTGTCTAGACAGGAAAGAGTCGCGCAGCTGGGGACCTCCTCTTCCCGTGGGGCTGCCGCAGTCCTTAATGTCCTCCCACGGCATCAGCAAGTTTGGATCGGCCGGCAGGAACACCTCGGGGGTATCGGAGAACGGGCTGCTCTTCATACGGGGCTCAGCGCCTGGGCTCAGGACGCTGTCGGAGCGGCTGCCAGTGCGGCTGGCTAACCGCGGCGACAGACAGCCAGGGGATCGGGCGTCGTCGGAGGACAGGCTGGACCGTCGGGTGCTGCCCGCAAAGTGCTGAGCGATGGCGCCGGCCCGACTCAGCACGGAGGACGGTAGGATGCTGATCGCCTTGGTCTCCTTCCGTGCTGCCCCCTCGTTCTCCTCCTCATCCTCGTCCTCCTCCTCCTCAGAGGACTCCTCGCTGCTCCGGGTCTTGGAGTCGGAGTCCTGGGCGGCAGAAGGCGGCGCCGGGTTCTCAGCCTCCGTAGGCAGCAGTTCTGCTGCTGCTGCTGCTGGTTCTGCTGGCTTGTTTGGTCCATGAGGAGAAGCGGAGCTCTTGGGGGATGTGCTTAAACATGGATCTGGGACTGGTTGGGACTTCTCTTTACACACCTGGTGTTCAGGAGTCTGGGAAGGAAATCAAAGGACTTTGTTGGGGCCATCCTGCCTGAAATTGGCTCTTAAGGAGAAGATCTGAACACTTGCTAGCCCCTACGAGACAGTGCTGCTTCATACGCGTGTTGTGAACCAGTGGTCCGATGCAGAGAGCGGTTTTAGTTTGGTTGATAGATTATGCTAAGATGTAGGTTAGCAGTGGGAAATAGATTGGTTAGAGGCAGGTTAGGATAGTAGGTAGGTAGGTAGGTTATAGTTTGGTTAGCACTCGGTAAACATTGGGTTAGTGTGGATCAACTTCATGGTGGTAGGTAATAGTTTGGTTAAATGGTACGTTAGTTAGCCTGGATTCTACTAACCTGAAGTTGTACAGGTGGGTCCTCCAAAGCATGAGGTCTCTGGTGGTTCTCCTCTTCCTGAGCGATGCTCTTGATCTCCTCCTCCTTGAGTCACAAAACACTGCCGTCAATCGCACTTTCAAGGCTGTTGGAGTCAGATGTTGGTGTGCTTCTCTATCTCCAGAGTGGGCCCACTTCCACCACTTCTCAAGAATCACACTTCCACATTAATACCCTATCTGGGCAGCCATACCTGCATTTAGTCAATGGAGACATACTGTATGAGAAAGATTGGTATTAGCTAATAGCTATCATCTAACAAGGTTTAATGCTGACCGCTAGCCACAATCAACCACTAGCTGTTAGCTGCTAATTCTTAGTGACTATCTGTAAGTTGCTAGCTGATACCTGCTAGCTGTTAGCTGTGAGCCGCTCGAGCCGTAACTAGCTCCTCGCCATTAGCTGCCAACTCTTAGCACCTATCTGTAAGCTGCTAGCTGATACCTGCTAGCTCTTAGATGCTAGCCACTAGCTCCTTGCAGTTAGCTGCTCACTCTAGTGGCTATCTGTAAGCCATTAGCTGATACCTGCTAGCTGTTAGCCATTTGCCGCTCGCTGGTGGAGGTAGTGTTACCATGTCTTTAGTATGTTATGAAGCTGCCGTCTGATGAGACAGGGGAGGCTGGAGGTTAGCCTTGTGAAGAGAAGGCAGGGAGGAGGAGCAGGAGGAGGAGGCAGCAGGAGGCCTCACCGTGGCGTCTCCCAGGGAAAGCAGAGCTCTGGCCCTGGAGTGCCAGCAGGAGATGGCTGCTAGCATGGAGCTAGCGAAGTCCGCTACCTGATAGTCCTCCAGGAACACCATGTCATCATCAGCATCATCGCTATCCTGCCCCACCTCCTCAGGGTCGGTCAGCCGCTCCAAAGAACCCTTCCTCCCAACACGCTCCTCCTCCTCCTCTTCCTCCTCCTCCTGGGGCCGGTCGGAGCTCAGGGAGCTGCTTCTAGAGACCACCTCCCCGGGGACGGCCCCCTCGCTGGCTGCATGCTGAACAATTCACACCACACCCCTCCTTATCCTCATCCTCATTCTCCTCCTCCTCATTCTCCTCCTCTAGTCTGGTCTGCACCAGACCACCAACCATCATCTGTCATTGTTTTCTGTTCACTGCGGTTCAACTGAGCCAAGAGGTGGACCACATGACCAACTAACACACCATCCATCCATCAATCCATCTTCCGCCATCTGTAAATCCATCATCCATCCATAATCCATCAATCCATTATCCATCCATAATCCGTCAATCCATCATCCATCGATAATCCATACATCAATCAGCAATCCATAATTCATCCATCTTCTGTTCATTTCGGTCCATTTATATAAATTCTAGATAGTTTCAAGTAGATATGGATGGTCAATACACTAGATATAGATGAGGTAGATATGGTCAATACACAATACATTGAGGAGGTAGATATGTTCAATATACTAGATATAGACTAAGTACATAGACAGCCCAGACATTAGATGAAGAGGATATAGTAGAAACGTTATATGTAGTAGTTGAGTAAATGGTGAGTCTTACCTTCAGGACAGCTGTGGACAACAGATGAGACAAGGTTAAATATACACATACATACAGACAGACAGACAGACAGACAGACAGACAGACAGACAGACAGACAGACAGACAGACAGACAGACAGACAGACAGACAGACAGACAGACAGACAGACATGCATACATGCATACATGCATACATACATACATTCACTGCTACTTTACCCCAAAGGTAAAGGCCACCAGGAGGTAGTCTAAGGTCTCGGGTTAGACCAAGAGATGGTCTAGGGTAAGGCCAGGAGGTAGTCGAGGGTCTGGAGTTGGACCAGGAGGTGGTCTAGTGTAAGGCCAGGAGGTGGTCTAGGGTTAGACCAGGAGGTTGTCTAGGGTCTAGCATTAGGCCAGGAGGTGGTCTATGGTCTAAGGTTAGACCAGGAGGTGGTCTAGGGATAGACCAGGAGGTGTTCTAGGGTTAGACCAGGAGGTGGTCTAGGGTTATACCAGGAGGTGGTCTAGGGTTAGACCAGGAGGTGGTCTATGGTCTAAGGTTAGACCAGGAGGTGGTCTAGGGATAGACCAGGAGGTGTTCTAGGGTTAGACCAGGAGGTGGTCTAGGGTTAGACCAGGAGGTAGCCTAGGGTCTAGAGTAAGTCCGGGAGTTGTTCTAGGGTTAGAACAGGAGGTGGTCTACGGTCTAGCGTAAGACCAGGAAGTAATCTAGGGTTTAGTGTAAGACCATGAGGGGGTCTAGAGTAAGACCAGGAGGGAACTCACCTTTTGTGCTCTCAAAGAGTTGTTTAGTTGGTTCTGAAGAAAGATTTTATGAGATAATATTATGTTCAGTTCCAATTAAGATAATCTATGGAGAACTTACTTGAACACATGTTGTATATTATCTATATCTATTAACATAACATTATGTTATATAAACATGTATGTCTATGTCTATATATGGTAATATGTGAATAGCAGTGATCTCATTGGCTGGAAGCCGCTTGTCCATCAAACCCACCTGACTTGCGTCGCACCTGGAAGCTCTCGGGTGGAAGCTCATCTGATTGGACAGACAGAGCCTTCTTGAGCCGGTCAGGACTGTACCGGTACTTTGAGGGATCTGTGGGTTAGACAGGTGTGATTATTCATCAAATAAGGTAATTTATCCAAAACTTAATCCATTAGTTTTATTTAAAATGTAGGGTGATAAACGTTACGAAAATAACACTCACATATGGAGTCCATTTCCAAGATGGCTTCCTTTGCCTGAAACAAACAAAGATGTGTCACCTTCCATACAGCTTCCTACTGGATTTGGAATTCTGTGTTGTTACTGGTTCTACTGGGAATACTGTGTTGTTACTGGTTCTGCTGGGAATACTATGATTATAATAATAATAATAATAATAATAATGCATTTAATTTATATTGCAAAAATCTCAGAGTGCTACAAAGTTAAAAACAAAGCAAACCAACACAATACAATTACTAAGAATAGTGAATACTTATATTAACATAAAAAAGGCCGATGATGAGGAAGGCCATTCCACAGGCGCGGTTCAGCCGATAGTCTGACCGTCAAAGGTGAGATGAGATATGGGAACCTAATGTGGGGTACCAACAAGGGGAGCTTCTGTTTTGTTACTGTTTAACTGAAGGAGGTTGTGGACAGAACAAAGGCTCTCTCCGGTAAAGATCGCGGAGGGGGGGTATGTCTCATGATAAACAGATCTTGGTGCAACCAAAGTCGAGTACATCCCCTCAAGTCTTTCTGTTCCCCGGACCGGGAGTATCTGATGCTTATGTGCCGTCCATACTGGCTACCTCGGGAGTTTACAGCGGTAACCGTGACCGCTGTTTACATTCCCCCACAAGCCAACACGGACACAGCGCTGAAGGAACTGTATGGGGCTATCAGCGAACAGGAGTCGGCACACCCTGAGGCTGCTCTCATCAGGGACTTCAACAAGGCGAACCCGAAGATGGTTCTCCCGAAGTTCTACCAACACATAACGAGCAACACACAGGGTGAGCGGATCCTCGACCACTGCTACACTCCCTTCCGTGATGGCTACAAGGCCCTCCTCCGCCCACCGTTCGGCAAATCAGACCACCGCTCTATCCAGCTACTCCCCGCCTATAGGCAGAGACTGAAGCAGCAACCGATCGCTGTGAGGGAGGTCCAATGCTGGTCGGACCAATCGGACTCTAATGCTGCAGGATTGTTTTGATCGCGCTGACTGGGACATGTTACTTTTTTTATTGTATTCTGTTTTTATTTTATCTTATTTTTATAACTGCTGTCTGTCGTCGGGTATTGCACATAAGATTTTCACTCACTGCTTTATACTTGTGTAAACTGAGAAGTGACAAACTTGACTTGACTTGACTTGCTCATCCATGAGCATTATCTCCTCAAGACAAGTGGTGAGGCATGACATGGCTGCAGAGGTGCTTGGGGACGTTTTAATGTATAGCTGTGTGTTATCAGCATAACAATGGAAAGACATTCCATGTCTGCTGACACAACACAACAAAGGGAAAGCATGTCAATAATCAAGAGAATCGACCACTGCGGATCCATGCTGTTTCGGTGCTGTGGGCTGAACGAAAGCCTGAATGAAAATTTCCAAACAGGTTGTTGTGTTGGAGGGGGTCCTGAAGCTGAGAAGCAACTATCTTCTATAACACCTTGGACAGGAAGGCGGGGTTGAGTTTGGCCTATAGTTTTCTAAAATGTCCCGGTCCAGGGTGGGCTTCTAGAGAAGGGGGTAGATAACAGCAACCTTTAGAGCAGGGGGGGACATAATCAGTTTGAAAGGAAAGGTTTACAACTTGGGTGATGAATGGGCTGAGAATGGGGATATATGATTTAAGCAGAGCAATGGGAATGGGGTCCAGGGCACATGTGCAAGATTTCATTTTTCTGAGGATTTCCTCAATGTGGCTCTGCTGAACCCCAGTGAACAATGGGAGGGACAGCAAACTCCCGGCAGGGGGTTGATGGCAAGGGATAACAGAGAGGAAGAGCTAGACATTAGAGAGCAATTCTTGTTGACTTTAGAGATAAAGCAGTCAATAAAGCTGTTACGTAGCTCATCTGTAGCCTCAGTTGAGGAGGATGATTGATTTATGGAAAAAAGCTGCTTTGAATTGCAAGGGTTTTGATTGATTAAGTTGTAGAGTACAATTGTGACCAAGCATCTTTAAGTGACTTGGAGTAGGCCCTTTGACGTTCACTGAAAGCCAGTTTATGGAAAGTGAGCCCAGAGTGTCAAAAGCGTCATACCAGGACACCCACAGCTGTTTTTTTTCCCCCCTCATTTCATGTGGGGACAGAGTGTGAAAAGTTGACCTCACGTGTCTTGACAGGGGCATGGAGATCAAAAACACTGCTAAAAGATGTTTTGTAGAGCTCCACTAATTCATCCATTGATGGGCAGGTGATTCGCTGGAGGTCCAACGCAATGGTGGCTGGGCCAATGCTTTTCCAGTTCTGGAAAAACATTTGACGCCTGGGTCTAAAAGGGGGCAGCAGAAATGTTAAGGGCCATTGACACACCCAGATCATAAACCTGTAGATTACTGATAGGGGCAGTGGCACTGCCAGTGTGCCCCCTGGTGTGAGTAGGAATCTCAACATGCTGCTGCAGGCCAAGACACTCAAGCAGACTCAGGAACTCTACTGCAAAATGACAGGAGGGGTTGTCAACATGGATATTGAAAAGTACTTGGCTTGGGAGCCGCAAGGTTGCCGGTTCAAGTCCCCGAAACACCAGGTTACTGCCTAAGTCCCCTTGAGCAAGGCACCCCCTACACTCCTCCCCGGGCGCTGTACAAATAGCTGCCCAGTGCTCCCAATACTGTGAGCTGTGGGACTAAAATAAATAATCCAAAAAAAATATATATATATATATATATATATCTCATGAAGGAATGATAGCTTTGGTTTAGGGTGGGCGGTATATAAGAAGCACTGTCATGGATTATGGAGGTTGACATTTGAAAGCAAAGCATTCCATGGAAGAAAGATCAGGCATCGGCATCGGCAGGAGACACTGTTTCAGATTAGCCCGGTGCATGATAACTACACCATCACGGCAAGAGCTGCAGGCTTTTTCCATGTAGTTATAGCCAGGAGGGCAGGCCTCATTTAACACAGAGTAAGGTTTGCCAGGTTTCAGTTAGACACATGAAATGCGGAACGCCCTTTGTCAAGGATGTGGTTGTGTATGAGGAGGGATTTTTTAGTGAGGGATTGTGTTAAATTAAACAGTTCCATGGTGGCAGGAGACAGAACTGAGTGTGGAAGTCTCTGCAAACGAATTGTGCCTAGAATTGGGTCTTGCAATGGATTTCTTCCTGATTCCACATTTAAGCCGCGGCGCAAACCTCTATGGGTGTAGTGAGGTCTATGTTTTTAAAAATTCTAAGCTCTTAGTGAGTTAAAAAGCCCTCGTCGAATGGAACTATAAAGCAGCGCAAACGCCAAAGCTGTGGAGCGGTATGTGATATCATCGCTAGCGCCGTTGATAGAAAACGAAACACAAATCAACCCGCGTCGTTTGGCAACCACCGCCGGCTGCTGGAGTAGAACAGGGATCCCAGTATAGCAGGTAGGCAGCACTTTGTATTGATTAGTCCAAGGTTTGCCGTAATCCCACTCGGGGAGCAATCAAAACACACAAAAAACAAAAGGGTCTTGATAAAAAACCTTGTAAAAAAGCAGAAAAAACATGTAAACACCATGTAAATACCACATAAAAACACACAAGCAGTTACATTAGGGTCAGAGTCAAAGAGGAGCGGCAGCCAGTATGAGCCAGTGTTCCCTTGGTTCCTACAGGCTGTCTCACTTCCTGTTACTGGTTCTACTTGGAATACTGTGTTCTTACTTGTTCTACTGGGAATACTGTGTTCTTACTGGGTATACTCGGAATACTGTCTTGGCCCTGGGGACAATGTGGTGAATGTGGCAAAGTTCTTTGTTTAGTTCACGGTGATACCGGTGCCAGGTGTTGGAAGCAGGGTGCGAACTGGAGGGGAGCAGGGGGAGCTATAGCTCCCCTAGTGGTGACATGAGCTCCCCTGGGAACATGGTTTGTGAAATTTGGGGGGAGCTCTCTAAAATACTGATATGATGACCAAATAAATTCCATTTTGGGCATGTTTTTTTTTTCAAAGGTGTGAAATAAAATTATATTTAGAGTTTATGATTCATGAAAAAAGTGTCGCCTGCTTGCACGCTGCCCGCAGCTCCACCCACTAGCCACTCACTCACAAGCTTGTTTAGTTAGCGCTGCATGTTTACCAGGCATTGTTGCTGCTGCTGACATGTCGAGAAGAAAAAAACAACTTACCTTGGGCAATTTCTTTAAAAAGACGGCCAAACAACCTGATCAAGAAGACCAACCGAATGTAGCTGGTGTGTGTGGCGTCGCGTCTCTCCAGGCAGTGAGAGGGTTGTGTTGTGCTATAGCTGTATTATTAATATTAATATTGTTCATGGTTGGTGCCGCTGGCTGCTCTTATCGCGTGTGTTCGGCTCTGTGTGGGCTACAGCCATAATAGGCTGTAGCCCATGTGAAACGATGTAGCCTGTTTTTGAGTCATTTTAAGTTGATTTAATTAAACAGTCAAACGTTACATTGGTGGTCCGTGGATTATTTATTATCAAGTTGATTGAAGTTTGCGTAGCCCATACATGATCCATCGGGACGTTTCATGTAAATGTAGACCTGTGGCACCACCCCGTGTGCAACAGATTTTCTCTTTATAATAGGCCTATGTCTGTGCTGTTGCTATTAATGCACGGATCAGCATTTACCCCCCCCCCCCCCCCCCCCCACCCCCGCAAAAAAAATAAAAATCCCGGCTCCCCCGGAGACCGTGGTATAGTTCGCACACTGGTTGGAAGGTTTACCTTCTGAGGGATGATGGCCTGGTGGTTCTCCAGGATAATCCGTTTGATGTGGTGGGACCACAGCTTCTTCTCCTCCAGGTTCCGGGCCTGGAGGAAGGAACCGGAACACACAGAGTTTTTAGCCAGAAGTGGCAAAGCTCTTGTATTTTACAGAGAATTCTCCCCCATCCTCTTTAAAACTTTATAGATTTTGGTACAAAATAACACAGAAATGTTCATCCCAGAGAGGACATGTGGGTTGGTTTCCCTGCCCGGGATGAATGACCTACATCTTATCTCTATGGTGCTGATTTATCTCTTTATATTCTGTGGACTCTTACCTGCACGGTGTGGGGATGTTTCAGCTGTTTGTACTGCGTGACGCTGAAGCTCAGAGAGTCTTTGGCGTTCTCCATCAGCATCAGAGTGGAACACTGGAACGCACGCAACATTCAGGATTACAAACCACGAAGGACACATGGTTCTGTTCAGACAAGGGAACCAGAACCACCGGGAGGCCACCTCCATGGGTAACCCCAGCTTTCTAAAGCCCGAGGTCCCCAGGTAGAACTAATCCGGTCCTAAGACGGCTCCAGTGTGTTCAGGGGCCAGACTCACATTGAGTTGTACTGCAGAGTTTAAAGTTGTCATGTACACAGTATTTGCTGAGGTGCGATAGGTGCCGAGATACAAGATACAGAAAACAACAGTAAAGGATAAGAAATTAAAAAATATATATACATACGATCTAAATATAAAAATGAGAATATTAAATATGTGTACAAAGGCAGTGTGTGGCTGCTACATGTTGTGTGTTGTTCGAGTGTTTCTGTGTTGTGTGACTGGTTGTGTAATGTGTGACTGGTTGTGTTACTGGTTCTGTGTTCTGCGGTGCTGACCGAGATGTGGTCCTTGTAGACATAGTGTTCCCCACGTCTCTTGGTGATCAGCAGCATGCGGTCGAACAGGAAGAGCGTGCGCTCCGTCCTTGCCCGGTGGACCTTGAAGGTTCCCTCCAGGATCAGCTCCCCGTACGTGGTCAGGTCCGAGTCTTTCCAGTGGAGCAACAGAGACTGCACCTCCTGGTTCACAACCACGACATAACAGAACAAAACAACGGTTGTTTCAGTTACAGAACACCAGGACACAGAGAATACTAAAGTGTATGTGTGTGTGTGTATGTGTATGTGTATGTGTGTGAGTGCGTGCGTATGTGTGTGCGTGTAGCAGCGACCTGCAGGCGCACGGCGTGCTCGTGGCGTCTCTTCATTTCATTGATGTACCAGGCCACGCCCGTCATGGTGTAAATTGCCTCCTCCACCACCTCGTAGTCTGCCCCCTGCTGGTCAGAGTGCTTGGCAATCTCCTGCAGCCAATCACGTGGACACACACACACACACACACACAGTTAAACCAAATTACACACCAGTGAAACACCAGTAACACTGCAAAAAATGTATTAGTTACTAAACATCAGTTTAACATCTGCGGTTAAACATCAGCATTACAGCAATGTAAATTAGGCATCAAGTTAGCATCAATTAAGCATCAATTAAAAAACGAGTAACTCACATGTGTATTGGAGACGACACTAACAGGTGTACCTGAGACGACGCTAACGGGTGTACCTGAGACGACACTAACAGGCGTATCTGAGATGCTAACCTGCAGCAGGAGGTGATATTTGAGGATCCTTTGGACAGGCTTCAGCAGGTAGGAGCCAAGCGGCAGGGAGCGCTTCAGGGAGGCCTGCCGCTCCCGGAAGAACTTGGCCAGAGATTTGTTCCCCATGCACTCGGTCAGCGCTGCCACCGAGCTGCAAACCAGAACAGACAGGAACAGAGGCCACCAGACAGGAACAAGGAAGGAAGACAGGTACCATTTAGCCCTACATCCTCCGATGTATGTCACTGGACTGTTTGCCCGGCAACATGATGAACACTAATAAAGTGAGTCAGTTGACGGACACTGTCTTCTCTCTGTTCTGACAGCTGATTGGTCCACACAGACAGCCTCTCCTCTCTGTTCAGACAGCTGATTGATTTGAAGGAGAGTGTTCAGAGTGGTGGATTTGGGTTCCGAATGTGTTGACTTACTTTGGGTAGTTGGTGCAGTACTGCGTGTAGATTTCAAAGTACTCGCTCTGTGAGTACAAGAGGACATGTCGATGAGGTCATAGTATATTACATAAAGGAGGGTGTCACATGACGTCAGGCACATTCCGAACCGCCATCTTGGTGCTTCTTCACCATTACAATGGGAACAATAACAACAACTGGTCGCATGGTTATTGGTTGGAATGTGGTTTGAGAACTTCAGACACATGCCAGAGTCAGAGAAGTAGAGGAACTCACCTTCGTGACAAAGCACCTGGCGATGGCGACCGGGTCGTTGTCACACTGATCCAGAGACTGCAGGAGCTCACTGCAACCCAGTGGACATGACTCAGAACAAACCTGGTCGAGAACATTCTAGAACAACGCAGTCCTGAACAACCAGGTCTGGAACCTTCTAGAACAACCTGGTCCAGAATTGTCCAGCTCACAGAACCAAAGATCCTTAACTCCAAACCACAGCGCAACTCAACAGTTGAAGAATCACCAACCTCATCTCCAAAAAAAACTAACCAAAATTAACAAAACAACAACAAATACACCAAACTTAACTCAACCAAAACAAAACAAAGTCAACCACAGCAAACCCAACCAAACTCAACCACACCAAACCAAACTCAACCAAACTCAATCAAATAAAACCAAACCGGGACTCACAGCTGGAGGCCGGGCCATACCAGAGAGGCCTGTACCTTCATGAGATCCTTCTGGAGGACCTGAGGGAGACCCTGCCGATAGCAAACTGATAGGAAAGGGATGTGCAACAAAATATATCCAACAACTTTGTTTTCAACTGAGGTTCATAATGATATCGACGTACAACATCTGCCAAGACACCGAAGTGAACGGAAATGGCCTGGATGAGTGCGTTACTGCGGAATTGAATATGATTTAATATGATTTAATAGAGAAGACAAGGACTCAAAATATGTCACGCTTCCATACGCACGCTCCGCTTGAGCTTCAGTTTATTTTGGCCTTAAAGCAGCAAAGTATGGACTTCAATTCATTATTACTTCTATATTGTTGTACCTCACTATGGCTTGTGTGTCATTGGTGTCTGGTTCAGGCAGCCTCATCTGGCCCCAGTCAAACTGATTAGAGTCTGGTTGAGGCAGCCTCACCTGCCCCAGTCAGACTGATTAGAGTCTGGTTGAAGCAGCCTCACCTGGCCCCAGTCAGACTGATTAGAGTCTGGGGCTGGTGAGGATGTGGGTCCTTGATTACCAAGGACCCACAGGTTAAAAAAGCCACCAGCACAAACACTCAGAGCGCTAGCATGTATAATTTGCTCTTTTTGCTATATACTACAAATTCAATGCAATAAACCGTTTCCTCATCACCCTTGTCATCAGGAGGTGGAGCCCTAAAGAAGCCAATTTAATGGCATGTGGCATCGGGGTCTGCTACGCTTTTAAAGTAAAATAAGTAAATTCATCCGGCAGGTGTCACCGGGCTAGCACAGCAACAGACCCAGACCCAGGTGGAGACCCAGAACAGAACAGACTTTGTTGATCCAGAACCTGTGTGACGAGCGGACTGACCTGTTGAACTCATAGATGTCTTCGATGTTCCCGAACAGAGCACAGACCAGCTCTGGGCCCACCGACAGGTCCGCCTGGTCGATGATGTGGGCCAAGTAGTCCTATAAGGAAGCACAATGGATGTGTGTTGTCATGGTGTAATTCTGTGTTTAGTTTTGTCCAGCAGAGGGCGCCACCTCAAGACGCTATGTGCTTGACTTAATTCACCACAGAGAGCTCCATTGATTTAGTAGCAAGAGCGACTGCCATTGTGATTACCATTACAGAAAGGTGCAGAGAATGCACTGGCTTATTTGTCCGCCATACGGTCTTTCGTCATGCAATCAGACGGCTACATCAAGCTACGTGAAGCTACGTCAGGCTTAATCAATCTACATAAGTTACACTCTGCTACATACATTGATCAACATGAGGCTATACCCGCTCATCTTGCGGTCATAATTCAGAGGCGCTAGCTAGGTGGGGTGCTATTCAGGAAAAAATGTGGTTATAATGACATCTAAATGACGTATGAATATACTGTGACAGAATCCGCCGACATGTCTGACTGTGTGTTTTCACTAAGCATGTAGCAGCGCGCAGGCTAACGGCGCCTGATCCTTCGCAGTCTGTTGCGTGAGCAGATTATCCCCCAAGCCGGGATATATTCAGGGTAATTATAGCCTGTGATGGGATATCTAGAGGTGATACTACCTCGACAGACCCTCAATCTTCCTGCAGGGCTTGTGTACGGTGGGTCACCTGCGGCCACAGTCAGACTGATTAGACTCAAGAGAAGTGAGTGTAATCAGGGCCCACACTGGATAAACCAGCCATCACCACACACACACACACACACACACACACACACACACACACACACACACACACACACACACACACACACACACACACACACACACACACACACACACACACACACACACACACACTCAGGGAGAACTCTGACATGTCACCATGGGACACCTGCCTAGTATAACACGAATACCTAGTATACGTGATCTCCTTTTGTTAACTTCATGTCATATTGTGTCATATTCTTCATGTCCATTCACTGAGCCTCCCCTGAAACAGTTTGGAGGCCCGCCTCCCACTTTGAACACCTCTGTTGTAGTGTATAATGTAGGTTATAATGTAGTGTATACTGTAGTGTATAATGTAGTGTATACTGTAGTGTATAATGCAGTGTATACTGTAGTGTATAATGCAGTGTATACTGTAGTGTATAATGCAGTGTATACTGTAGTGAATAACGTAGTTATAATGTATGTATCATGTAGTTATACTGTAGTGCAGGGCTTCTCAAACTCCGGACCAAAGTTCGGATCCGGACCGAACTGCAAATCAATCCGGACCGGACCCCGTGTCACATACGATGTCAATTATATTTAGTTTATAATAGTTTGTAATTATTTCGTTTATTTGCTTGTGTCTGAGGCGTTGTGAGAATGACGTGGATATATATTAACTTGTGTGCGCAAGCGTGACACGCATTGGGCGTGAGGCTACAAATTTGAAATATTATTATTATTATTGCAGACCGCAAGTTAACTTTTGTTTTTACTTCCGTGAACGTGAAAGTCTAATGCTCCCATTGGTTGCATTCGGGAGGGGGAGGAGCGAGGTTTTTCCCCCCCAATCAGAAGCGCTGCGTCATTGTTATGACAATTAGCTGTCACTGTTAGTGCGGGACCTGCACACGTTATTGCGAACGCTGGATCATGTCGTATTATGTCGTTCTCAAAGTCCCCAAAGCAAAAGAAAATGTATAATATATATATATATAAAAGAACCGAGAATTCAAAGAAGAATGGACAGAGAAATGCCACTATGAATCACAGCTATTTTAAACAGCAGTATGTCCAGAACAAAGAGGTGAGGACAGCAAAACATACTCCGTTAGAATCTTCCTGTCAAGCCACAAACAGACTGTTTGTCAGATCTATGAAAATGCCTGAGAGAGCAAATGAAGCCTCACTCTTAAGTGACCTGGGTTTTGGGCAAGCACAAAAAGCCCTTTTCTGAATCGGAAGTAGTGAAGGAGTGCATGATTGAAGTAACTGAGGGCTTTGTTGGAGGGTAAGGAGAAACAGGAGATGTCTGACAAAATTAAGCAGATACCCTTATCAAACTCCACTACAACCAGGAGAACAGCTGATAGATGACATCAAAAATGCAGAGTGAATTTCTCTGGCTGTTGATGGATCAACTGACAACGCCCAGCTACACGTCTTCGTTAAAGTGAGGCAAAGGAAACGTTTTGTGAGGACATATTAGGCCTCAAACCCCTCTATAGCCGCTGAATGAAATGGGAATTAACCCCAAGACTCATGGTGTCCATGACACCACTGCATCATTCACCAGTCAGTGCTGTGTGCCAATCTTGAAAAATAATAATCATGATGTCATGGAGACAATTATGAAGCTAGTGAACTAGCCTCCTCAGCACTTCAGTATTTTGCGTGCATTTCTGACAAAGGTACGTTTATGACTCTTGGTTGCATTGTATGATGGCCAGTCATCTGTATTAAACAGACTGAGGTTTACTCTTATTATGCTGTGTGTGAGTAGTCAACATTTGGCTAAATTATTTTGAGTTCATAGTAAAGTGTGTCATTCTCTCTCACTCACTCACTCACACCAGGTCAGTGCAGCTTATGATGACATTCTGAAAATATGAAGTGTGTGGCCTTTTTGATGGATGTGACCTCTCATCTAAATGAGCTCAACTCCAAGACCAAGGCAACCCAGTGTGGGACCTGATGTCAGCAAAACCTTCCTTCCAAAGAAAGTTGGAGAGCCTCAGGAGTGACATGAAAGAGTCACAACAAATTTTTCAAACCCGTTTTGATGATTTCAGTCTGTGTAAGCAAGACCTGCTCTGTATTGGATCTCCATTTCTGGTGAAGAATGTTCAAGAATTCTCAAGAGGTACAGAGCCTCTTCCCGTGGGCAAATGTTTAATCTCTGTAAACCGAGCTAATAGATCTCCAGGAAAATGTTTCTCTGAAGGAGGTGGACTGTGACCCTGTGACATTCTGGACAAAGATGGCTACTGCAGCAAATTTCCCCCACCTTCTAAAGGTGGTCATTCATTTGCTTATCATGTTTGGTTCCACATATTGCTGTGAGTGGATTTTCTATGATGAACATATAAACCGCAAATTAATTATTAATGAATTATTCAAGACATTGGCTACAGGCAAACAGTGCCATTTCGCCCACTAGTTCAAGCCACCATACTGTACTATTGAATGTCTGTGTATGTGTTATGGATGTTGAATTATGTCATGCACTTTAGTGGCATTGTTCCGGACCCTTGACCTTTAATAAAAATGACAAGTGGACCTTTAATAAAAAAGTTTGAGTACCCCTGCTGTAGTGTATAATGTAGTGTATATTGTAGTGTATAATGTAGTTATACTGTAGTGTATAATGTAGGGTTATAATGAACTGTGTAATGTACTGTATAATGCACTGTATAATGTAGGGTTATAATGTACTGTCTACTCTATTGTACTGCATATTGTAGGGTTATAATGTACTGTATCATGTCACACAGTGTATGTGGCCCCCCCTACTGTACCTCCACTATCATTCGCAGGTCCTTGACGTACATGCGCTCCGTCTCGATGATCTCCATGACGACGCGGTCCACGTAGCTGAGCTGGGCGCCGGGCGCCATACTGTCGCTCGCCTCCGCCGCCGCCGCCTTGGGCTGCCGGCGGAACGCGTTCCGGCCGGGCGAGGGGCCGGAGCCGCTCTTGTTGTTGTTGTTGTTGTTCCGCTTGCCGTTGAAGCCACGCCCCTTCCCTGCGCTATGGCCCTCGATGGGCTCCAGGTCAATGTCCTCACCCGAGAGGGCGGGGCTTGGGGTGCCGCTGGGGGGCGGGGCTTGGCAGTCGTCTCTGGAGGAGGCGGAGCCGGAGGAGAGGGTGGAGACCAGGCTCAGCGGGCGACGGTCCGCTGCCGAGGGCGGGTCGGAGCCATCGGAGGGCGTGGCTGACGGAGTGCGCTCAGTACTGCCGAGGGACGCCGCGGATAGGCGGGGTGAGTCTGAGGAGAGGGGGGCGGAGCAAACTGTCAGAAAACTCAAGCTTGATTGGCAGATTATATTACCATATGTGGATTTTATAAGCGAGAGGCTAAGCAGGCCGGAAGGATCAGATTGACAAGTTCAAGAACCTAGTTAAGAACCTAGTCAAGAACCTAGTAAAGGACCTAGTCAAGATCCTAGTTAAGAACCTAGTCAAGAACCTAGTCAAGATCCTAGTGAATACCCTAGGCAATAACCTAGTAAAGAACCTAGTCAAGAACCTAGGAAAGAACCTAGTCAAGATCCTTGTGAATACCCTAGTCAACAACCTCGTCAACAACCTCGTCAACAACCTAGTCAAGATCCTAGTGAATACCCTAGTCAACAGCCTAGTCAATAACCTAGTCAACAACCTAGTTAAGAACGTAGTCAACAACCTAGTTAAGAACTTAGTCAAGAACCTAGTAAGGAACCTAGTCAAGTTCCTAGTGAATACCCTAGTCAAGAACCTAGTCAAGAACGAGAAGAGGGATTCTCCACTTATCCCCCAAAGACAAAATTAACAAACCAGTGACCAGATTAACCAACTAGTGACCAGGCTAACCTACCGGTGACCAGGTTAAACTACCTAGTGACCGGGTTAACTAAATAGGGACCAGGTTAACATATAGTGACCAGGCTAACCTACTAGTGACCAGACTAACCTTCTAGTGACACAGGATAACATATTAGTGATGCAGGTTAACCTACTAGTGACCAGGTTAACCTACTATTGACCAGGTGAACTACCTAGTGATCAGGTTAACCAACCAGTGACCAGGCTAAACTACTGGTGACGAGGTTAACTAACCAATGATCAGGTTAACCAACCAGTGACCTGGTTACCCTACTAGTAACCAGGCAAAAAAGTGACCAGACTACCACCCAGTGTGACACTCACACACAAACACACGCACAACTGTTTATAGCTCTTTATGACGGATTACTAATCATCATAAGAAAGAAGGTGTTTTTATTTGAAGACCCTTTGATTGATTGACAGGCTGCTGGTGATTGGGTGCTTTACGGGGCTAAAGGTCATCCCTAAACCCTTCGGGCGTGTTTAAAATACCTGACCAGGAAGAACTGAGACAGTCCACCTGGGGAGAGGAGCACACAGGGAATCTGTTTCTCTGTTACATGTTCATCTCACAGTCACACCTACATCATACACACAGTCACACGTTCATCACACACAGTCACACCTTCATCACACAGTCACACATTCATCACACAGTCACATGTTCATCCCACACAGTCACACCTACATCATACACACAGTCACACATTCATCACACAGTCACACATTCATCATACAGTCACATGTTCATCACACAGTCACACATTCATCACACAGTCACATGTTCATCACACAGTCACACCTACATCACACAGTCACACGTTCATCTCACAGTCACACCTACATCATACACACAGTCACACGTTCATCACACACAGTCACACCTTCATCACACAGTCACACATTCATCCCACAGTCACACCTTCATCACACAGTCACATGTTCATCACACAATCACATGTTCATCACACAGTCACATGTTCATTGCACACACAGTCACATCTTCATCAAACAGTCACACCTTCATCACACAGTCAGACCTTCATCTCACAGTCACACGTTCATCCCACAGTCACATGTTAAATCATTTTAAATATATAAATAAATAAAGATTAAAATAAATTGATGTTCATGTGTTAGGACACAGAAGCGACCATCTCATATCCGTATGTTGACATGCAACCCCTGAACAGAAATGTTACCTAATCTTATGAAAAATTAAATTAGTTAATAAGACAGAGCCAAGGGAGATTAATGTGTTAATGTGCAATTAATACTACACATCAAAATGAAATGAAAAGGATCATATTTTAAATTTATATTGCAATGTCTTCCACTCAACTTTCCTTAACAATCTTTTAGTTCCATCACAATATTCTGTAAGAATATCAACTATATAAATGATACCGTTAAGATGATTCAAACTCAGGATTGGTCTGTTCAAACTTCCGGAAGGTTTGGATTGGTCCGTTTAAAAGAAAACTATTTTAAACGACTCCTCCTGCAGCGAGATGGACTTTAACCTTCAGACAGACACACACACACACACACACACACACACACAAACACACACACACACACACACACACACACACACACACACACACACACACACACACACACACACACACACACACACACACACACACACACACACACATATACACACAGGTCACCACTTAAACACACACATGCCAGCTGTTAGCTGAATTTATGTCAACATTAGGTGGCTGGAATGCGTGTCTTATTGGTATTATATTGTCCCCGATGTCACCATAGTTACAGGAAGTTAACCCATACTGGACCCTATCGGCTCCTTATCCAGACATTTGCTTCTGAGACAAAGAAGTCCTGCCATCTTTTACATGGAAAAGTAACATACATGAACTCCAACTTGTAGTGCAATAAATTAACCTGTTTAGCGAAATATAAAATCTTGGACTTATTCTGCCGAGTTTCCAGTCCATCTGATGGATTGTTCCTGTTCCAACCTTTCACGCAGGTCAAAAGGAGAGAGACGGACGAGTCTGACTTACCGAGCCAGTGAGCGAGTCTGTGTTTGGTTCTGAACCCAAGCCTCCTGGCGGTGATTGCGTCCGAGCTGGGTCCCACGGCGACACCGCACATGTTCCTACCCCACCTGCCCTCCGCCCACCAGTCATTCCCACGGCACACAGAGCCCAAGAGCTTCTGCTTCCCCATAGTCTCAACATAGTCTACACACACACACACACACACACACACACTCACACACACACACACACACAGTCTGTCACACGGTACACTAGAAGAGGTGAGGTTTCAACACAGCACAACTCCTCCCACACACACAAATTCACACACACACAATTAAGACTACTTCAAACACACAAACACACAAACACAGACACATTAATTCCATACACACACACACACACACACACACACACACACACACACACACTCCCTGCCCCACATTCTCTATTACACACACAGTAAAGCGTCTCCAAGTCAAATGGCTGTAAGTCAACAGTGGTGCTTCCACTGCCGGGCAGACTCCCACCGCTGGGGGAGCCAGTGACGCTGGAATTCCAAAACGTTGGAAATCTTCGGTAATAACCGAAAACCACATAAACCACCACACACACACCACACACACACACACACACACACACACACACACACCACACACACACACACACAGGTAGAAGATGCATATTGGGTAGACATGGGTGGGGCAGTGTGGGTGTGGAGAGCACCCGGTGTCCGTTTCTGTGAAATATGAAAGATGACCTTTGAAATGTTTCTATCTCTGCGGGGGCCGAAGGCCACTCGCCGTGTGGTGTAGAAGGTCACCTGTCACCTCCAATGCCCCCCGCTGTGGGGACTCTAACAGCCACTACAAAAAAAACAGACATGCTCCTTTGTATAGGAAACACAGCGGTCAGTGACTCTGTGTATTGGTAGGATAGCGTTGGGGTATTTGACTCCCGTGTGTGTGGTGTGTGTGTGTGTGTGTGTGTGTGTGTGTGTGTGTGTGTGTGGTGTGTGTGTGTGTGTGTGTGTGTGTGTGTGTGTGTGTGGTGTGCGTGTGTGTGTGTGTGTGTCAGTGTGTGTGTCCCAGTTGAAGATACTGAAAGGACCAGCTCAATACTCTGGCAGAACTTCAGATTAGCCACGCTAATCCTATCTGTTTAGCTCAATGT
The DNA here is from genome assembly GCA_027704905.1 of Muraenolepis orangiensis. NCBI lineage: Eukaryota > Metazoa > Chordata > Actinopteri > Gadiformes > Muraenolepididae > Muraenolepis > Muraenolepis orangiensis. The sequence goes on from CM051019.1 coordinate 7,540,095, forward strand.
GTACACACACACACACACACACACACACACACACACACACACACACACACACACACACACACACACACACAGCTGAAAATACATGAGCATTTCTTCAAGATAGTTTTATTTCAGTTCTTTATTACCTCGGGCAGAGGTTATGTATTCTCCTCTGTTTGTCTGTCTGTCTGTCTGTCTGTCTGTCTGTCTGTCTGTCTGTCTGTCTGTCTGTCTGTCTGTCTGTCTGTCTGTTTGTCCTGTACCAGCCTCTCCCACACCGTGGTGACATACATCGTGACACTTTGTACATATATTTTTAGGGATATATATATATTTATACCGTATATGTTTTTCAAACCAGGGTCGCTACATTCTCCATCACACCTCCGAGTCCGTTCGCTTCACACAATCCTCGGTTTAATTTGCATACACCGTCACACCACCACATAATCTCCTCCGTCATCTTGTTTACCATCACAGCTATGAACACCACTATCACATCCAATATCCCATCCACCTCTAACACACCCACAGTATCATACCCACCTATATCACATTCACGCCATTACATTCACCTCTATCACATCCCCTACCTCTGACATATTCACACCATCACACCCACAATATCACATCCACCTGTATCACATTCACACCATCACACCCAACTCTATCTAATCCATGATCACCCACCAAGTGTTGTCCAATTCCTACATAACCTTTTGAGTTATCTTGCTAACAGAAAAACAGGGGTGAAAACATAACCTCTGCCTCCGCCATCGAAGATGGAGGCAATAACACATGTGTGTGAAACTTTTAAAACCATGAACACAACAGACCATAATGCCTCAGGCAAGGCATCACAACACACACCAGGGTTTCCACGGCAATGACAAGGTCCTGGGAGCTGGTCACGTGCCCTGAGATTAGCCACGGCTTGCGAAAGAGAGAGCTTTGTAAACATCCCCACAGAATCTCCCTACCCACAGACCCACCCACCCACCCATCTCTTTACAAACACACCTTCCTCTGATATGTAAAGTACAGAGAGGCCGGCCCCCTGTGCCTAACCCTGGCATAAACATGAAACACACCTCCTTCTGATATGTAAATCACAGAAACCCCACCACTCTTGCCCAACCCTGAACCGTTACCAAACTCACCTCTCCTTGTAGAGATATGTAAGGCAGTACAGCATGTGTGTGTGTGTGTGTGTGTGTGTGTGTGTGTGTGTGTAGCGTAGCACAAGTGACTCAAGAGTAGCAGAGCGTTTGCTAAGCCTAATGCATGTTAAAAGTAACTGAGTATAATCTTAGTGATATCAGTCAGAGCTAATCATGTTCCCTACCAGAGGCGGTGTTCCTCTTCCTACTTCTCCTCCTCCTGGAACAGTCTGTCAGGAACGTCTCAACGTTGTGGTAAAGGGGAACCCGGACCCACCTTCTGCTCTGCCGGTCCTCTCGTCTGTGTATGTCTGTCTGTCTGCTACTGTCTGTTCGCCCTCTCTGTCTGCCACTGTCTGTCTACCGCTCAATGAGGGAACTTTGATCCAATTATACCGGTGCCACAGGAGGAGAGAATATCTCCTTCTGGTGGTTGACTGGCAGTACTGCACCCTGAGAGACTGCAGGATGCAAAGAGGGAAGAGCTGTCTGTCTGCCTACCTAGCCACCAGTATGTCCGGTGGAGGTGGATATCTATTTGCCCTCTGCCTAGGGGGCTGTCTGTTTGTAAGCCTGGGTGCATTTCTGCATGCATGCGTGTCTTGGTTATAACGTTTGCTTTGTTATAACGAAAGGTTGCAAAATGTCCCCAACAGGACATTTTTTTTTTGTATTTCCCTAGCTAGCTGGCAGCATCCTAGCTTGAAACCACAAGCAGGTTTCCACCTTGTCTGTGTTGTCAGGTTTACATCACATGTGAAAGGTCCCTGCTTTAATCATTTTAGTCTGTCAAATTCTTTTTTTTGTCTTTTGTCTTTCTGTCTTGCCAGCATAGCGTAGCCTAACACGAAAAAGGTCCCCAGCTCGAGAGTTTTGAATTTAGCTGGCTGGTGGCTTCAAGCTAGGAAGCTACCCGCTTTGTACAGCTACCACCTTGGAGGTTTTAACACGTTCTGTTTGAATGCTATAGGGCTCTGTACAAAACCTTGCATAACAGTAGACAGGCAGGAAAAAGTGGTTGTCTTCCTAGCTAGCCGTCTGTCTTTCTGCAAACTAGCTGTCTGTCCGACTATCTGCCTAGCTAACTATTTCCCAGTCTACCTTACTGTCTGTCTGTAGGTACATGAATATATGCTTGCTAGCTTGCTTGCTGGCTTGCAAGCCTTCTGGTTTCCAAACTTGCTGGCTTGCCAGCTAGCTATAGCTTTGTCTGTCTGTCTGTTTGCCAACTAGGCTCTGTAGTGTCCAAGCTTCTATAGAGCAGGGTTCCGTAGTGTAGTTGTTATCATTTTCGCTTTACATGCGAATGGTCCCAGGTTCGAAACCGAGGGGAAACAATTAAGTTATTATGTTAGATTTCATTCTAAAATGGCTGTTATAGAAAGAGATGTTGCCTTTGTGCCACAAAGTGTTTCTCTGCCAAGCTAGCTTCCTCTCTGCTTAGCTAGCTCTCTGTCAGTAGGTACATATCTATCAGCTAGTTAGCTACTTATCGTCCTAGCTTGCTCAGAGCAGATTTCCATAGTGTATCACGTTCACCTAACACACGAAAACAATTAAGTTATTATGTTCGATTTCAGTCTAAGTTATAGACAGATCTGTTGCCTTTGTGCCACAAAATGTTTCCTAGGTAGCCTTCTGCCTAGCTAATTATTTCCATGTCTACCTTACTGTCTGTAGGTACATGTAGATCTGCTTGATGCCTTGCAAGGTTTCTGGTTTGCAAACGTGCTGGCTTGCCAGCTAGCCAGCTCTATGTCTGTCAGTTTCTTTGCCAACTAGCCTTTGTAGCGTCCAAGCTTGTATAGAGCAGGTTTTCATAGTGTAGTGGTTATCATCTTATGTTAGGTTATCTGGTTCGAAACCGGGCATAAACAATTAAGTTATTATGTTAGATTTCACTCTAAAATGTCCGTCATAGACAAAGATGTTGCCTTTGTGCCACAAAGCGTTCCTCTGCCAAGCTAGCTATCTGTCAGTAGGTACATATCTATAAACTAGTTAGCTACACGCGAAAGGTCCCCGGTTCGAGACAAGTAAGAATTTTGTATCTAGCCAAGCCGTGCCTCTGTGCCGTGCCTCTGTGCTACAAACCAGGAGAAAGTGGTTTTCCTGGCTAGCCTTCTGCCTGTCTTTCTTTCTGCCAAACTAGCTGTCTGTCTGGCTTTCTGCCTAGCTAACTATTTAACTAAAAACCGGGCGGAATTCTTTTAGTTATTATGTTATATTTCAGTTGTGCCACAAAGCGTTTCTCTGCCAAGCTGTCTTTCTGTCAGTAGGTACATATCTATCAGCTAGTTAGCTAATTATTGTCCTCTGTGCTACATAACAGAAGAAAGTGGTGGTCTTCCTAGCTTGCCTTTCTGCCCAACTAGCTGTCTATCCAGCTATCTGCCTAGCAAAGTATTTCCCTGGCTACCTTACTTTCCTTCTGTAGGTACATGTAGATCTGCTTGCAAGATTTCTGGTTTGCAAACTTCCTGGCTTTCAAGCTAGCCATCTCTATGTCTGTCGGTTTGTTTGCCAACTAGCCTTTGTAGCGTCCACGCTTTTGTAGTCCACACGTGTAAAGTGCAGGTTTCCGTAGTGTAGTGGTTATCACGTTTGCCTCACACGCGAAAGGTCCCTGGTTCGAGACCGGGCGGAAACAAGTAAGAATTTTGTATCTAGCTGTGCCTCTGTGCCTCTGTGCCTCTGTGCCTCTGTGCCTCTGTGCCTCTGTGCCTCTGTGCCTCTGTGCCTCTGTGCCTCTGTGCCTCTGTGCCTCTGTGCCTCTGTGCCTCTGTGCCTCTGTGCCACACACCAGGAGAAAGTGGTTTTCTCCTGGCTAGCCTTCTGCCTGTCTTTCTTTCTGCCAAACTAGCTGTCGGTCTGGCTTTCTGCCTCGCTAACTATTTCCCTGTCTAAATTTCTGTCTGTCTGAAGGTACATTTAGATCTGCTTGCTAGCTTGCTGGCTTGCAAGCCTTCTGGTTTGCAAACTTGCTGGTTTGCCAGCTAGCCAGCTCTAGGTCTGTCTGTCTTTTTGCCAACCAGCCTCTGTAGCGTCCCAACATGCACAGAGCATGTTTCTGTAGTGTAGTGGTTATCACGTTCGCCTCACACGCGAAAGGTCCCCGGGTGGAAACAACTATGTTATTATGTTATATTTCAGTTGTGCCACAAAGAGTTTATCTGCGAAGCTATGTTTCTGTCAGTAGGTACATATCTATCAGCTAGTTAGCTAATTATTGTCCTCAATTGCACAGAGCAGGTTTCCGTAGTGTAGTGGTTATCACGTTCGCCTCACACGCGAAAGGTCCCCGGTTCGAGACCGGGCGGAAACAAGTAATAGTTTTGTGTCTCTGTGCCGTGTCTCTGTGCTACATAACAGAAGAAAGTGGTGGTCTTCCTAGCTTGCCTTTCTGCCCAACTAGCTGTCTATTCAGCTATCTGCCTAGCAAAGTATTTCCCTGGCTACCTTACTGTCTGTCTGTAGGTACATGTAGATGTGCTTGCAAGATTTCTGGTTTGCAAACTTCCTGGCTTTCAAGCTAGCCATCTCTATGTCTGTCGGTTTGTTTGCCAACTAGCCTTTGTAGCGTCCACACTTTTGTAGTCCACACATGTAAAGTGCAGGTTTCCGTAGTGTAGTGGTTATCACGTTCGCCTCACACACGAAAGGTCCCCGGTTCGAAACCGGGTGGAAACAACTATGGTATTATGTTATATTTCAGTTGTGCCACAAAGAGTTTCTCTGCCAAGCTATGTTTCTGTCAGTAGGTACATATCTATCAGCTAGTTAGCTAATTATTGTCCTCAATTGCACAGAGCAGGTTTCCGTAGTGTAGTGGTTATCACGTTCGCCTAACACGCGAAAGGTCCCCGGTTTGTGACCGGGCGGAAACAAGTAAGAGTTTTGTGTCTCTGTGCTACATAACAGAAGAAAGTGGTGGTCTTCCTAGCTTGCCTTTCTGCCCAACTAGCTGTCCTTCCTGGCTAGCCTTCTGCCTGTCTTTCTTTCTGCCAAACTAGCTGTCAAACTAGCTGTCGGTCTGGCTTTCTGCCTAGCTAACTATTTCCCTGTCTAAATTTCTGTCACGCCCAGTGTGAGAGGAGTGCAAGCAGCAGCAGCAGGTGTGGCCACTCAGCTAATCAGTGAGCTGGTGAGAGCAGCAGAGGAGTGTTTGGTGGAGAGAGGGAGACACAATGACGGACCGCACGGCTAATAGACCTGGAAATACCCCTGACAACCCTATGACAACGGACAACGGATTGGAGAAAGCGCAGAAGGAGAAGGAGAGATCGGAGGAGGAGAGTTCGGACGAGGAGACGGAGGAGGAGAAGGAGAGAAAGAAGAAGGAGGCAGCCGAGAGGGCCAGACAAGCGGCATGGGACAGGGGGAACACCCTGAGCATCAAACTTGGAGAAGGCGCAGGGGTGACCCCAATGGAGCTGCTAAAGGCGGTAGAGAGTGGCTGTGGGAAGGTTGTGGGACTGAGGAAGACGCAGGCTGGCTACGAGATCACTATGAGGAACCCAGCCGGGACAAAGAAACTGATGGACGGGGTAAGGTGCGGAGAGGTACGGATAGTAGGCCGGGAGCTAGGGCTCAGGGTGGAGACGGTGACCTTCATAGGGCTCCCGCTCTACCTGATAGATGATGAGATTATAGAGAAGCTGGAAGGATGGAGGGTGATACCGTATGGGGATGTACGGCGGAGACGGTGGCCTGGGACGGAGGTGTGTGACGGGACCAGGAGTGTGGATGTGGTGTTTTGTAGGGGAGTGGCGTCCCTGCCGTACTCCACAATGTTTGGGACGGAGACAGGCCCGGAATACTTCCGGGTCATCCACAAGAACCAGGTCCGCCTGTGCAGACAATGTATGAAGCCGGGGCACATCCTTAGGGAGTGCCCCGACTTCACATGCCACAAATGCGGGAGGCAGGGGCATTACGCAAGGGGCTGTGTGCAGCAGAAGGGTGCTGGAGGCTATGCTAACGCTTGGGGCGGTGGACAAGGCCCCGTGGGAGGTGGAAACGAAAAAAAAACAAACAAAATGGCCGACGGGAGACGCGAAAACATCGCGAGAGATGACGTCACGAATGACGCAGATGACGTGGGCCAACCCGGAAGTGGCGGGGACCAAGACGGAGAGGGAGGATGTGCGCATGTGCACGAGGAGTTTGGAGCGGGGGGAGGAGTCACAGGCCGCGTGGCGGGCCTAGCAAGGAGCCAGGATGTAGGAAGTACACAAAACCCAGGAAGAAAGGGGGTGACGGATGACGTGGGCCAACTAACGAAAACGGGAGGCCCTGATGGTGGAGAGAGGAGTGGCCAGGTGCAGACTGAAGGTGAGGACCATGCTTTAGATCATAATACAGGTGGAGAGTTGGAGATGGTGATGGAGGAGACGGGGGAGGAGACGGCGGAGGAAGGCGAAGACGGTGGAGATTACAGCGGGGACACCGATGATGGGGACGATGAGGATGGTGAGAATGATGAGGAGAGCGAGGCGGAGGACATGGAGGAGGGAGAGGTGCATGATGGCGGCCCCGACGAGGGTGGAAAGGCGGAGGTGATCGCCCCCAGCGTCCAGGGAGTGGCGAAAGGCGGGCCAAAGGAGGTGGAGGTCGTGCCAAAGGTGCAGAGACCAGAGAAGGACGCACCCAGGGAGCAGAGGACGGCGACTGTTGGCGGGGGTGTAAAGGTCCGTGTGGCCCACACTAGGGCCTACACGGCCAAGGAGGCCAAGGGGGCCGAAGGAAGGGTCGAGGGGCCAACTGTTGGGGGGAGGGAAAAAGCAACGTAATGTGGTGGAGGACTGTATGGTTGATAGGTGGTACGTGGACGGTAAATGCACAAATGGATGGTAAATGTATAAATATGATGGGTGGGTTCATGTGGGGAGGGGTGTGGTGTGGCTATGTTATGTGCTATGTGATGGATGGTGGGTGATGAGGTAATTATACAAAATGGTGGATGGATTAAGGGTAATGGTAAACGGTGTGTGCTATGCTATGTGATATATGAGGGATGGTGTGTGATACAAAATGGTGGGTGGAGTAAGGGGAAATGTAAATGCGGTGTGCTATGGTATGTGCTATGTGGTGGGTGGTATGTGATGATGTAATTATATAAAATGCGGGAGGGTATGTAAGTGGTGGGTGAGGTAAATGGTGGAGGTTGGTAGAATATTGTATTGTATTTTTATTTTTTGCGTGTGTTGGGTTTGTGGGGTGGAGAAGGGTTTCTTTTTTTGTCCCGTTTTCACTCCATTGTCTTGCCCCCCCCCCCCTGCCCCCTTCCCCCTAGTCTAGATAGCCTCGGGGAGTGTGAGGGTGGGAGGGGGCTGGGGGCTCGCCCAAATGTCCCCCTTTTTCTGTATGTGATGAGATGTATATTTTTGATAATAAAATACATAAAATACAAAAAAAAAAA
>CM051019.1:7547754-7560254 GCA_027704905.1 Muraenolepis orangiensis
TCTCTGCCAAGCTATGTTTCTGTCAGTAGGTACATATCTATCAGCTAGTTAGCTAATTATTGTCCTCAATTGCACAGAGCAGGTTTCCGTAGTGTAGAGGTTATCACGTTCGCCACACACGCGAAAGGTCCCCGGTTCGAGACCGGGCGGAAACAAGTAAGAGTTTTGTGTCTCTGTGCTACATAACAGAAGAAAGTGGTGGTCTTCCTAGCTTGCCTTTCTGCCCAACTAGCTGTCTATTCAGATATCTGCCTAGCAAAGTATTTCCATGGCTACCTTACTGTCTGTCTATAGGTACATGTAGATGTGCTTGCTGGCTTGCAAGATTTCTGGTTTGCAAACTTCCTGGCTTTCAAGCTAGCCATCTCTATGTCTGTCGGTTTGTTTGCCAACTAGCCTTTGTAGCGTCCACACTTTTGTAGTCCACACGTGTAAAGTGCAGGTTTCCGTAGTGTAGTGGTTATCACGTTCGCCTCACACGCGAAAGGTCCCCGGTTCGAGACCGGGCGGAAACAAGTAAGAATTATGTATCTAGCCAAGCCGTGCCTCTGTGCCGTGCGTCTGTGCTACACACCAGGAGAAAGTGGTTTTCTTCCTGGCTAGCCTTCTGCCTGTCTTTCTTTCTGCCAAACTAGCTGTCGGTCTGGCTTTCTGCCTAGCTAACTATTTCCCTGTCTAAATTTCTGTCTGTCTGAAGGTACATTTAGATCTGCTTGCTAGCTTGCTGGCTTGCAAGCCTTCTGGTTTGCAAACTTGCTGGTTTGCCAGCTAGCCAGCTCTAGGTCTGTCTGTCTGTTTGCCAACCAGCCTCTGTAGCGTCCCAACATGCACAGAGCATGTTTCCGTAGTGTAGTGGTTATCACGTTCGCCTAACACGCGAAAGGTCCCCGGTTAGAGACCGGGCGGAAACTAGTAAGAGTTTTGTGTCTCTGTGCTACATAACAGAAGAAAGTGGTGGTCTTCCTTGCTTGCCTTTCTGCCCAACTAGCTGTCTATTCAGATATCTGCCTAGCAAAGTATTTCCATGGCTACCTTACTGTCTGTCTGTAGGTACATGTAGATGTGCTTGCTGGCTTGCAAAATTTCTGGTTTGCAAACTTCCTGGCTTTCAAGCTAGCCATCTCTATGTCTGTCGGTTTGTTTGCCAACTAGCCTTTGTAGCGTCCACACTTTTGTAGTCCACGCGTGTAAAGTGCAGGTTTCCGTAGTGTAGTGGTTATCACGTTCGCCTCACACGCGAAAGGTCCCCGGTTCGAGACCGGGCGGAAACAAGTAAGAATTTTGTATCAAGCCGTCCCTCTGTGCCGTGCGTCTGTGCTACACACCAGGAGAAAGTGGTTTCTTCCTGGCTAGCCTTCTGCCTGTCTTTCTTTCTGCCAAACTAGCTGTCGGTCTGGCTTTCTGCCTCGCTAACTATTTCCCTGTCTAAATTTCTGTCTGTCTGAAGGTACATTTAGATCTGCTTGCTAGCTTGCTGGCTTGCAAGCCTTCTGGTTTGCAAACTTGCTGGTTTGCCAGCTAGCCAGCTCTAGGTCTGTCTGTCTTTTTGCCAACCAGCCTCTGTAGCGTCCCAACATGCACAGAGCATGTTTCCGTAGTGTAGTGGTTATCACGTTCGCCTCACACGCGAAAGGTCCCCGGTTCGAAACCGGGTGGAAACAACTATGTTATTATGTTATATTTCAGTTGTGCCACAAAGAGTTTCTCTGCCAAGCTATGTTTCTGTCAGTAGGTACATATCTATCAGCTAGTTAGCTAATTATTGTCCTCAATTGCACAGAGCAGGTTTCCGTAGTGTAGTGGTTATCACGTTCGCCTAACACGCGAAAGGTCCCGGTTCGAGACCGGGCGGAAACAAGTAAGAGTTTTGTGTCTCTGTGCTACATAACAGAAGAAAGTGGTGGTCTTCCTAGCTTGCCTTTCTGCCCAACTAGCTGTCTATTCAGATATCTGCCTAGCAAAGTATTTCCATGGCTACCTTACTGTCTGTCTATAGGTACATGTAGATGTGCTTGCTGGTTTGCAAGATTTCTGGTTTGCAAACTTCCTGGCTTTCAAGCTAGCCATCTCTATGTCTGTCGGTTTGTTTGCCAACTAGCCTTTGTAGCGTCCACACTTTTGTAGTCCACACGTGTAAAGTGCAGGTTTCCGTAGTGTAGTGGTTATCACGTTCGCCTCACACGCGAAAGGTCCCCGGTTCGAGACCGGGCGGAAACAAGTAAGAATTTTGTATCTAGCCAAGCCGTGCCTCTGTGCCGTGCGTCTGTGCTACACACCAGGAGAAAGTGGTTTTCTTCCTGGCTAGCCTTCTGCCTGTCTTTCTTTCTGCCAAACTAGCTGTCGGTCTGGCTTTCTGCCTAGCTAACTATTTCCCTGTCTAAATTTCTGTCTGTCTGAAGGTACATTTAGATCTGCTTGCTAGCTTGCTGGCTTGCAAGCCTTCTGGTTTGCAAACTTGCTGGTTTGCCAGCTAGCCAGCTCTAGGTCTGTCTGTCTGTTTGCCAACCAGCCTCTGTAGCGTCCCAACATGCACAGAGCATGTTTCCGTAGTGTAGTGGTTATCACGTTCGCCTCACACGCGAAAGGTCCCCGGTTCGAGACCGGGTGGAAACAAGTAAGAGTTTTGTGTCTCTGTGCTACATAACAGAAGAAAGTGGTGGTCTTCCTAGCTTGCCTTTCTGCCCAACTAGCTGTCTATTCAGATATCTGCCTAGCAAAGTATTTCCATGGCTACCTTACTGTCTGTCTATAGGTACATGTAGATGTGCTTGCTGGCTTGCAAGATTTCTGGTTTGCAAACTTCCTGGCTTTCAAGCTAGCCATCTCTATGTCTGTCGGTTTGTTTGCCAACTAGCCTTTGTAGCGTCCACACTTTTGTAGTCCACACGTGTAAAGTGCAAGTTTCCGTAGTGTAGTGGTTATCACGTTCGCCTCACACGCGAAAGGTCCCCGGTTCGAGACCGGGCGGAAACAAGTAAGAATTTTGTATCTAGCCAAGCCGTGCCTCTGTGCCGTGCGTCTGTGCTACACACCAGGAGAAAGTGGTTTTCTTCCTGGCTAGCCTTCTGCCTGTCTTTCTTTCTGCCAAACTAGCTGTCGGTCTGGCTTTCTGCCTAGCTAACTATTTCCCTGTCTAAATTTCTGTCTGTCTGAAGGTACATTTAGATCTGCTTGCTAGCTTGCTGGCTTGCAAGCCTTCTGGTTTGCAAACTTGCTGGTTTGCCAGCTAGCCAGCTCTAGGTCTGTCTGTCTGTTTGCCAACCAGCCTCTGTAGCGTCCCAACATGCACAGAGCATGTTTCCGTAGTGTAGTGGTTATCACGTTCGCCTCACACGCGAAAGGTCCCCGGTTCGAGACCGGGCGGAAACAAGTAAGAGTTTTGTGTCTCTGTGCTACATAACAGAAGAAAGTGGTGGTCTTCCTAGCTTGCCTTTCTGCCCAACTAGCTGTCTATTCAGATATCTGCCTAGCAAAGTATTTCCATGGCTACCTTACTGTCTGTCTATAGGTACATGTAGATGTGCTTGCTGGCTTGCAAGATTTCTGGTTTGCAAACTTCCTGGCTTTCAAGCTAGCCATCTCTATGTCTGTCGGTTTGTTTGCCAACTAGCCTTTGTAGCGTCCACACTTTTGTAGTCCACGCGTGTAAAGTGCAGGTTTCCGTAGTGTAGTGGTTATCACGTTCGCCTCACACGCGAAAGGTCCCCGGTTCGAGACCGGGCGGAAACAAGTAAGAATTTTGTATCAAGCCGTGCCTCTGTGCCGTGCGTCTGTGCTACACACCAGGAGAAAGTGGTTTCTTCCTGGCTAGCCTTCTGCCTGTCTTTCTTTCTGCCAAACTAGCTGTCGGTCTGGCTTTCTGCCTCGCTAACTATTTCCCTGTCTAAATTTCTGTCTGTCTGAAGGTACATTTAGATCTGCTTGCTAGCTTGCTGGCTTGCAAGCCTTCTGGTTTGCAAACTTGCTGGTTTGCCAGCTAGCCAGCTCTAGGTCTGTCTGTCTTTTTGCCAACCAGCCTCTGTAGCGTCCCAACATGCACAGAGCATGTTTCCGTAGTGTAGTGGTTATCACGTTCGCCTCACACGCGAAAGGTCCCCGGTTCGAAACCGGGTGGAAACAACTATGTTATTATGTTATATTTCAGTTGTGCCACAAAGAGTTTCTCTGCCAAGCTATGTTTCTGTCAGTAGGTACATATCTATCAGCTAGTTAGCTAATTATTGTCCTCAATTGCACAGAGCAGGTTTCCGTAGTGTAGTGGTTATCACGTTCGCCTAACACGCGAAAGGTCCCTGGTTCGAGACCGGGCGGAAACAAGTAAGAGTTTTGTGTCTCTGTGCTACATAACAGAAGAAAGTGGTGGTCTTCCTAGCTTGCCTTTCTGCCCAACTAGCTGTCTATTCAGATATCTGCCTAGCAAAGTATTTCCATGGCTACCTTACTGTCTGTCTGTAGGTACATGTAGATGTGCTTGCTGGCTTGCAAGATTTCTGGTTTGCAAACTTCCTGGCTTTCAAGCTAGCCATCTCTATGTCTGTCGGTTTGTTTGCCAACTAGCCTTTGTAGCGTCCACACTTTTGTAGTCCACACGTGTAAAGTGCAGGTTTCCGTAGTGTAGTGGTTATCACGTTCGCCTCACACGCGAAAGGTCCCCGGTTCGAGACCGGGCGGAAACAAGTAAGAATTTTGTATCTAGCCAAGCCGTGCCTCTGTGCCGTGCGTCTGTGCTACACACCAGGAGAAAGTGGTTTTCTTCCTGGCTAGCCTTCTGCCTGTCTTTCTTTCTGCCAAACTAGCTGTCGGTCTGGCTTTCTGCCTAGCTAACTATTTCCCTGTCTAAATTTCTGTCTGTCTGAAGGTACATTTAGATCTGCTTGCTAGCTTGCTGGCTTGCAAGCCTTCTGGTTTGCAAACTTGCTGGTTTGCCAGCTAGCCAGCTCTAGGTCTGTCTGTCTGTTTGCCAACCAGCCTCTGTAGCGTCCCAACATGCACAGAGCATGTTTCCGTAGTGTAGTGGTTATCACGTTCGCCTCACACGCGAAAGGTCCCCGGTTCGAGACCGGGCGGAAACAAGTAAGAGTTTTGTGTCTCTGTGCTACATAACAGAAGAAAGTGGTGGTCTTCCTAGCTTGCCTTTCTGCCCAACTAGCTGTCTATTCAGATATCTGCCTAGCAAAGTATTTCCATGGCTACCTTACTGTCTGTCTATAGGTACATGTAGATGTGCTTGCTGGCTTGCAAGATTTCTGGTTTGCAAACTTCCTGGCTTTCAAGCTAGCCATCTCTATGTCTGTCGGTTTGTTTGCCAACTAGCCTTTGTAGCGTCCACACTTTTGTAGTCCACACGTGTAAAGTGCAAGTTTCCGTAGTGTAGTGGTTATCACGTTCGCCTCACACGCGAAAGGTCCCCGGTTCGAGACCGGGCGGAAACAAGTAAGAATTTTGTATCTAGCCAAGCCGTGCCTCTGTGCCGTGCGTCTGTGCTACACACCAGGAGAAAGTGGTTTTCTTCCTGGCTAGCCTTCTGCCTGTCTTTCTTTCTGCCAAACTAGCTGTCGGTCTGGCTTTCTGCCTAGCTAACTATTTCCCTGTCTAAATTTCTGTCTGTCTGAAGGTACATTTAGATCTGCTTGCTAGCTTGCTGGCTTGCAAGCCTTCTGGTTTGCAAACTTGCTGGTTTGCCAGCTAGCCAGCTCTAGGTCTGTCTGTCTGTTTGCCAACCAGCCTCTGTAGCGTCCCAACATGCACAGAGCATGTTTCCGTAGTGTAGTGGTTATCACGTTCGCCTCACACGCGAAAGGTCCCCGGTTCGAGACCGGGCGGAAACAAGTAAGAGTTTTGTGTCTCTGTGCTACATAACAGAAGAAAGTGGTGGTCTTCCTAGCTTGCCTTTCTGCCCAACTAGCTGTCTATTCAGATATCTGCCTAGCAAAGTATTTCCATGGCTACCTTACTGTCTGTCTATAGGTACATGTAGATGTGCTTGCTGGCTTGCAAGATTTCTGGTTTGCAAACTTCCTGGCTTTCAAGCTAGCCATCTCTATGTCTGTCGGTTTGTTTGCCAACTAGCCTTTGTAGCGTCCACACTTTTGTAGTCCACGCGTGTAAAGTGCAGGTTTCCGTAGTGTAGTGGTTATCACGTTCGCCTCACACGCGAAAGGTCCCCGGTTCGAGACCGGGCGGAAACAAGTAAGAATTTTGTATCAAGCCGTCCCTCTGTGCCGTGCGTCTGTGCTACACACCAGGAGAAAGTGGTTTCTTCCTGGCTAGCCTTCTGCCTGTCTTTCTTTCTGCCAAACTAGCTGTCGGTCTGGCTTTCTGCCTCGCTAACTATTTCCCTGTCTAAATTTCTGTCTGTCTGAAGGTACATTTAGATCTGCTTGCTAGCTTGCTGGCTTGCAAGCCTTCTGGTTTGCAAACTTGCTGGTTTGCCAGCTAGCCAGCTCTAGGTCTGTCTGTCTTTTTGCCAACCAGCCTCTGTAGCGTCCCAACATGCACAGAGCATGTTTCCGTAGTGTAGTGGTTATCACGTTCGCCTCACACGCGAAAGGTCCCCGGTTCGAAACCGGGTGGAAACAACTATGTTATTATGTTATATTTCAGTTGTGCCACAAAGAGTTTCTCTGCCAAGCTATGTTTCTGTCAGTAGGTACATATCTATCAGCTAGTTAGCTAATTATTGTCCTCAATTGCACAGAGCAGGTTTCCGTAGTGTAGTGGTTATCACGTTCGCCTAACACGCGAAAGGTCCCTGGTTCGAGACCGGGCGGAAACAAGTAAGAGTTTTGTGTCTCTGTGCTACATAACAGAAGAAAGTGGTGGTCTTCCTAGCTTGCCTTTCTGCCCAACTAGCTGTCTATTCAGATATCTGCCTAGCAAAGTATTTCCATGGCTACCTTACTGTCTGTCTATAGGTACATGTAGATGTGCTTGCTGGTTTGCAAGATTTCTGGTTTGCAAACTTCCTGGCTTTCAAGCTAGCCATCTCTATGTCTGTCGGTTTGTTTGCCAACTAGCCTTTGTAGCGTCCACACTTTTGTAGTCCACACGTGTAAAGTGCAGGTTTCCGTAGTGTAGTGGTTATCACGTTCGCCTCACACGCGAAAGGTCCCCGGTTCGAGACCGGGCGGAAACAAGTAAGAATTTTGTATCTAGCCAAGCCGTGCCTCTGTGCCGTGCGTCTGTGCTACACACCAGGAGAAAGTGGTTTTCTTCCTGGCTAGCCTTCTGCCTGTCTTTCTTTCTGCCAAACTAGCTGTCGGTCTGGCTTTCTGCCTAGCTAACTATTTCCCTGTCTAAATTTCTGTCTGTCTGAAGGTACATTTAGATCTGCTTGCTAGCTTGCTGGCTTGCAAGCCTTCTGGTTTGCAAACTTGCTGGTTTGCCAGCTAGCCAGCTCTAGGTCTGTCTGTCTGTTTGCCAACCAGCCTCTGTAGCGTCCCAACATGCACAGAGCATGTTTCCGTAGTGTAGTGGTTATCACGTTCGCCTCACACGCGAAAGGTCCCCGGTTCGAGACCGGGTGGAAACAAGTAAGAGTTTTGTGTCTCTGTGCTACATAACAGAAGAAAGTGGTGGTCTTCCTAGCTTGCCTTTCTGCCCAACTAGCTGTCTATTCAGATATCTGCCTAGCAAAGTATTTCCATGGCTACCTTACTGTCTGTCTATAGGTACATGTAGATGTGCTTGCTGGCTTGCAAGATTTCTGGTTTGCAAACTTCCTGGCTTTCAAGCTAGCCATCTCTATGTCTGTCGGTTTGTTTGCCAACTAGCCTTTGTAGCGTCCACACTTTTGTAGTCCACACGTGTAAAGTGCAAGTTTCCGTAGTGTAGTGGTTATCACGTTCGCCTCACACGCGAAAGGTCCCCGGTTCGAGACCGGGCGGAAACAAGTAAGAATTTTGTATCTAGCCAAGCCGTGCCTCTGTGCCGTGCGTCTGTGCTACACACCAGGAGAAAGTGGTTTTCTTCCTGGCTAGCCTTCTGCCTGTCTTTCTTTCTGCCAAACTAGCTGTCGGTCTGGCTTTCTGCCTAGCTAACTATTTCCATGTCTAAATTTCTGTCTGTCTGAAGGTACATTTAGATCTGCTTGCTAGCTTGCTGGCTTGCAAGCCTTCTGGTTTGCAAACTTGCTGGTTTGCCAGCTAGCCAGCTCTAGGTCTGTCTGTCTGTTTGCCAACCAGCCTCTGTAGCGTCCCAACATGCACAGAGCATGTTTCCGTAGTGTAGTGGTTATCACGTTCGCCTCACACGCGAAAGGTCCCCGGTTCGAGACCGGGCGGAAACAAGTAAGAATTTTGTATCTAGCCAAGCCGTGCCTCTGTGCCGTGCGTCTGTGCTACACACCAGGAGAAAGTGGTTTTCTTCCTGGCTAGCCTTCTGCCTGTCTTTCTTTCTGCCAAACTAGCTGTCGGTCTGGCTTTCTGCCTAGCTAACTATTTCCCTGTCTAAATTTCTGTCTGTCTGAAGGTACATTTAGATCTGCTTGCTAGCTTGCTGGCTTGCAAGCCTTCTGGTTTGCAAACTTGCTGGTTTGCCAGCTAGCCAGCTCTAGGTCTGTCTGTCTGTTTGCCAACCAGCCTCTGTAGCGTCCCAACATGCACAGAGCATGTTTCCATAGTGTAGTGGTTATCACGTTCGCCTCACACGCGAAAGGTCCCCGGTTCGAGACCGGGCGGAAACAAGTAAGAGTTTTGTGTCTCTGTGCTACAAAACAGAAGAAAGTGGTGGTCTTCCTAGCTTGCCTTTCTGCCCAACTAGCTGTCTATTCAGATATCTGCCTAGCAAAGTATTTCCATGGCTACCTTACTGTCTGTCTATAGGTACATGTAGATGTGCTTGCTGGCTTGCAAGATTTCTGGTTTGCAAACTTCCTGGCTTTCAAGCTAGCCATCTCTATGTCTGTCGGTTTGTTTGCCAACTAGCCTTTGTAGCGTCCACACTTTTGTAGTCCACACGTGTAAAGTGCAAGTTTCCGTAGTGTAGTGGTTATCACGTTCGCCTCACACGCGAAAGGTCCCCGGTTCGAGACCGGGCGGAAACAAGTAAGAATTTTGTATCTAGCCAAGCCGTGCCTCTGTGCCGTGCGTCTGTGCTACACACCAGGAGAAAGTGGTTTTCTTCCTGGCTAGCCTTCTGCCTGTCTTTCTTTCTGCCAAACTAGCTGTCGGTCTGGCTTTCTGCCTAGCTAACTATTTCCCTGTCTAAATTTCTGTCTGTCTGAAGGTACATTTAGATCTGCTTGCTAGCTTGCTGGCTTGCAAGCCTTCTGGTTTGCAAACTTGCTGGTTTGCCAGCTAGCCAGCTCTAGGTCTGTCTGTCTGTTTGCCAACCAGCCTCTGTAGCGTCCCAACATGCACAGAGCATGTTTCCGTAGTGTAGAGGTTATCACGTTCGCCACACACGCGAAAGGTCCCCGGTTCGAGACCGGGCGGAAACAAGTAAGAGTTTTGTGTCTCTGTGCTACATAACAGAAGAAAGTGGTGGTCTTCCTAGCTTGCCTTTCTGCCCAACTAGCTGTCTATTCAGATATCTGCCTAGCAAAGTATTTCCATGGCTACCTTACTGTCTGTCTATAGGTACATGTAGATGTGCTTGCTGGCTTGCAAGATTTCTGGTTTGCAAACTTCCTGGCTTTCAAGCTAGCCATCTCTATGTCTGTCGGTTTGTTTGCCAACTAGCCTTTGTAGCGTCCACACTTTTGTAGTCCACACGTGTAAAGTGCAAGTTTCCGTAGTGTAGTGGTTATCACGTTCGCCTCACACGCGAAAGGTCCCCGGTTCGAGACCGGGCGGAAACAAGTAAGAATTTTGTATCTAGCCAAGCCGTGCCTCTGTGCCGTGCGTCTGTGCTACACACCAGGAGAAAGTGGTTTTCTTCCTGGCTAGCCTTCTGCCTGTCTTTCTTTCTGCCAAACTAGCTGTCGGTCTGGCTTTCTGCCTAGCTAACTATTTCCCTGTCTAAATTTCTGTCTGTCTGAAGGTACATTTAGATCTGCTTGCTAGCTTGCTGGCTTGCAAGCCTTCTGGTTTGCAAACTTGCTGGTTTGCCAGCTAGCCAGCTCTAGGTCTGTCTGTCTGTTTGCCAACCAGCCTCTGTAGCGTCCCAACATGCACAGAGCATGTTTCCGTAGTGTAGAGGTTATCCCGTTCGCCACACACGCGAAAGGTCCCCGGTTCGAGACCGGGCGGAAACAAGTAAGAGTTTTGTGTCTCTGTGCTACATAACAGAAGAAAGTGGTGGTCTTCCTAGCTTGCCTTTCTGCCCAACTAGCTGTCTATTCAGATATCTGCCTAGCAAAGTATTTCCATGGCTACCTTACTGTCTGTCTATAGGTACATGTAGATGTGCTTGCTGGCTTGCAAGATTTCTGGTTTGCAAACTTCCTGGCTTTCAAGCTAGCCATCTCTGTCTGTCGTTTTGTTTGCCAACTAGCCTTTGTAGCGTCCACACTTTTGTAGTCCACATGTGTAAAGTGCAGGTTTCCGTAGTGTAGTGGTTATCACGTTCGCCTCACACGCGAAAGGTCCCCGGTTCGAGACCGGGCGGAAACAAGTAAGAATTTTGTATCTAGCCAAGCCGTGCCTCTGTGCCGTGCGTCTGTGCTACACACCAGGAGAAAGTGGTTTTCTGCCTGTCTTTCTTTCTGCCAAACTAGCTGTCGGTCTGGCTTTCTGCCTCGCTAACTATTTCCCTGTCTAAATTTCTGTCTGAAGGTACATTTAGATCTGCTTGCTAGCTTGCTGGCTTGCAAGCCTTCTGGTTTGCAAACTTGCTGGTTTGCCAGCTAGCCAGCTCTAGGTCTGTCTGTCTTTTTGCCAACCAGCCTCTGTAGCGTCCCAACATGCACAGAGCATGTTTCCGTAGTGTAGTGGTTATCACGTTCGCCTCACACTCGAAAGGTCCCCGGTTCGAAACCGGGTGGAAACAACTATGTTATTATGTTATATTTCAGTTGTGCCACAAAGAGTTTCTCTGCCAAGCTATGTTTCTGTCAGTAGGTACATATCTATCAGCTAGTTAGCTAATTATTGTCCTCAATTGCACAGAGCAGGTTTCCGTAGTGTAGTGGTTATCACGTTCGCCTAACACGCGAAAGGTCCCCGGTTCGAGACCGGGCGGAAACAAGTAAGAGTTTTGTGTCTCTGTGCTACATAACAGAAGAAAGTGGTGGTCTTCCTAGCTTGCCTTTCTGCCCAACTAGCTGTCTATTCAGATATCTGCCTAGCAAAGTATTTCCATGGCTACCTTACTGTCTGTCTGTAGGTACATGTAGATGTGCTTGCTGGCTTGCAAGATTTCTGGTTTGCAAACTTCCTGGCTTTCAAGCTAGCCATCTCTATGTCTGTCGGTTTGTTTGCCAACTAGCCTTTGTAGCGTCCACACTTTTGTAGTCCACACGTGTAAAGTGCAGGTTTCCGTAGTGTAGTGGTTATCACGTTCGCCTCACACGCGAAAGGTCCCCGGTTCGAGACCGGGCGGAAACAAGTAAGAATTTTGTATCTAGCCAAGCCGTGCCTCTGTGCCGTGCGTCTGTGCTACACACCAGGAGAAAGTGGTTTTCTGCCTGTCTTTCTTTCTGCCAAACTAGCTGTCGGTCTGGCTTTCTGCCTCGCTAACTATTTCCCTGTCTAAATTTCTGTCTGAAGGTACATTTAGATCTGCTTGCTAGCTTGCTGGCTTGCAAGGCTTCTGGTTTGCAAACTTGCTGGTTTGCCAGCTAGCCAGCTCTAGGTCTGTCTGTCTGTTTGCCAACCAGCCTCTGTAGCGTCCCAACATGCACAGAGCATGTTTCCGTAGTGTAGTGGTTATCACGTTCGCCTCACACGCGAAAGGTCCCCGGTTCGAAACCGGGTGGAAACAACTATGTTATTATGTTATATTTCAGTTGTGCCACAAAGAGTTTCTCTGCCAAGCTATGTTTCTGTCAGTAGGTACATATCTATCAGCTAGTTAGCTAATTATTGTCCTCAATTGCACAGAGCAGGTTTCCGTAGTGTAGTGGTTATCACGTTCGCCTAACACGCGAAAGGTCCCCGGTTCGAGACCGGGCGGAAACAAGTAAGAGTTTTGTGTCTCTGTGCTACATAACAGAAGAAAGTGGTGGTCTTCCTAGCTTGCCTTTCTGCCCAACTAGCTGTCTATTCAGATATCTGCCTAGCAAAGTATTTCCATGGCTACCTTACTGTCTGTCTGTAGGTACATGTAGATGTGCTTGCTGGCTTGCAAGATTTCTGGTTTGCAAACTTCCTGGCTTTCAAGCTAGCCATCTCTATGTCTGTCGGTTTGTTTGCCAACTAGCCTTTGTAGCGTCCACACTTTTGTAGTCCACACGTGTAAAGTGCAGGTTTCCGTAGTGTAGTGGTTATCACGTTCGCCTCACACGCGAAAGGTCCCCGGTTCGAGACCGGGCGGAAACAAGTAAGAATTTTGTATCTAGCCAAGCCGTGCCTCTGTGCCGTGCGTCTGTGCTACACACCAGGAGAAAGTGGTTTTCTTCC
>CM051019.1:7565254-7652754 GCA_027704905.1 Muraenolepis orangiensis
CCTTCTGCCTGTCTTTCTTTCTGCCAAACTAGCTGTCGGTCTGGCTTTCTGCCTCGCTAACTATTTCCCTGTCTAAATTTCTGTCTGTCTGAAGGTACATTTAGATCTGCTTGCTAGCTTGCTGGCTTGCAAGCCTTCTGGTTTGCAAACTTGCTGGTTTGCCAGCTAGCCAGCTCTAGGTCTGTCTGTCTTTTTGCCAACCAGCCTCTGTAGCGTCCCAACATGCACAGAGCATGTTTCGAAACCGGGTGGAAACAACTATGTTATTATGTTATATTTCGGTTGTGCCACAAAGAGTTTCTCTGCCAAGCTATGTTTCTGTCAGTAGGTACATATCTATCAGCTAGTTAGCTAATTATTGTCCTCAATTGCACAGAGCAGGTTTCCGTAGTGTAGTGGTTATCACGTTCGCCTAACACGCGAAAGGTCCCCGGTTCGAGACCGGGCGGAAACAAGTAAGAGTTTTGTGTCTCTGTGCTACATAACAGAAGAAAGTGGTGGTCTTCCTAGCTTGCCTTTCTGCCCAACTAGCTGTCTATTCAGATATCTGCCTAGCAAAGTATTTCCATGGCTACCTTACTGTCTGTCTGTAGGTACATGTAGATGTGCTTGCTGGCTTGCAAGATTTCTGGTTTGCAAACTTCCTGGCTTTCAAGCTAGCCATCTCTATGTCTGTCGGTTTGTTTGCCAACTAGCCTTTGTAGCGTCCACACTTTTGTAGTCCACACTTTTGTAGTCCACACGTGTAAAGTGCAGGTTTCCGTAGTGTAGTGGTTATCACGTTCGCCTCACACGCGAAAGGTCCCCGGTTCGAGACCGGGCGGAAACAAGTAAGAATTTTGTATCTAGCCAAGCCGTGCCTCTGTGCCGTGCGTCTGTGCTACACACCAGGAGAAAGTGGTTTTCTTCCTGGCTAGCCTTCTGCCTGTCTTTCTTTCTGCCAAACTAGCTGTCGGTCTGGCTTTCTGCCTAGCTAACTATTTCCCTGTCTAAATTTCTGTCTGTCTGAAGGTACATTTAGATCTGCTTGCTAGCTTGCTGGCTTGCAAGCCTTCTGGTTTGCAAACTTGCTGGTTTGCCAGCTAGCCAGCTCTAGGTCTGTCTGTCTTTTTGCCAACCAGCCTCTGTAGCGTCCCAACATGCACAGAGCATGTTTCCGTAGTGTAGTGGTTATCACGTTCGCCTCACACGCGAAAGGTCCCCGGTTCGAAACCGGGTGGAAACAACTATGTTATTATGTTATATTTCAGTTGTGCCACAAAGAGTTTCTCTGCCAAGCTATGTTTCTGTCAGTAGGTACATATCTATCAGCTAGTTAGCTAATTATTGTCCTCAATTGCACAGAGCAGGTTTCCGTAGTGTAGTGGTTATCACGTTCGCCTAACACGCGAAAGGTCCCCGGTTCGAGACCGGGCGGAAACAAGTAAGAGTTTTGTGTCTCTGTGCTACATAACAGAAGAAAGTGGTGGTCTTCCTAGCTTGCCTTTCTGCCCAACTAGCTGTCTATTCAGATATCTGCCTAGCAAAGTATTTCCATGGCTACCTTACTGTCTGTCTGTAGGTACATGTAGATATGCTTGCTGGCTTGCAAGATTTCTGGTTTGCAAACTTCCTGGCTTTCAAGCTAGCCATCTCTATGTCTGTCGGTTTGTTTGCCAACTAGCCTTTGTAGCATCCACACTTTTGTAGTCCACACGTGTAAAGTGCAGGTTTCCGTAGTGTAGTGGTTATCACGTTCGCCTCACACGCGAAAGGTCCCCGGTTCGAGACCGGGCGGAAACAAGTAAGAATTTTGTATCTAGCCAAGCCGTGCCTCTGTGCCGTGCGTCTGTGCTACACACCAGGAGAAAGTGGTTTTCTTCCTGGCTAGCCTTCTGCCTGTCTTTCTTTCTGCCAAACTAGCTGTCGGTCTGGCTTTCTGCCTCGCTAACTATTTCCCTGTCTAAATTTCTGTCTGTCTGAAGGTACATTTAGATCTGCTTGCTAGCTTGCTGGCTTGCAAGCCTTCTGGTTTGCAAACTTGCTGGTTTGCCAGCTAGCCAGCTCTAGGTCTGTCTGTCTTTTTGCCAACCAGCCTCTGTAGCGTCCCAACATGCACAGAGCATGTTTCCGTAGTGTAGTGGTTATCACGTTTGCCTCACACGCGAAAGGTCCCCGGTTCGAAACCGGGTGGAAACAACTATGTTATTATGTTATATTTCAGTTGTGCCACAAAGAGTTTCTCTGCCAAGCTATGTTTCTGTCAGAAGGTACATATCTATCAGCTAGTTAGCTAATTATTGTCCTCAATTGCACAGAGCAGGTTTCCGTAGTGTAGTGGTTATCACGTTCGCCTCACACGCGAAAGGTCCCCTCTGTGCTACACACCAGGAGAAAGTGGTTTTCTTCCTGGCTAGCCTTCTGCCTGTCTTTCTTTCTGCCAAACTAGCTGTCGGTCTGGCTTTCTGCCTCGCTAACTATTTCCCTGTCTAAATTTCTGTCTGAAGGTACATTTAGATCTGCTTGCTGGCTTGCAAGCCTTCTGGTTTGCCAGCTAGCCAGCTCTAGGTCTGTCTGTCTTTTTGCCAACCAGCCTCTGTAGCGTCCCAACATGCACAGAGCATGTTTCCGTAGTGTAGTGGTTATCA
The DNA here is from genome assembly GCA_027704905.1 of Muraenolepis orangiensis. Taxonomy (NCBI): domain Eukaryota; kingdom Metazoa; phylum Chordata; class Actinopteri; order Gadiformes; family Muraenolepididae; genus Muraenolepis; species Muraenolepis orangiensis. Next base: position 7,567,882 of record CM051019.1, read on the forward strand.
TGTTCGCCTCACACGCGAAAGGTCCCCGGTTCGAAACCGGGTGAAAACAACTATGTTATTATGTTATATTTCAGTTGTGCCACAAAGAGTTTCTCTGTCAGTAGGTACATATCTATCAGCTAGTTAGCTAATTATTGTCCTCAATTGCACAGAGCAGATTTCCGTAGTGGTTATCACGTTCGCCTAACACGCGAAAGGTCCCTGGTTCGAGACCGGGCGGAAACAAGTAAGAGTTTTGTGTCTCTGTGCTACATAACAGAAGAAAGTGGTGGTCTTCCTTGCTTGCCTTTCTGCCCAACTAGCTGTCTATTCAGATATCTGCCTAGCAAAGTATTTCCATGGCTACCTTACTGTCTGTCTGTAGGTACATGTAGATGTGCTTGCAAGATTTCTGGTTTGCAAACTTCCTGGCTTTCAAGCTAGCCATCTCTATGTCTGTCGGTTTGTTTGCCAACTAGCCTTTGTAGCGTCCACACTTTTGTAGTCCACACATGTAAAGTGCAGGTTTCCGTAGTGTAGTGGTTATCACGTTCGCCTCACACGCGAAAGGTCCCCGGTTCGAGACCGGGTGGAAACAAGTAAGAATTTTGTATCTAGCCAAGCCGTGCCTCTGTGCCGTGCATCTGTGCTACACACCAGGAGAAAGTGGTTTTCTTCCTGGCTAGCCTTCTGCCTGTCTTTCTTTCTGCCAAACTAGCTGTCGGTCTGGCTTTCTGCCTAGCTAACTATTTCCCTGTCTAAATTTCTGTCTGTCTGAAGGTACATTTAGATCTGCTTGCTAGCTTGCTGGCTTGCAAGCCTTCTGGTTTGCAAACTTGCTGGTTTGCCAGCTAGCCAGCTCTAGGTCTGTCTGTCTTTTTGCCAACCAGCCTCTGTAGCGTCCCAACATGCACAGAGCATGTTTCCGTAGTGTAGTGGTTATCACGTTCGCCTCACACGCGAAAGGTCCCCGGTTCGAAACCGGGTGGAAACAACTATGTTATTATGTTATATTTCAGTTGTGCCACAAAGAGTTTCTCTGTCAGTAGGTACATATCTATCAGCTAATTATTGTCCTCAATTGCACAGAGCAGATTTCCGTAGTGGTTATCACGTTCGCCTAACACGCGAAAGGTCCCTGGTTCGAGACCGGGCGGAAACAAGTAAGAGTTTTGTGTCTCTGTGCTACATAACAGAAGAAAGTGGTGGTCTTCCTTGCTTGCCTTTCTGCCCAACTAGCTGTCTATTCAGATATCTGCCTAGCAAAGTATTTCCATGGCTACCTTACTGTCTGTCTGTAGGTACATGTAGATGTGCTTGCAAGATTTCTGGTTTGCAAACTTCCTGGCTTTCAAGCTAGCCATCTCTATGTCTGTCGGTTTGTTTGCCAACTAGCCTTTGTAGCGTCCACACTTTTGTAGTCCACACATGTAAAGTGCAGGTTTCCGTAGTGTAGTGGTTATCACGTTCGCATCACACGCGAAAGGTCCCCGGTTCGAGACCGGGCGGAAACAAGTAAGAGTTCTGTGTCTCTGTGCTACATAACAGAAGAAAGTGGTGGGCTTCCTAGCTGGCTTGCCTTTCTGCCCAACTAGCTGTCTATCCAGCTATCTGCCTAGCAAAGTATTTCCCTGTCTGTAGATGTGCTTGCTGGCTTGCAAGATTTCTGGTTTGCAAACTTCCTGGCTTTCAAGCTACCAACTCTATGTCTGTTTGTTTGCCAACTAGCCTTTGTAGCGACCACACGTGTAAAGTGCAGGTTTCCGTAGTGGTTATCACTAACTATTTCCCTGTCTAAATTTCTGTCTGAAGGTACATTTAGATCTGCTTGCAAGCCTTCGGGTTTGCTGCATGTTTCCGTAGTGTAGTGGTTATTACGTTCGCCTCACACGCGAAAGGTCCCCGGGTGGAAACAACTACGTTATTATGTTATGTTTCAGTTGTGCCACAAAGTGTTTCTCTGCCAAGCTATCTTTCTGTCAGTAGATATATCTATTAGCTAATTATTGTCCTCAATTGCTTGCCAGCTAGCCATCTCTATGTCTGTCTGTTTGCCAACCAGCCTCTGTAGCGTCCCAGCATGTTTCCGTAGTGTAGTGGTTATCACGTTCGCCTAACACGCGAAAGGTCCCCGGTTCGAGACCGGGCGGAAACAAGTAAGATTTTTGTATCTAGCCAAGCCGTGTCTCTGTGCCGTGCCTCTGTGCTACATAACAGAAGAAAGTGGTGGTCTTCCTAGCTTGCCTTTCTGCCCAACTAGCTGTCTATCCGGCTATCTGCCTACTAAACTATTTCCCTGGCTGTGCCTCACACACGAAAGTTCCCCGGTTTGAGCGGAAACGGGTAAGAATTTTGTATCTAGCAAAGCCCTTCCTCTGTGCCGTGCCTCTGTGCTACACAGCAGCTAGCTAACTATTTTGCTGTCTACCTTACTGTTAAGGCTTTTGTATCTAGCTAGCTGGTGACTTCAAGCTAGGAAGCTACAAGCTTTGTACAGCTACCACATCACATTGTAGCATCACTTTCTGTTTGAATGCTATATGGCTCTGTACAAAACCTTGCATTACATTTGACAGGCATGTAGCACGTAGCCAAGCCATGTCTCTGTGCTACACAGTCCACTGAGGAGAAAGCGGTGGTCTGTCTAGCAAGCCTTCTGCCTGTCTGTCTTTCTGCCAAACTAGCTGTCTGTCCGGCTATCTGCCTAGCAAACAATTTCTCTGTCCACCTTACAGTCTGTCTGTAGGTACATGTAGATCTGCTTGCTGGCTTGCCAGCTCTCTTTTCATCTGTTTGCTAGCTAGCCTCTGTAGCATCCAAGCTTTTTCAGAACAGGTTTCCGTAATGTAGTGGTTATCAAGATATTTAGTTGGTTTCAGTCTGAAATGTTGCACGTAGCCTTTGTGCAACCAAGAGTTTCTCTGCCAAGCTAGCCTCCTCTCTGCCTAGCTAGCTGTCCGTCAGTAGGAACATATCTGTCAGCTAGTTACTAGCTAGCTAACTAGCTACTTCATAGGTTCGCAACCGGGCGGAAACCTTTACATTGTCAGGATAAATGAAATACAAGCGTTATCTTGTCTTATCCTACCTGTATGACTGTTGGCCTGCCTGTATTTCTGGCTTATGACCTGCCTGTGTGTCTGGCTTGATACCTGTCAGTCTTTCCTACGCTTTCCGTAGTGTAGTGGTTATCACGTTCGCCTAACATGCGAAAGGTCCCCGGTTCGACCGGGCAGAAACAAGTCAGAGTTTTGTATCTAGCTAGCTGGTGGCTTCAAGCTAGGAAGCTACCACCTTGTAGGTTTTATCACGTTCTGAATGCTATAGGGCTCTGTACAAAACCTTGCATTACATTGGACAGGTATGTAGCACGTAGCCAAGCCGTGCCTCTGTGCTACTCACCGAGGAGAATGCAGTTATCTGCCTAGCTAGCCTTCTGCCTGTCTGTCTTTCTGCCAAACTAGCTGTATGTCAGTTAGTTATGTTGTTAGTTAAGTTATCTTGTGTTCATCATTGCCAATTATTTATAGTGTTGGAATTTATGTTTGATAAACAGTTAAGTGGTTCATACCATATTACGCCACCAGGGGGCAGTATAACTAACACCGTGAAAGAGAGCAACGTGAATTTGAGTTCAGTCATCCTTTGATTTCTCTACACACGGAAACTAAGTCATTTCACTTCTTTTAAAATATATAGAGAGAGAGAGAGAGAGAGAGAGAGAGAGAGAGAGAGAGAGAGAGAGAGAGAGAGAGAGAGAGAGAGAGAGAGAGAGAGAGAGAGAGAGAGAGAGAGAGAGAGAGAGCGCTCTCTGGAATAGTTGTACCTCAATTTCAAAGAAGCCAACATATAAACAAGCCATCACACGGATCTGTATGACAATTTGCATGATATTTGACTTTAAATTCCCATAATAACTCTTGAGGCACTCACACACACACCACAGCTCCACAAACCAATGCAAACCAAGAGTTCACATCTGTAAAAAAAAAAATCTGTGGGAGACCAGTCTCACATGCTAGACAATAGCACGTAATCCCTCCTTAGTGCATCTTACCACATGCTACATATGTCTGGACAGACATGTATGTATGTGGCCTCGCCGCGCCTCCGTGGTACACAATCCACCGAGGAGAAAGTGGGCTATTGTGGTTGCTGGGGGGGGGGGGGGGGGGGGTTGTGGGGAGACTAAACCCAGAGAGAGGACATCACATAGTGTCAACAATCACTTCACTGTTCACTTCACAGACAGTACCACTGGGCTGTAGCAGGCTAGCTGTCGTCTGACTCTGGGGAGCGAGCATCTGCATCGGCTAGCTAGCTCCGCCGGCGTTTGTATCTATGTGGACAAGACAGCGCCCCCATTGGCTAGCTAGGGCCCGCGCTGACTAACTACTAGCGCCTGCATTGTTAAGGAGCATCTGCATTGGCTAGCTAGTGTCTGCGTTGGTTAGCTCACACCTACATTGGTTTGATAGTATCTGTATTTGCTAGATTGTGCCAATGTCCACCAACATACAGAAAGCAACAGAACATACAACCAACATAATCCTTGAGTCCTTGTTCTTCTGGATCATACTACCAACTTTGTCCAGCAGATAGAACTAGACCCATACAGAACTAGACCTATACAAAACATATAACACTAGACTTACAGTATATAGAACATATAGAACTAGACCCATACAGAAAACATAGAATTAGACCCATACAGAACATTTAGAACTAGACATATAGAATATATAGAACTAGACCGATACAGAACATATATAACTAGACCTCAACAGAACATATAGAACTGGAACTATATAGAACATATATAACTAGACCTACAACGAACATATATAACTAGACCTATACAGAACATATATAACTAGATCTATACAGAACAAGACCTATACAGAACATATAGAACTATACCTATACAGAACCTGTAGAACTAGACCCATATAGAACTAGACCTATACAGAACCTATAGATTTAGACCTATATGCACCATCATCAAGTTTGCATACAACACAACAGGTGGTGGGCCTCATCAAAAACAGCGATGAGGCAGCATACAGGGAGGAGGGTCCAGCACCTGGTGGCGTGGTGCGCTGACAACAACCTAGACCCTCAACACCAAGAAGACCAAGGAGCTCAACGTCGACTTCAGGAAGACCAGGGCTGGCGCACACGCCCCCATCCTCATCAACAAGGGGCAGAGTCCACATCCCTGAGGACCACTCTTGGTCGCTAAACACTGCCTCACTGGTCAAGAAGTGTGCCTCACCAGTGTCTCTGACACTATACCCTTTCACCATCAATGTCTTCAACTGCCTTGCACTGTGATTATAACTCCCTACCTCCAGCTATAGTTTACATGTTTACATACCTGTATGATAGCCATGTACATTTTGACTGTACTTACCGTATATATATTAACCTACTGTTGATATAACTGCGTACCCCTGCTCACTACCTGTTGATACGTGTATACTTACCTGTATAGAAATATATACCTCTAATTCTGCACATATCTCATACCTACTCTATAAGTTACTTTATACCTGTTTTTATACCTAGTAGATCGTTTTTACATCCTATTTAACCACTGTACATTATATATCACCATGCACTTTACTGCAACATTTGCACTCTGGTTAGATGCCAAATAATTTTCGCTGTACTGTACTTGTGCTGTGCAATGACAATACATTAGAATCGAATCTAATCTAATCTTATATTGACCATATAGAACTAGACCCATACACAACATTTAGAACTAGACCTATACTGAACATCTGTATTTTTGCGTTTCTAATTGTATTTCTACTTCTATTTTATTTTCTATTCTCCATTTTTTTGAAATTATTTTTCAGTCTTGAGCTAACCAATTGATTAATCAATTAATTAATCAAATCTGAATTCATTCAAATGTAGTATCGGAGACAGACAGGCGTCCGGGCCTCATCCTACCTTCATCCGTAGGGACGTCATGGAAGGAGCCTCCGGAACCTTCCGGCATGGCACCGGGCCTCGCGATCCAGAGAGACAGAACAGTGAAAGAGAGAGATAGAGCGAGAGAGAGGGGGGTGTGCTTCCTCCTGAGAAAATCAAATAAGAGTGGGAAACAAAGCCATGAATGTTCATGAACCTTCACTTCTCTCTCAACAGCGATTGATCGTGTTTTCATCTTCCGGGAAGATCTCTTTAATGATTAAGGAGGGTCACTGTCAGTATGGCAGTTCGTCTACTTGTCTACACCTGTCTCGGAACCCACGATATCTATCAAGATAGAACTTAAATAGAACTTACTGTGCGTGTGTTACTAAACATGACATTGGCTATTCCCAAAGTGGGGTATGTGTACACCCAGGGGAACGCATAGTTAGGTCGAGGATACTGCAACAAACAATATGTAATAGCCTCTCTGTCTAAAAAAACAACAACCAACCACATAGCTGCCCCTACTCTGCTTCAATTGGTCACTAACTTGGTTGTTGCATGAACCGAATATGACATTCATGACTTAATTTTTTTCTTAATTTGATAACTCCTCCAGAGAAGTCATTCATTTTGTTTTTGAGCTCATGTGCATATCACTTTTTTTGAAATATGAGAGGGCTTTCTATGAGGCTGAATAAAAAGCAAAAAATTGTTAATAACACTGTCTTGTCTTCATATGTTACATCAGATGAGATGTCGAGGGGGTACACAGCAGGAGGTTCAATGTTTGAAGGGGTACAGGTCATTAAAAAGTTTGGGAACCACTGGTCGTCTCTAGGAACACAATATAAGATGGAACAAAAATAGTTTTGCATGTTCAACTAAACATTACATGAACACAGCACTTGCATTCTAACTATTCAACGTTTATATCTGTCTCCATCGGCACATCGTTGCCAGAAAGTGGATACCTAGATAATTTGAGGTAGTCAAAACATTTCAACCATTGCGTACCGACCGTCCTACGATGTTGTGTGTGATGTGATTTGATTTTGTCACAGTACCCTTCAGAAAAACCGGTGTATGTCATGTGAAGCTATAGCCTTAGGCTTACATATATCGCCTACACCACTTGTGTCTTTGAAACATTTACATTTTACATTTACGACATCTGGCAGACGCTTTTATCCAAAGCGACTTACAAGGAGTACATTTGTTGAAGTAGACAATAGCATAACGCTGAGGTACGCCAACATAAAAAAAAAACCTTGTTTGCCGTCTCATACGCAAACAACGATGGCCGAGAGAGAGAGAAAGAGAGACACCGTGGACATAATGTGGGGTCTGCTGTGTGCGTCGCACACTGCGATTACAAGACCGAGTGACACGTTCATCAGAAGCACAAAGACACCGTGTCACGGTGTTATTTAACCCGGCCAACCGGAGGACATCACACGGCCGCACACAACACAGCCCGGGACTAAACGAGAGGCGAGCGCAGCTGAGGTTGTGCCTGCCCGCACAGCACCGGGAAGGCAACCTCCCGAAGCCAGACCAGTAAACCCAGTTTAAAAACCAGTTAGACCCCTCACACCCCCTCCGGCATGACCACCTCCTTGCTGGGTGAACCCATAGGCTCAGATAATGTCATCTAATCTAATCTGATCTGATCTAATCTGATCTGATGCTCAGGTGGTCCAAGGGAGACCCAGTTCACAAGGTTATTCATTATTTTACCGTTGTATACTTCAGTCTTGTCTTAACTTACTTTCTAGGTCTATTTAAATGGTTGTTTTAATTGAGTTTTAATGTTTGCCCTGACAATGTTTTTCATGACGTTGTCATAACCTTTTCAGCCTAATCTCTACCTACACGCATGAGGGATACAGCGTGAAGTATCGCCCATGCGCTCTGTGTCTCTGGGGCACAGCTTGGCGCCAATGCAAAATCATTCCCCGATGACGAAGTTGATGGTGAGACGGCGCGTGAGAAAATGCGTCATCCGGCGGACAGAAGTAGCGGGGAGATCTGGGCACAGGAGGCCCCAGGGAGGAAAGGTAAACACGGCTCATTTGCATATACTACCCACATTTAAATGAACAAAGCTTGTTAAAAATTGCCAACATTTGCCCTCAATATATATAAATATATATATAATACAAAAGTAGCAGTACACTGTGTATTTGCAGTGTTCTACTCTACATGCCGTAATGATGTAGGATACCGATACACTAAATGTGATTGCAGCCCATGTAAAGCACTCTGAAAAGGCTTTGTGTTTTCAGGGCTGCTGTATAAACAAACTGGCCCTACCCGGCCCATGCAACTCTTGACATGGAGCACACGCTCACAGTGGAGACAGACTACAGGCTAGTTTACTTTGTACCGCTCAGGAAAGACTAGAATCAACTAAATAAGGTGCACTGAGAGGGACAGTTTGCCTCCCGCTAAAATGGTAGGCATCAAACAGACGGGGGGCTATAGGGTTCTATTTGACTAGAAATGTTTTGGTTTATGATGGTGTGTCCGTATAAAGTCTGAAGGTCATCTATCATATTACCTGAGGACTGTAAACACACACCTGCAGCGTCTGGTTACTGGTGACTAGCAGACTACAATCAACATAACAAGCATACCGGTAATATTATTCTGAACAATACAAGCATGATAGAAACTTAAACATTACAAGCATAATATATCCCATAACATTACCAACGTAATAGAATCCTTAGCATTACTAGCACCAGAGGGCCCTCAGTAGACCACATACCTCCGCTACATCAAAACGTCCAAATCCGGATCTGCGCCAAAATCAACTGTTCCTTGGCCAATAAGTAATCTAACCGCCAAGTTTGTCCAATTCTGCACATAACATTTTGAGTTATCTTGCTGACAAACAAGGGGTGAAAACCCTAAACATTGCCAGATTAATAGAACCCTAAACATTACCAGATTAATAGAACCCTAAACATTACCAGCATAATATAATCTCAAAATTGTACATATTTGGCTGTGTCTCAATTGCAAGGTTGGGAAACATCCTAACAAGGTACCTAGATTTGGCTAAATGTGTCTGCATCGCACAAGGACCAACGTTAGTTGTTGTAATATTTTAAATAAACACATGAAAAGGCATTATAACATGAATGTGTCACTGTAACGTTTCTCAGATTGTGACATGACGTTTTTGTCATGTGACGCTACCTGATTTAACTTTGTGAACCTCTTTCACCAAGTATCATTTTACTATTTTATCTTATTTTTATAACTGCTGTCTGCGTCGGGTATTGCACATAATATTTTCACTCACTGCTTTATACTTGTGTAAACTGTGAAGTGACAAATTTGACTTGACTTGAAGTAGGTAACTAACAAGGAAGCGTCTCACACATATTTCTCACAATTGAAACGCAGCCGTTCTGTTTTTAATTGTTTTGAAGCAGCATGTTTGACTGCACCATTACCTCATCCAGATTCAAATACTACAGCATAGGACGAGCCAATCACATCCCTCAAGCACTATAAAGCCCAAAACGGTCACTATTTCCTGTCTGACAGGAAGTGAGGCAGACTCAAGGGGTATGCCTAGAGTAATTTAACTGTTACGTTTGATTTGAGAAGGGATTTTCTCACAGGTTAGGGTTCCCGCCTTGGAGACCACTTCCTGTTGGTCAGATTAAAACATCCTGTTACACTCGCGCGCACACACACACACACACACACACACACACACACACACACACACACACACACACACACACACACACACACACACACACACACACACACACACACACACACACACACACACACACACACACACACACACACACACACACACACACACACACACAAACAAATGGACACATGACTCATTTTAGTCCAGTTCTCCAACAAGTAAGCAACACACGACAATAGTTAGCGCAGAGCAAGACAGTAGATGCCATGGAGATATGACATTAAGAGGAGTAGATCACGTTTATCAGGACACTAGATGGCACGAAGTGTACATCAGGACATAAGGAGGACAGCAGATTGCTTTCTTCAGGACATAAGGAGGACAGAAGAAAGTGTTTGACAGGATGTTAGAGAACAGTAGATAGTGATTATCAAGACAGTAGACAACAATGTATAGGGATTATCAGGACAGAAGAGAACAGTGTATAGTGTTTATCAGGACAGAAGATATAGTGTTAATCAGTGGATTATGAGGACAGTAGATAGTGTTTATTAGGACAGTAGAGGATAGTAGATAGTGTTCATCAAGACGTTTGAGGGCAGTAAAAACTCAAAAATCAGATAAGATAGTGTTGCAATCTATTTGACGGAATGAGGCTGCATTTATGAGATTCTTTACAACAACAAAAAAACCACACCTGGCTGCCTCTATACCTGGCCCCGCCCCCATGCCGCTGGTCCAATCCCCAGCGAGATGTAGCAATCACATGATCACGTCTTGATTTCACAACTGCCTCTATTCACATTCCTCTGCTGCTTTTGCAAATAGCACTGCTGCTACTCCCATCACTCTACTAATGTCTTTTTTCTATTTTAATATCTGTCAATTTTTTATTTATTCAGTCATTTAGCTGACGCTTTTATCCACAGTGACTAACTGTGACCACATGGCAAACAGAAAGCACAAGCAAATTTTAAAAAGACCATACTTTATCATTAACCAGTAATACAACAATAAACAGAAGAGTCGGTGTGTGTGTGTGTGTGTGTGTGTGTGTGTGTGTGTGTGTGTGTGTGTGTGTGTGTGTGTGTGTGTGTGTGTGTGTGCAGGTCACAACAAGGAATCACAGACTATATAATAAAACGGTTGACACTTGACACATAGTCAGTCCAGCCCCACGTCTCCATGACATCCGTGACGTAATCCCCTCTGCCCCTCAGTCCGACCTCTGTCTCTGTCATTTTTAATGATAAAACATGTTAACACTGATACATGTGTGTGTGATACATTGTCATCCACCAGTCGTTTGCAACGGTTTGCAACGGTTTGGGTCAGGGATGACGAGGGTCGGGGTAAGTCAAACTGACTGAGTGAGTTTTCTTCTGACTGAGTTTCACCAACAGCAGAAACACAAACAGATGTTAACAAATAACTCTGGACGTGCACAACTCTCTTTATATTCTATGTTTCGTCCCAAGAAACTCCTCCTCTCCGTTTCCGATGTACCGACTAACATTAAACCCACACGTCCTGTGGTTCACATGAACCACAAGACGTCTTTTCTCCTGAAAACAATTACCATTTAAATTGTTTTAACGTCTTACGGAAGACACAACAGACCGCAACACACACACACACACACACACACACACACACACACACACACACACACACACACACACACACACACACACACACACACACACACACACACACACACACACACACACACACACACACACACACACACACACACACACACACACACACACACACACACAAACGTCTTGGGGAAAACTCTCCTAAACGCTAAATCGCTAAAGAAAACACTCACCTCTTTACGGTCCACACATGTACCGACCGCTTACACACACACGTCTTTACACAACTCGATGATTTAAACGCTTTAAAGGCGTTGTTGTTGTTTTTTTATGTATATTCCGTCTTGAACGACTCGTGTTTTGCAACAAAAATAAACTTTGACAAAACCCCTTGAGGATGTTCGGTTCGGTCCGGGTGTGTGGGTGAGCCGGTGGGAGGCAGGAGGCGGGCGGGGTGGGTGGTGCCGCTGGGAGACGGGCGGAGACGAGTCGGAGAGGAGGGGGGCGTTGTGTGTGTTGTCAAAACGCCCATTATTATAACCAAGTTGTGTGTGTGTGTGTGTGTGTGTGTGTGTGTGTGTGTGTGTGTGTGTGTGTGTGTGTGTGTGTGTGTGTGTGTGTGTGTGTGTGTGTGTGTGTGTGTGTGTGTGTGTGTGTGTGTGTGTGTGTGCGCGTGTGTTTAGCGAAACAATACGCGCACATCGTCGCGTTTCCGTTAACGCGGGATGTGTGCTTGCCCCGAGGGGATGCAAAGTTGCACTGTACCGAGGAGGACAAAAGATAGGGAGGAAAGTTGATCGCTAGGACGATAGGACAGTAGATGGTGTTTATTTGTAGGACACAAGGACAGCAGATGGTGTTTTTTTGTAGGACACTAGGAGGAAAGTAGATTGTGTTGATATGTAAGACACTAGGAGGACAGTACTCATGTGTAGGACAATAGACAGTAGAAAGTGTTTATTTATAAGACACTCGGACACATTAGTGTCCATCTGTAGGACACTAGGAGGACAAGAGTTAGTGTGAGTACCTGTGGAACACACACACACATTAGTGTGTGTTTGACGAAAACAGTCTCTCCACTCCAGTGCATCCAACTCGTCCGTACACATCACATTCCTGAGCCCGCCGACCTGCAGCGTAGTGTCGGGTGGTACCTACAGGCGGCTCATCAGACCCAAACACCACCGAACACATCTGCACCTCGTCTCACCTGGATCCTCTGCTGTCCGACTACCAACTCGTGGCTTAATGGGAAAATTAGCTCGGCTTGAATGTGCACGCATTTTTTCCTCTAGAGATACGAGGTCTGGGTTATTGGGGGGGGGGGGGGGGGGGGGGTTGATAAGGGTCGTTTGTATTTTAGTTTTTAACCAGATATTTATAGAGGTTTAGTGTTATCGCCGATACAGACGAGGTCGTCTGGCGCCCTCTGCCGGCTGCTCCGTGTCCTGCTGGATAAACCACCAGGTGACTAACGGAAGTAACATGACATTCGTAATTTACCAGATGCTTTTGTAAAAAGCGACTTACAATAGGGTCATTCAACAGATAACAGAGAACTACTTGTCACCAAAAGTCATATGTGCATGTCCTTCCTAACAAGCCTCCAAGACCAGGATCAGTGCTCGGGTTTTAAAAAAAAAAGTAGAATAAGTTGGGCAGTACGCCAGAGTTTGTTAAAAGTTTTCATAGATGTGGTTTTCAATCAATAAAAAGCTTCGTTTTTTTGTGTTTCTCTATGCAAACCCTGTCCAACTAGCATTTGAAATAAATAGAAAGTTCACATTTTGGCTACTTCATCAACCACCAGTGTCAAACCATCCACTGACATCAATGTATCATAACAGTTGTTTTATTTGAAAGGCTGGCGTGACAGCGTTCAAAACTTTTCCTGAATGTTTTTATTCCAAAATGTGCAGAAAATGTGCAGTAAAAATATTCAACACAAACATTATTGGATTCATTGACAAAACAAAACAACTAAAAAGGAAAATGTCAGCAATAACGAACACTAGCCTACTTCAGCCTAGTTCAAACATATTTACAATAATATTGCTAAAATGCATCCCATTTAAAAATGATTATTTCGACACATTATTTCGTCATTAACCGTAAAAAAAACAAAACAGAACTTATAAATACATCATGAAAACACAAACCGTTAGGACCCAAAACAGGAAGTCAAGAGGTTGATCGATGATGATGCTAAGTCCGGTTAGCACAGAGGACCGAAAGAAGCTATTGTCGGTACTCACCACCGCTCAGCTTCGACGTCAACAAACTCTTTCAAAGGTCTTTGAACCGCAGCGATGAATGAAACAACAATGTGGAAGAAGTGTGTGTGTGTGTTTGTGTGTGTGTGTCAAACAGGCTTGGTGGTACTGCGGTACACCACGGTGTCTCTATGGCCGCCCTCGCCGAGTGGGGGAGGAGTCGTGGCAACGGGCTGGTGGACGCGCTTCCGCTGTCCCTTCAGGAAGAAGAAGGCCAGCACCGCCAGCAGCGCCAAGATGGACACCGCCAGCACGACCGCTATGGCGATGGAGCCTGACAGAGATATGTCACACAGAGTATCAGCGGCCTGGTCTGTCATGACTGGCTGTCAGTCAACCTCCCTTACTGGGGTAACTGTTACTTGTGTGCACTAGAGTTACTGTTACTGTAGTACACATTGCACCAGTTACTGTTACTCCAGTACATATCTGCACTAGAGTTACTGTTACTACAGTACAGAGTTAGTAACTACAGTAACTGTAACTCCAGTATAGATCTGTACGAGACTGTAGAGAAAGTTACTCTGGGAATAGTAAAGGGAAAGTGGCCCTGGTTACCATTACTCTAGTTACAAGGTCAATAATGGTAGCTACAGTTGCAATAGCGTAGCAAAAACTAGAGGGGCAGGTTGTACTACAGTCATAGTAACTAGAGGGGGAGGTTGTACTACAGTCATAGTAACTAGAGGGGGAGGTTGTACTACAGTCATAGTAACTAGAGGGGGAGGTTGTACTACAGTCATAGTAACTAGAGGGGGAGGTTGTACTACAGTCATAGTAACTAGAGGGGCAGGTTGTACCAAAGTAATAGTAACTAGAGGGGCGGGTTGTCCCAGAGAAATAGTAACTAGAGGGGCAGGTTGTACCAGAGTAATAGTAACTAGAGGGGCAGGTTGTACCAGAGTAATAGTAACTAAAGGGGCAGGTTGTACCAGAGTAACGTTACTTCAACGACACGCCCTCAGGGTACCGTTAGTAGTATGTAGAGTAATGGTGATCATACTGCGGTACCTGATTCAGACTCTTCCAGCTCGTCAAACCGTCCTGGGGCGAAGACGGCCTCCACTGTGGACAAGACACACATGCTACGTCAGCACCATTTCAATTCCAAGTTAACGCTACGTTAGCAACATGCTAATGCTATGCTTAGCCAGCCCTCACTCGTCACGCCCTTGCAGGTCTGCTCGCAGATCTCCTTCAACTCAAAGTTGTTGCCGTTGCCGTGGCAACCACTGTAGTTGAAGGGGTTACAGCCCTTCTGGAGGGGGTTGTAGTACCACGCTGACCGGTTGCTGTGGCAAGGGCCGGTCTTGGGCGGCTCGGTGCAGCTGGCTGGGCGGGGAGGCAAGGGGTGGGGTTATTCAAATGAGCGAGAGAGAGCGAGAGAGCGAGAGAGAGACTCAACAATGAGGACTCACCAAGATTTTCTTCAAAGTCAACTTTCAGAAGATTGGAGAAAGTCTTATTGACTGGAAACAAGAACACACAACATATTACTCATACACACATTACTATATGCATGTGTGTGTGTGTTTATGCCGTGTGTGTGTGTGTGTTTATGCCCGTGTGTGTTTATGCCCGTGTGTGTGTGTGTGTGTGTGTGTGTGTGTGTGTGGTGTGTGTGTGTGTGTGTGTGTGTGTGTGTGTGTGTGTGTGTGTGTGTGTGTGTGTGTGTGTGTGTGTGTGTGTGTGTGTGTGTGTGTGTGTGTGTGTGTGTGTGTGTGTGTGTGTGTGTGTGTCTCACGCAGGGAGCAGGCTGTCTCGTCCGATCCATCTTTGCACTGGATATTTCCGTCACACTCCAGCGAGCGGTCCACACAGCAGCCACTCGCACACTCAAACTGGCCCTGCACACACGGGGCTATACAGTCCTCCACTGACAGAGACACAGACAGACACACAGACACACACTTTTTAAGACTATTTTGCAAGTTACTGAATCATTCAGCCAAACTAACCAGAAAATATAAGCAAGAACAAAAACGAAATCAGAGACCATTCAGGCAGACTATTGTTTCAATGTTTTCCGTTAACATCCTATCGCCAACACCCTTTTGTCAGACAGGGCGACCCAGACTGGGATCCCAGCCCTGAGGTTGGGAAACACTTTGAACTCTCTGACCCGTCACTCAAACCACAGGAGCCACACCCAGCCGACGAGGTCATCGTTGGAGTTTGCAGGACATTGCTTAGCGTCACTTTTGCAGCCAATCTGAATCAGCGATGCCTGGTCAGGCGACAGAGGGCTTACCCATGTCTGGAATATGAACACTTCTCCCGTGTGACGCTAGGGAAACAGATACAAGATACAAGATTTTTATTGGCCATTTGCAAAAAGTACAATGGAATGCTTACTCCAAATTCCCTCCCGCAGTATGAATTTCTGAACAATAATAATAAAAATATAAAAATGAGCATAAAATGAACAATAAAGTGACTAATGGCTGATATGCAAATGTGTTGAATTGTGCAAAAAACATTTAAAGTGCCAGTAGTGCAGCAGCATCATGAATACAGTGCAGAATCACATGTGAATAAAGAGACATTAAAAATAAATAACACGGTTATGACTTGCATTACACTGCATTAATTTAGCAGCTGTTTTTGTCCAACGCTACCAACAATAAAGGTCATTCAACAGGTAGACAACACGACTAGGAGAGCATGTGGCAGGGGAGACCGCTACACACAGCGGCCCTTTAACTCCGTGCGTTGGTACGTTGGCGGTACCTTTCACGGTGGCACAGGCCTTGGTACACTCCTTGTCGGACAGGAAGTTGTTGCGGTTTCCCTTGCAGCCACCGTACACAAACTCCTGACAGCGGCCGGCCGCGGCATTGTAGTGCCAACGCTGGAAGAGGGCGCGACACAGCCCCACTTCCGGCAGCGCCAGGCAGTACACTGTCGGGACACGCGTCGTAAGTGGAAAGAGGTAGGTAGAGGGGGGGGGGGGGTGGTGTGTGTGTGTGTGTGTGTGTGTGTGTGTGTGTGTGTGTGTGTGTCAAATGTATTAGTCACTTCACAGTTTACACAAGTATAAAGCAGTGAGTGAAAATCTTATGTAACAGCAGTTATAAAAAAATCTCTCTCTCTCGGCCCGTGACCATACTTGCTACCACCACATGGCTCTTCCCCTATTGTCAACATCCGGCCGAAACCACGATGTAGCGACTTCCTTCACTGTTCAGGCATCACGCCTCGTGTTCCCTGCCTAGGTGTCGGTCACTTTGCATAAAAGCCAATACTATTGTGTTGCCTGTTGTCACAGTGTGAATGCTACTACAATAACTGCTACGACAATAACTGCTACGACAATAACTGCTACGACATAACTGCTACGACAATAACTGCTACTACTACCGTTACTACAAGCGTAAACCAGGCATGTCTATACCTGCGGTCACGTCCGTTGGTATGCATTTGTTTTGTATTTGTATGTGCGTGTGTGTTTTACTGCTGGAAAGCTGTGGAAATCAGCATGTGGTCTGACTGGTTTCCTGGGTAAGACAGAGAGAGGGCTTACCCTCAAAGGCGTGCTGACACCCATATTACACCACCGGTACCAGTATTATGATATTCCCACGACCATAACACTGAGCTAACGGCCGACACACACACACACACACACACACACACACACACACACACACACACACACACACACACACACACACACACACACACACACACACACACACACACACACACACACACACACACACACACACACACACACACACACACACACACACACACACACACACACACACACACACACACACACACACACACACACACACATATATATATAATATATATATATATATATATATAAGAATGTAAACACATTTAACACATGTTAATAAACACTACATATCCCATGAGGACTCACTGTCAGACTCTTCCTGGTCCAGGACCAGGATGTTGACACTGGCAGTGTCTGATTGGCCGTTGGAGTCGGTGACCTGCAGCTGGAAGACGTACGTCCCCGGGCTCAGGTTGGAGACCAGCAGCTGGTCAGCCTTGGCCTAAACACACGTAAATATGTACATTTGTGTATATTAGTCATTTTTATTTATTAATAAATAAAAATCGAACAAATAAACCAAATCTGAACACACAAACATAGTTATCACAAAAAAAGGTGTGTGTGTGTGTGTGTGTGTGTGTGTGTGTGTGTGTGTGTGTGTGTGTGTGTGTGTGTGTGTGTGTGTGTGTGTGTGTGTGTGTGTGTGTGTGTGTGTGTGTGTACCTCTGACACCACGGAGGAATCCCCCTTCAGGAGGCTCCACTTGTAGTCTGTGACGGTGGCCCCCGCCGGCGCCCGGCTCTCCACGCCCCACAGTGTGACCTCCTGACCCGGCATGACCACCGCGTTACGGCCTGCTACCGCCACGGGGCCCGCAGTGTCCCCTGGAGAGACACCAGCAAGACCCGTCAGACACAGGGGGGCCCCCTATTTTCCTGGACAGGACCAGTCCAGGGGCCCCTAAAAAAAAATGCACCAGGGGCCCTACAGTGATAGTATCATTCCGAGGGGCCACCAAAAGAACAGCAACAGGGGCCATATAAAGACAGCACTAGGAGCATATAGAGCGACAGAATCAGAGGCCCTACAGAGATAGTATCATTCTTAGGGGCCACCAAATCCATGTAGAGACAACACTCAGGGCAACTACAGGAAGACAAATAGGGGCCAGAGGAAAACACTAGAGGGCCTAAGAGACCAAGACAAAAGACAACTAAAAGAATAATAATAAAAGTAAAGTACAGGGGCCACAAAAACAACAAACCCAAGGGCCCATACAGCCACAAACCCTGCATCTAGCAGGTGCTCCCTAGGCACAACGCATCATACTTATACAATACAATATTTAATTTCAGACAGAGGTAACAGCCTTGAGAATGTAAATGTTACCCATTTGTTGTGAATTGACCGTTATATATATATATATATATATCAATATTGAAAATTACAACACAAATGGCTTGTTAACGTTGGTGCACTTTGGGATCTACTTTTCACATCACATCCAGAACTTTAAAATGCCTAAAAAACAACGCAGTCCACTTCCCTGCCTCACCTTTGGCCTCAGGTGCAGCCAGGTGCTGTTGGAAGACGGACTTGAGCACGAAACTACTGAAGCCGGTCTTGCGGACGAACCTGCAGGCGAACGCCTGCTTGTAGAGGCAGTTGAAGAGGGAGCAGGTGGTGTTGCCCGCGTCCCGCTCCTGGATCAGCACCACGTTACACTGGGCCAGTTCGCAGCACACCGCCACGCAGTCCGCGGCGGTGGTCACCTGCGCGGACGCGATCAGTGCCGCGCCCCGGCCCACCGAGGTGTCCGTGTCGAGGACGAAGCCCTCCTGGCCGTTTTCGAAGTCCGCCGCGCAGGCGCCGCCGTCCCCCCCGCGGACCACGGTGATGGTGTGAAGTGTGTGAAAGAGCACCACCGACAGAAGCGCAGTGTGAAGCGGCATGGCTACAGTTCCTGGGTTATCTCACCGTGACGTGAAACAGACCCACAAAGATGACCAAGTCTGTCTGTCTTTCGCAATGTTTCGGCGACAGAAACCTAAATGGGACTCAGCAATCACAATTCACCGGACTTCCTGCTTCGGGTGTGGCTATTTACCAGATGACGTCACAGCCATCAGGGTTTCAGGTGTGTCATGTCTACCTGACACCCTCCCCCAAGGCAGAGGTCGGACGTTCTAGTATCACAGTTATTGGAGTTAGATTGTCCTCCCTTTTGGAGGCCATACACAGACTGAAAGACTGAATCATATTATTTTAATGATATTAATCATATTCAAATATTCAGACAACACATTTATTTTGCGTTCTGGCGCCCCCCGCAGGGGAGGCGCGGCTTTGAAAACACACTTTGAAAACCCCACATTGATCTCTGGCATATACATACGTACGGTTTTAGGTAGTGTTTTTTTGGGTTGAAATTTACATGATCTTATTTTTGTATCATATTCTACTGTTTAAATATAAAAAAAATATAAACTTTTAAATTCAATTAAAAAATGTTTTATTTTTGGTTTCCTTGTGTATTACTGTGTATTGTGTCCATGTCCCTCCTGAACCATCCCTGAAAGGAGGGATCCCCTTCCACTCTGCGTTCCTTCTCAAGATGTCTTCCTCCATCATTAAGAGAGTTTCTTCTTGCCCTTAGGGGGGGCTAGGGTTTGGGGGGGGGGGTGTCGTAAACATGTCGCCT
The DNA here is from genome assembly GCA_027704905.1 of Muraenolepis orangiensis. Lineage (NCBI taxonomy): Eukaryota > Metazoa > Chordata > Actinopteri > Gadiformes > Muraenolepididae > Muraenolepis > Muraenolepis orangiensis. The sequence continues at coordinate 7,587,578 of CM051019.1, forward strand.
GGGAAGCCATTTGAGACTGTAACTGTGATTAAGGGCTATATAAATCAAATGTAACTTGACTTGACTACTGTTTACGTTTTGGCAAGATAGACCACAACTAAGACTTTACATTGAATGACGTTATCATTTAACGTCATTAAATGTAGGTGGAGGGGGAGGAAGGTAGAGCTTTTTGTAATGTATAATGCACCACACGTACTGCTCAACACCTATAACAATCACCACCAATGTCTCTGACTAACTGTAACAAATAAAAATAAAAACTGTATCACAACTCCCTACCTCTCTATAGTTTACATATGTATTACTAAAATACCCGTTTACTGTACCTGCCATATATATTTAAATCTGTTGATAGAACTGCTCCTACTCCTGTATATACATAATTTATACTTGCCATACATTTATATATGCTCACTTGTATATACATTTACATCTATATATTTGTATCCTGCTCTCAATAATAGCATACCCCTGATCACTACGTTAAATGATCACTTACCTGTATATACCAGTGGCGAAGCGTGTCTATCACAACTGGACCTTCTGTAGACCAGGGGTTCCCAAACTTTTATGTCGCGATCGCGAACATCGTGAAGTCCAACGGGAGGGGGGGGGGGTGTATGTCGCGATCGCGAACATCGTGAAGTCCAACGGGAGGGGGGGGGGGTAATCGCGATCACGAACATTGTGTGTGTCAAGAGGGTTCTGAAATCATCTCGCGACCCCCCCTCGGGGTCCCGCGACCCCCACTTTGGGAACCCCTGCTGTAGACGGTAGACGTAGACGTCACGGAGATAAGATTGTCGCAGCCAATTTCCAAGTGTACCATAGTTGGTAAAGCAGTGTCCATGTAGTGAAGTAACAGCCCATCATCTTCGCCTTCGCCATTTTGACGTAAAATCCTACGTATAAAAAACGTAGCACTACGCTAGATCCACTCTCGCTCCAGCCAGTAGACCTTCTAGGTCCCTATTGAGCTGTGGGGAAATCTGAAAGAATAGCCCATTGGATACAAATCACTATATGATTGGTTGACGCTCACTCTCTCGTTCAGTCTGAGGGTCATCGGGAATACTTTGGTTGAAGGATATTCTTCCCAGCAACCCAGAAAAATATCTGATTGTTTGCATTGTTTTTCCAACACAAAACCACTCAAATGCGTCGTGCATGGACCGAGAAAGACAAACAAATCAACGTAACACTGTAATATAACAGATGACAACACAGATACCATTCTCATTTATTCATTTTATTTAAATTTGATTAAATTGTATTACATTTTATTTTTCTCTGAATACCTTGAAGGCCCTGACGCTTCATTACTGGTATCATCTTATAATACTTCAGTGGGCTGTATGCAGTAAATCCATTATCGTGAATGTTTGAAAACAAAGTTAATGCAATAAACATTCATTAAAGTCTCAGTTACAAAACAGTAACACAAACTACACAACACAACATAAACAGAGTTGTAGCTGTATGTCATTTACTATTTACTACTATCATGCAGGTCAAAGCCACAGTGGAACATCTCTACATCCATGGATACAGCACGTTTTGAACGTCAAGTGCTTACAAGTGCAACAAAACAAAACCAAGTGCTTATAAGTGCAAAGAAGCAGTTTGGAGGCACATTCTCATTTGTCCATTGGTTATTACAGTTGTACCAATAAGTTGATGATTTCAACACTGATACATTTGACAACTTATGACATATTTAATAAATAAAGGATTTAGTCTAATTTGGTTGTACAGTTGCATATCATTGTTTTGGTTGTGGTGTGATGGGCTCCTCCAGTTTGGCCAGAAAGTCTTCAATTTCTCCACACATTCGGTGTGGAGATTCGTTTTTTTATTTTTGATCTGTTGTAAAATGTGTATGCTGTTAGTATGAAAGAAGGAGGGATGCTGTATTTCTGCTGCCTTCATGAAATATTCTATTGACCTGTAGCTGTCTTGTAGGTGAAAGTTTAGGAATTTGGCATATTTGTTATAAAGCATCTGCAGCTGGGGAGGCTCTGAATGACTTGCCAACAACTTATGCTGGGTTGATTCTGCATATAAATTGGCCAGGGAGATCTTGGCTTTAAAGAAAGTATGAGGATAAAGCTTGACCACCTCCGTGTACAGCACGATGGCCCGTTCTCTCAGGCTATGTATCAGGAGACTGTCGCTGTCGTCTGAAAATACCTTCTACTTGTAACAGCGCGCCAGACAGTCCTTAAGATGCCGTGCGTTTGGATGTCGATCGGAAGCCTCCTTTGCAACGTCGATGGCCTCGTCGAGGGACCCGAACCGTCTGTACAGTCTCAGCAGGGGTCTGATCCCGCTGTAGATGCTCTGGGGCCTCCTCAGCACTCGCTCGGCCAACTTACGGGCTTGGTCTTCAATCGCTCCGCCGGTCTCGGCGAGTCTTTCCAGGTAAACTGCAGCGATGTATAAGTTATCTGGATCTCGTTCAGTGGCTCGTCTCAGCACCTTCAAGATGTTCGCCTTCTGCTCTGGTGACGGGTCTTTAGATGAAATGGACAACGCCAACGCGTGGCTTGTGGTCCACTCCACCATGTACTCCACTGCTTTACTTTTACTGAAGTATGCCCCGTGTCTCACAGATGTAATATTTAACTTATACGGTGCAATAAAATTGTCATGTGAAACTTATCGTTTGGACCTCCCAGGTGGAACTTTATTCCAGCATGTGGCAAGCATCTACTTGCCAATAGAAACCACATTAGACGTTGACAGGTAGGCTAAATTAAATCGATTGGTAATAAAGTTAATCCTACTCCCTTAAATTCTTCCGGTCTACCTCTCTCCCCATTGAGTTCAATCCCCCAGGAAGTAGGCCAAGCGTTGAGGCAAATGTTCGTAGTGGCCAAACGGTGGAATTACAAGTCACGCCCAAAACTATTTTTTTCTATTGACTAACATGGGGAAAGAGACGTCTATAAACCAGCGTAGATTTTTTTTTAATGGAAATTAACTTCCCAGTACGAACATTTGAATAGCCCTTATTTGAATCATTAGGTCCTAAAAGTTGTAAAAATCCCCGATAGCCATCCAGGGCGTTATTTGAATAGGCATAATGAACGCGCATCAGACCCACGGGACTGCGCGGCCAGCGCGTTCATGTGACACATCCTGTTCTACACGCTCCCTGCGGTCTGTATCATGGATGGATTAACATAACTAATAATGGATAGATTGCAGATATTGGCTGTAATTCATAACTTGTATCATCTTATAATACTTCAGTGGGCTGTATGCAGTAAATCCGTTATCGTGAATGTTTGAAAACAAAGTTAATGCAATAAACATAAATCCGTTATCGTGAATGTTTGAATACATAAAGTTAATGCAATAAACATTAATTAAAGTCTCAGTTACAAAACAGTAACACAAACTACACAACACAACATAAACGGAGTTGAATGTAGCTGTATGTCATTTACTATTTACTACTATCATGCAGGTCAAAGCCACAGTGGAACATCTCTACATCCATGGATACAGCACGTTTTGAATCGGTTTATTTGTTATTTCGCCGATCCTGATTATGATATGTTGGTTTATGTGTCTCATTGATACATCCATGGTTTTAGCCCAATAGTTTAATGTTGTAATATCGTTGTTGTAATTTACTTTATAACATATATAACAGCCTATAATAATAATGTATAATCTATAATGATACATTTCCATGCACAGTGATAAATAATACATTTAACATTTGCTTTTATCCAAAGCGGCTTACAAGAAGTAATTTGAAAGAGACAATCTATTTCTGTGGTAAATAAAGATACGAGTAGAACAAGTTCCCAGCATTCCCGATTGCAGGCCAATAAAGAAAATCTTCCCAACTACTAGGATGCCCGCATAATGTCATAAAGTGCATTAACAACATGAACGTACAATATGTTAAAAAACCAAGTGCTTATAAGCGCAAAGAAGCAGTTTGGAGGCACGTTCTCATTTGTCCATTGGTTATTACAGTTGTAATAACCAATAAGTTGATGATTTCAACACTGATACATTTGACAACTTATGACATATTTAAGAAATAAAGTATTTAGTCTAATTTGGTTGTACAGTTGCATATCATTGTTTTGGTTGTGGTGTGATGGGCTCCTCCAGTTTGGCCAGAAAGTCTTCAATTTCTCGGTTATTTGTTCTATTTTTGATCTGTTGTAAAATGAGTATGCTGTTAGTACGAAAGTAGGAGGGATGCTGTATTTTTGCTGCCTTCATGTGATATTCTATTGACCTGTATCTGTCATTTAGTTGAAAGTGTAGGAATGTGGCATATTTGTTATAAAGCATCTGCAGCTGGGGAGGCTCTGAATGACTTGCCAACAACTCCTTGAATATCTCGTCACTTTCCATCTTGTTATGCCGGGCTGCATATAATTTGGCCAGGGAGATCTTGGCTTTTAAGAAAGTATAAGGATAAAGCTTGACCACCTCCGTGTACAGCACGATGGCCCGTTCTCTCAGGCTATGTATCAGGAGACTGTCCCTGTCGTCTGAAAAGACCTTCCACATGTAACAGCGCGCCAGACAGTCCTTAAGATGCCGTGCGTTTGGATGTCGATCGGAAGCCTCCTTTGCAACGCCGATGGCCTCGTCGAGGGACCCGTACCGTCTGTACAGTCTCAGCAGGGGTCTGATCCCGCTGTAGAGGCTCTGGGGCCTCCTCAGCACTTTCTTGGCCAACTTACGGGCTTGGTCTTCAATCGCTTCGCCGGTCTCGGCGAGTCTTTTCAGGTAAACTGCAACGATGTATAAGTTATCTGGATCTCGTTCAGTGGCTCGTCTCAGCACCTTCAAGATGTTCGCCTTCTGCTCTGGTGACGGGTCTTTAGATGAAATGGACAACGCCAACGCGTGGCTTGTGGTCCACTCCACCATGTCCGGCTCCACCTCGATTGCTTTCGTGAAGTACTCCACTGCTTTACTTTTGCTGGCTGGGCCGAAATTCATGAGTGTCCACGCTTTCTCGGCAAGGACCTCCTGGTGGAGCTGCTCCTGTATCGGAGACGGGTATTCCTGCAGCAGTGCCTCCACCTTGCCCACGTACACCAGGCTCTCGGCGTGCTCTTCCATGTGAAAGTGCAGCCAGGCGAGGTTCCCGTAGTTGACCAGCAGCCAGGGGCCCTCATATGAGGCGGTGTTCCTCACCTGACGGAGGGCCTCCGCCGCCGTGCCGAAGCAGCGCAGCGCGTCCTCCAGGGTAGAGCCCGTGGTGTCCTCTTGTGAAGCCAGCTGGAAGTGGATGTGCGCCCGCAGGTTGTAGATGTGTCCGAGCCATGGATTTCCCTGGTCAGTGCCGATGTCCTTCAGCTTATCCCTGAGATAGAGAACATTTGACCTGGTGTTGTCCAGCTCCCACGTGAAGTGGCACTCTAATGCACCCAGACGGGCCCTCAGGGCCAGGGTCCCGAGAACACCACTGGACGGGGGATAAAAAGACAAGCATTGAGTTTTCAAGTAGTTACCAAAGAGTTGCCAATTGATTCTATATAATTATATTTGACGTCAAATTAGCCCGTTTTTACCTCATCTCAGCTCAGTAGTGATGTGTCGGTCGCGAACGAGCCGGCTCCGTTATAAAAAAATTTACGGGTGCTCCGCGTACATGCAGTGACTGAATGTCACTGTCATGACTGCATGTCATGCTGTGCATAACGTGAGGATAGATAAGGAGGAGGGGCGGCGTGTGGTCAGTGCTGATAGCTGAACAGAGGGAGGGGTGACACTTCACACGGGGAAGTGTCAGTTTGCGTCGCGCAAATAAGATGAGTGAAAGTAGGAAAAGAAGCAGCATTTGGCTGCATTTTAACAATTGTGCAAACACAAAGACAGAATGCAGAATTTGCAACATGAAGCTCTCATATAGAGCAGGGTCCACAAACCACCTCCACAGGCACTTGAGAACTGTGCATCCAACAGTTCAGTTGGAAGAAAAAAGGCAGGTCAGACTGCCTGCTTCTGCTTCTGTGTGTCTACTCCACCTGTTGTTGCTGCAGCTACAGGATCTACCACCCATGCATCAGGTACCCAAAACCCAACAGCTACACAGTCCTCAATAAGCCAATTTATATACAATGAATGGCAATGGCAAAGGCAATGAATGACCCCAGCTAGACAGAACATAGTGGATGAAGAATTGGCCAAAATGATTGCAAGTGATTTCCAACCATTTTCCATTGTGGAGGACAAGGGATTCCGAAGCTTCACACAGGCTCTCAATCCAATGTATGTTCCTCCAAGCAGGAAAACACTCTCAAAAATCATTCCGAGACTGTATGATAGAGAACGTGCTTCACTGCAGGCCAGGGTTAAGGAAGCTACTACAGTTTACCACTGATTGCTGGACATCAAGAACCACCACTTTCATGTAAATAAAAGGTATATGTGGTCAAATAGAAGAGCCGCTTGGGAGCCGAAAGAGCCGGCTCTTCTTGGTGAGCCGAGCCAAATGAGCCGGCTCACTCAAAAGAGCCGGAATTCCCATCACTACAGCTCAGTAGTTTGTAGAGACTGAAGTATGCCCCGTGTCTCACTGTCATGTGACACTTATCGTCAAGTCAAGTCAAGTCAAGTTTATTGTCACTTCACAGTTTACAGTTTAGTATAAAGCAGTGATGTGAAAATCTTGTGTGCAATACCCGACGACAGACAGCAGTTATAAAATAAGATAAAATAAAATAGATAAAAATATAATAAAAAATAGAATAAAGAATATAAAATTAAAATAAAAAATAAAAAATGCAATTTATAAAATGCAAAAATCAGCACAGAAAAGAGCAATATATATATATATAAATCAATGTAATAAAATATACATTGTTATATGTTATACGCCCTTGTTCAGCAGCCTGATGGCCTGACAGTGGAAGCTATCTCTAAGCCTATTTGTACGACACTTGATACTGCGGTATCGCCTGCCTGACGGTAATAGTGAGTAAAGTTCGTGGCTGGGGTGGGCAATGTCTTTTATAATTCTTTTGGCCTTGGCCACGCACCGCTGGTTGTAAATGTCCAGGAGGGAGGGGAGCTCACCTCCAACGATATACTGGGCCGTCCGCACCACCCTTTGAAGCGCTCTGCGCTCGAGTGCCGTGCAGTTCCCGTACCAGGCGGTGATACACCCTGTCAGAACACTCTCGATGGTGCCGTTGTAGAATGTTCTCAGGATGCGGGGGCCCATGCTGAATTTCTTCAGACGCCTGAGAAAATACAGGCGTTGTTGGGCCCTTTTCACCACGTGTGTGGTGTGCGTGGACCATGTGAGGTCCTCGGAGATGTGCACGCCGAGGAACTTGAAGCTGCTGACCCTCTCTACTGCAACGCCGTCGATGGAGATAGGGCTGTGCTCTCCCCTCTGCCTCCTGAAGTCCACGATCAGCTCCTTGGTCTTCTTGACGTTGAGGGCGAGGCTGTTCTCCTGGCACCACTGCTCCAGCGATCCGACCTCCTCCCTGTAGGCTGTCTCGTCGTCGCCGGCGATCAGGCCCATCACTGTCGTGTCGTCAGCAAACTTGACGATGACGTTGGAGCTGTGCATAGCCATGCAGTCGTGGGTGTAGAGGGAGTAGAGGAGAGGGCTCAGCACGCATCCCTGGGGGGCTCCCGTGTTGAGGGTCAGTGGCTCTGATGTGGTGCTGCCCATCCTCACCACCTGGCGGCGGTCCGACAGGAGGTGCCGCCTTACGGATGTTCAGCCGCTTAAAGGTGCGGCGCACATCCGCCTCCGAGATGCGCAGCTGGCTGGTCTCCCCAGTCGGTGCTGGCTTCGGCGGGCTGCCGTTTACGTCGAACCGAGCAAAAAATGTATTTAGCTCTCCTGGGAGGGAGGTAGAGGAGTTCTCTACACAACTGGTTCTCCCTCTGAAGTTCGTTTGGACCTCCCAGGTGGAACTTTATTCCAGCATGTGGCAAGCATCTACTTGCCAATAGAAGCCACATTAGACGTTGACAGGTAGGCTAAATTAAATCGATTGGTAATAAAGTTAATCCTACTCCCTTCAATTCTTCCGGTCTACCTCTCTCCCCATTGAGTTCAATCCCCCAGGATTGAACTCAATGTTCGTAGTGGCCAAACGGTGGAATTACAAGTCACGCCCAAAACTATTTTTTTCCATTGACTAACATGGGAAAAGAGACTTCTATAAACCAGCGTAGATTTTTTTTTAATGGAAATTAACTTCCCAGTACGAACATTTGAATAGCCCTTATTTGAATCATTAGGTCCTAAAAGTTGTGCCCTTATTTGAATCATTAGAGTTATTTGAATAGGCATAATGAACGCGCATCAGACCGACGGGACTGCGCGGCCAGCGCGTTCATGTGACACATCCTGTTCTACAGGCTTCCTGCGGTCTGTATCATGGATGGATTAACACAACTAATAATGGATATATTGCAGATATTGGCTGTAATTCATAACTTGTATCATCCAGTGGCGAAGCGTGTCTATCACAACTGGACCTTCTGTAGACCAGGGGTTCCCAAACTTTTATGTCGCGGGAGGATAATCGCGATCACGAACATCGTGTGTGGCTTCTTTTTTTCAATGATGATACTGTCGTGAATCTGTGAATCAGAATTCCTTTATTTGTCACTCACGTTATTATTAACAATAATGATAATACAATGATAATACAAATAAACCTCATGGGTCACATCAAGAGGATTCTGAAATCATCTCGCGACCCCCACTCGGGGTCCCGCGAAACTCCCTCGGGGTCCCGCGACCCCCACTTTGGGAACCCCTGCTGTAGACGGTAGACGTAGACGTCACGGAGGAGTCACTTTATGCCTTATCTCATTTAGGCAGATAAGATTGTCGCAGCCAATTTCCAAGTGTACCATAGTTGGTAAAGCAGTGTCCATGTAGTGAAGTAACAGCCCATCATCTTCGCCTTCGTCATTTTGACGTAAAATCCTACGTATAAAAAACTTAGCACTACGCTAGATCCACTCTCGCTCCAGCCAGTATACCTTCTAGGTCCCTATTGAGCTGTGGGGAAATCTGAAAGAATACGCCCATTGGATACAAATCACTATATGATTGGTTGATCAAATTGTCAATCCAAACGTACAATCGCATTCAGTCTGAGGGCCAAAGTCATCAGGAATACTTTGGTTGAAGGATATTCTTCCCAGCAACCCAGAAAAATATGTGATTGGTTGCATTGTTTTTCCAACACAAAACCACTCAAATGCGTCGTGCATGGACCGAGAAAGACAAACAAATCAACCTAACACTGTAATATAACAGATAACAACACAGATACCATTCTCATTTATTCATTTTATTTAAATTTGATTAAATTGTATTACATTTTATTTTTGTTTCATCTGAGAGTTCCAGGGTCTTCTCTGAATACCTTGAAGGCCCTGACGCTTCACCACTGGTATATACATATACCTATTACTATGCTCATATCACATTTATACCTAGACTGTCTTTTAACTTGTCAATTTAAACTGTAAATTATATTATATCACCATGCACTTTACTGCAACATTTGCACTCTGGTTAGATGCTAAATTATTTTCACTGTACTGCACTTGTGCTGTGCAATGACAATACATTTGAATCTAATCTAATAATAACAATAATTGTATATATACTGTATATATATATATATATATATATATACTGTATATATATATACTGTATATATATATATATATATATATATATATATAGAGTGTCATTTTCTTTTGTTTTTTAAAACGTTTGACAAATCAGGGAATGAGCTTTAGGCGTCGGCAAACAGAAGAAATACTCCGAACATTGGTGTGTTCCGCTTTGTTCGGCGTCATCTAAATGTATTTAATGGTATTTAGTTTCCACGACTTTCCAACCCATCCCGACCTGAGAAGAACCCGACGCGGACATCCGATTCTATACCAGGTAACGTTAAACCCAAGTTATGGGTCTATTCAGCTAACTGTTTGACATCGACCAAAGTAAACATCAGTTAAACTATAAAGACTATGCAATCACATAGTGGCATTGCTGTTCCAAACAGGTGTGCAACGATTACACATGGATCCACAAGTGCAAAGATCAACTAGAGAGATAGATGACCATTTATTTTTCTACATATGCATGCCAAGATACCCGTCTTTGAGAAATGAACATGAGCAAAACTCAGGTTCTTCAATGAAAGATTGGAATGACAAAATGTTATAAAATATTTTATTACAGTTCATTTTTCAATGTTTTTTTAGCCAATATTAAGATAGTTCAATAATGATGTATGTACAATGTTACAATGTAATTTTTTTACAAATCTATACAAATTACTTTACATTCAACAGTTTGCTTACATTGATAATGTTTGTGTTTTACAGAATGTACAGAATGTTTAACTAAATGATCTGCCACTGGAATAAACTAAATTAAATTACAAAAACCTGGTTAAGTAAACCTGGTGCTTTACTTAACCCATGCCTTAACTAATGCCTTGTTTTGGTAGTTTGACAACAGGCATGCCACTGAAAACGTCTGCCAATAAGCCCTTTCATGGTGAAGTGAGATTTGTAGGTGGAGTACATCTCACTTTGCAGGAGTGGTAAGGATGGTGTCTGACAGTTGAGCTCAGTGCAGTCCAAGATGACCTGGGTGTCTGGGAAATCTCACAATTCCTCAGGGAGGTAAGCTTGCACTTCTGCAGGTGTGAGCCAGATGCATTGAGACCCCAGTGCAGTGGCTAGAAAACGTGTCCCTGTTCCAACAATGCGGCTCACTGTGGACTGGTGTATGTTGAATCGATACGCCGGGTCCCTCTCCTTCAAACCAACCGACAGGAAGACGAGGAAAAGAAAGAACTCGTCGATTGGCTGGAGCAGCTGTCTCTGGAAGGTTAAAAAAAAAATGCTTTAAGTTATAAACAAGTAAGGCTGTGCTCTTGTTTGGCTAAATGTGTTATAATGGTTGTGTGTACCATACCATGGGGGAAAACTGTCGAAACATATACCAGTTCGTATTTCCTGTGAACGCGGCACGTATGACGCAGGATAACAACGGAAGAGACGAAAACGAATGGTCCAATCACAGCACGACAATACAAGAGAAATATGCGAAATCGTCCAATCACGTTCTCGCTCCACATGCGCTCATTTTGAATGTTGTTAGTTGAAGGTTGGGCCAGAGACCTGCGAAGTTATCAAGGTACGCCTAATGTAGTCTGTATTCCCCATATGTATTCCAGTTAACGCGCTTCTTATGTGGTTAGCTGACGTTATTTAGATAAATACGTGTTGTTGTTGTTGTTGTTCGCAGTAATATACCGCCGTTACATTCAGCGTTTGAATGCCTGAGCGCCTGAACCATATTCTATGATGTATTTGTACATTGTGCAATGTCACAACCTTTTCCCGTCTGTATATTCCCATTGTATATTTCGGTGTATTAAGTGTGTATGTGATCCATTGTGACGGAAATATGATCCGCCTACCTGGGATTAATAGCATCCTGGATCTGTAGTCATGGCAGAGGCACTGGGAAGACGGCACCCCTGCAAGGAGAACATCCTTTCTCCTCAAGTCGAAAGGCAAGCTGTGAGTTTAACTGAAGATGAGTTGCCGACATCCCTGGGTTCCGGCCAGCAGCAGAGGCAGTACGTACGGATCCAGCAGAGCCGCTAAACACGTTGTGTTGAAGTGCACACTGAACGTGTGTGTTCCACAATCTGATTCTGGTTTCCCGTCCCCCACTGGGCTGTGTGTGTGTGTGTGTGTGTGTGTGTGTGTGTGTGTGTGTGTGTGTGTGTGTGTGTGTGTGTGTGTGTGTGTGTGTGTGTGTGTGTGTGTGTGTGTGTGTGTGTGTGTGTGTGTGTGTGTGTGTGTGTGTGTGTGTGTGTGTGTGTGTGTGTGTGTGTGTGTGTGTGTGTGTGTGTGTGTGTGTGTGTTCTCACATGCCCAGGTGTGTCCAGATGAGGGTGTCTGGTGCCAGTGTGACTGAGGATATTGTCTCCCCGCCCAGAACCAGCCAGGTGGACATGCGGCCGCGCGGCAGGAAGAGACTTGCCGAGAGCACAGGTATCATACACCAATATAGCTCTGTAGTCCCAAGCCTGTTGTCGGCTAATTAAAGTTGTATCTACAGGCAGTGCACCTACTGAATTATTATACTATATATATATATATATAGTATTATATATCATTAAACTATCATATTTTTGCTAGACCTTCTGGACTTATTACAGAGACTGCACTGTATTCATGATGCTGCCGCAATACTGGCATTGTACTTTGTGTACAATACTGTACACAATTGTGTACAGTGTTGTACAATTATTAGTTAATCAATCAAATCAACCACATGTGCAATCACCTCCCATGGCTACTTGGGGTATTAGTGAGTACTCAAAAGACTCTTGTCTTTTTATATCATGCGTATAAATAGACAAATACAGTAAAGTAGAGGGCACTCGGTACTAGTGCATACCTCACACCAAAGAGTCACCTGGATCCAGGAGACAAACAATGTGCCACACACATTGACCTCTTCAGTGCTTAATTGGTTCTGGCTAAATATACCTGAAGTACTTTTTAAATTTCCGGATCTGAATCTAATCAACTGTTCCTTGGCCCATAAGTGAACAAACCACCAAGATGTGTCCAATTCCGTACATAACCTTTAGAGTTATCTTGCTAACACAGGTATACTTACGTATGTGTGAAGGTGTGTGTGTGTGTGTGTGTGTGTGCGTGCGTGCGTGCGTGCGTGTACCAATTCTGCACATATCTCATACATACTCTACAAGTCATTTTATACCTGGTTTTTATACCTAGTCAACCGTCTTTACATCTTATTTAAGCACTGTAAATTATATATTACCATGCCCTTTACTGCAACATTTGCCCTCTGGTTAGATCAAATGTTTAGCCGAATTATTTTCGCTGTACTGTACTGACGATCAATTCTAATCTAATCTAATCTAATCTAATCTAATCTAATCTAACAGACAAACAAACGGGGCCGAAAACATAACCTCCTCCCGTGCTCTCCATCAGGCTCTGTTGTTGGGCTGAACCTCCAGCTGCCCAGTCTGGTACCGCGGTGCCAGAGCCTCCCTCTACTGGGGCATTGGGACAGGGAGGCCCCCCACACCACCATGAACCTGACCGGGTGAGCTCTTACATATGTTTGCTCCTGAGCTCCGTTCAGTGTGTCGTAAGACAGGTGTCTCTGTGAGAGGGGGAATGTGCTAGTGTAACGGACGCTAGCACATTATTGCTGCACAGTAAACCGGCGACCACCCTGGGCACCATCTCTTCTGGACTCATCAGTTACTGTACTGCACTGTATTCATGATGCTGCTGCACTACTGGCACTTTAAATGCTTTTGAAAGAAAAAAACATGTACATATCATTTAAGTCACTTTGCTGCTCTTTTTTTGGTTTATTTTATGGTATATATAATTTTTTTTATGGTGTTTTTGAGATTTATACTGCGGGAGGAAATGGGGAGTAAGCATTGATATGTACTTGGCCAATAAAAATCTTGTATCTCACTCCCCCGACACCTTAAAGACGTTCTAGCGCCGAAGCTCGAGCCTCTGGGTTTTTAGCCTTCCTTGTTAAAGCGTCTGCCTCTCATGCCAGGGAGTATGGGACTGCATGAGTATTCTTAGAACTAGAAATAAGACTACAAAACTATAACCGCTGCATATGGTGTCTACTTGCAGAGGCCCTACAGAGGAGCCGGGGTCCACCCAGCTGATGTTCCATGAAGAGGCTAGCGAAGAAGGAGACGACAAGCCTGTACCCCAGGAGAGCATGTACTGCAAGGAGCAGCTGACCAACGGGGTGGAGGAGTTCTGCTTTGAGGAACTCCGCTCCCAGCGCTACGCCCTCTTCCAGCGCCATGAGGTCAAAGGTAGTCCACGTCGTTCCTAGGCAGCTAGCTCTGCTTTGGGTTGTACATTCATAACGGACAGAGCGGTAGAAGCCAATCTCCCTACCCAATGCACACTATATCGTCGAATGTATGCAGACCTACTAGCGCAGTACTTCGAAAGAACAGACCTATTTTTCGTCATACTACTGCGTAAGGTAGGTCTGTACCAAAGACTGTTGTACAGTAGAGCTACATGTGGTGGTGGTGTAACGGCTGTCGTTTCCTCCCTCCAGAGAAGATTCGAAGGCTGCATGACCTTGGAGAGAAACTGGAGCGGGAGGTGGAGGAGAAGCAGAGACTTCTCCTGCTACGGAGGTCCCAGACTACGGCCATGGACAAGGTACACCACCCAACTCTACCCTCACCCTGGGCGGAAGTACAGAGTATCAGCGGGGAGTCTGTGTTAAATGCACCGATGGCGCCTATTGACGAGAACACGGAACTCTTTTATTAATTTTTTTCCAGCTTGTTTTACTTCCTGTTATTTTGCGTCCAGGTGGATGAGGGCGGGCCTGATGAGATCAGGAACTGGCCAGCTGCCGAGCCCTTCCACATCTGCTCTGACTCCTCCTCTCCAACGCCTAATGGGTAAGGAACACTTCCCCCCGGAAGGAAATATCAAAACCTCCTTCCGCGACCGTCCCAGACCGTCCCCATAGCAACCAGACCGTCCCCATAGCAACCAGAACATCTGCTTGGCAACCACACCATCTGCTTGGCAACAAGACCTCTCAACATTGCCTTGACCACCAGAGCATCCTCCTTGCCGACCAGTCTCTCTGTTTTCTTTGCAGGGCCGGCAGACCCAGGCTCAACCCGAAGTATAACGATGTGTTCCAGCGTCCGGGGGAGACGGGGCCCAGTATAAAGATCCAGCTTCCCTGTCCCGGTAAGACCGCTAAACACGCAGGGATGGTCTCTCACCCTGTTTTTCCTGACCTCGCACATGGAGTGTCCGCCCAGGTGTGTGAGGGGTAGATCAGCCCACCAGGCGGCGTTCAGTCCACTGGCTTGCGGTGAAATGACTTGAACACACGGCCCCACCTAATGCTCTTGTGTGCTGCTCTCTTGACAGGCGGTGCCGTGGCGTCTGAAAACTCTCACGCCGTCAAGGTTTGTTGCTCCACGAACAGGGTTTGGGTTGTCGGAAGTGTCGTCGTTCCGCCCCGATCCTGGAACACAGCTGGCTATAGCGGCTATAGTGTGTGTGTGTGGCTATACATGTAGCTAGGTCATGATGTGAAGGAGCTCTAGGTGTGACTGAAGCTTAATAACTGGCATTACTGTAGTATGACACTAGCTAAATAACTTGGCTAAATAACTGGTATTACTGTAATTAAGTAACTGGTATTACTGTAGTATGACACTAGCTAAATAACTTGGCTAAATAACTGGTATTACTGTAGTTAAGTAACTGGTATTACTGTAGTAGGACACAAGCTAAATAACGAATGTGACTAGCTAGATCCCTATGGTGATACTGTAGCGGCATGCTGTATTATGACTGTAGACAGATCTGTCTTTAGTTGAACCACTGTAGCTGCAGTGTGACTGTAGTACTCCTCTTGTCCTCTGCAGGGCACCTGGGCGGGACGTCTGTCTCTCACCGAGGCGGTGGTGGGCGGCGTACAGAACAAGACGCTGTGCTGCAGCCCTGATAACACGCGAGACTTCGCCGGCTCTGCCCACCTGGTGTCCACTCCCTGCGCCAGCAGAGCGCCCTCGTCTGGACCTGGTAGCCCCTCCTCCGCCGGCCAATAAAACACAGTTATTGTTATTGCTAGGAAGACTTGGTTAGAGGGTAGTTCTGGCACAGATGTTGTCTAAAGCAGTGGTTATGTTTTCTAAATGAATATTCAATATATCAGTATTCAGGTGTTTGCACACAACACACCCATGCAAATGACCTACTACTTATGGTAAATGGTTACATTATTTACTTTTTAATTTTAATTTAAATTTTAAACAAACTGTGTGTGTGTGACATGTTCAGGCCACCAGGGGTCGGTGTCTCAGGAGCAGGGCGGCTCCGCAAACAAGCTGAGTCCCATCGAGGAGGCCAGCCTGGAGGCCTTCAGCTGCCTGAGCCACGCGGTCCACTCCTCCACAGACGACTCCCACAACCCCGAGACTGGTACACACACTGGTTTATACTAGTACACACACTGGTTTGTACTAGTACACAGACTGGTTTATACTTGTATTAGTGCCCACGTTGGTTCATTATACTAACTGATACTAGTACACGCTCTGGTTTATAATGGTCTATATTAGTACTAGAAGACAATAGTTTATTATACTAGCACACACTAGTTCATTATTTCAACTGATACTAGTACACACACTGGTTTATACTAGTACTCGTACACACTCGTTTTTACTCGTACTCGTATTTGTAGTACATACACTGGTTCATTATACTAGTATGCACACCTGGGGCTCCTGTCTGATCCTGGGGGCTGTGTGTTCCAGACAAGGGCCCCCTGCCAAAGGACCCCTGTAGCGCGGATACCAGGAAGCGTCTCCTGGACCAGGCGAAGGTCAGCTCCTTCCCCGGCTTCCACACCGTGGGGACTCCCCTCCCCGACATGGACCAGGACACCCGGCTCTCCCTCGGTGAGCTCCTTATGCCCTAGAGACACGATGCCTGTCCAACCCACCCCCCCCCCCCCCCCCCCCCCCTAAAGACACGCCTGTAACCTTCTAGCTGTGTGTGCATGTGTGTCTCCAGGCAGCGAGGTGGTATTCCTCCACACCAAGGTCCAGGAGGAGGATGGGTTCCGTGTGTTCTCGGGTCTCAGTCAGGGGAACCATGTGGTGCTGAAGGTACTGACGCTGCCCTGAGAAGGGAGGGAGAGGGATGTGTAGGTAGATAGAGGGGTAGGGTCATTAGGCAGCTAGGTGTATAGTTGACTGACAGACGGGATGGACAGCTAGCTGGGTATACACAGGTGTACAGTTGACAGCTAGGTAGATTGGTGTACAGACAGACAGACAAGTAGACAGACAGACGGGTAGGGAGACAGACAGACAGACGTGTAGGTAGGTGTGTAGACTGTCAGACTGGTAGGCAGACAGACTTGTATGTAGGTAGACAGACATACAGACGGACGAGTAGGTAGACACAGGCAGGCGTGTGTCCAGTTGACAATACTGCCACCCTGCTTCCTGTCCAGGTGGAGAGGAGCGTGCTGCCGTGGGATTTCTACGTGGTGTCCCAGCTGAGGAAGAGGCTGTCCCCGAACTCCGGCCGCCTGCCTCACGTACGCTGCTTCCTGTTCCTGGACGGCTGCGTCACCCTCTACACGCTCCCCCAACACCAGAGACTCTCTGTGAGTTCCCTCTCTCTCGCTCTCTACTCTGAATACCTATAGTTGTGCTACTTCACAATCCTGTCGTAGGTGACTGTATTGTTCCACATCGTGAGAGTTCTTCACTTGACCTCTGACCCCTGTGTAGGAGTGGGCGGGGTTGAGTCTGGAGGGTGGTGTGGCCAGCGTGGTTCAGAGTCTTCTCCTCATGATGAGAACCTTCCACTCCTGCTCTCTCCTCCTGGGAGCACTGCGCACCGACTCGCTGCTCCTCACCCATGGGTAACTCCTCCTCACACCACCACCTCCTCCTGCTCCAGTAACGAGATGACGGAGTCACGCTGACCCGGCGCTTCTGTTTCCCCCATGCAGAGACTCCGATGACTCCCTGCTGTGTGTGGACCTGCGGCACTCCCTGGACCTGGATCTCCAGACGGACCTGACCTCCGCCTCCCGGGTCCCCGCCGCCCTCGGATACATCCGGCAGGGGGTCCTGAAGACCACCGACTCGCCATACCAGGTGTCTGTCTGACTCATTGTCTGTCTGTCTGTCTGTCTGTGGTCTCCTGCCAAGTGGGCCTGGTGTGTCTGTCTGTTTGTCTGTGTTCTCCTGCCTGGTGGGTCTGTCTGTCTGTCTGTCTGTCTGACAGTCTGTCTGCCTGTATTATCCTGCCAAGTGTACCTGGTGTGTCTGACTGACTGACTGTCTGTCTGTCTTCCTGTGTTTTACTGCCAGGTCGACCTGGTGTGTCTGGCCGAGGAGGTTCACCTCTTGCTGACCAAGAGAAAGATGGTGCTGGTGGAGGTGGAGGACGGCTGGATGGTGGAGGAGGAGGACAGCTGGATGGTGGAGGACGGCTGGATGGTGGAGCAGCCGGGAAGGTACATTCACTCACTCACTCAGTCACTCTTGTCCAATCAGATAACCGCTTTGTTTTGTTTTTGCCCTTGGATGTTAACAGGCCTTTTCTTTGTCTTAATAAACAAAAAAGTCAATATTCTTTATTTCCAGTTACTCCAGGTTTAGCAAGAGTTCGTGGAGGACGTTTTTCCATCTGCTGCTCAATTCGTCCGGACACTCGTCCGTCTCCGTCCTGTCTCGACTGCTGGACGTGCTGGTCGCCATGACACCCGAAGACCGCCGTGACTCCTGGTGGTTACCGTGACGATCTGGCGGTTACTGTGACGATCTTGTCTGTTGCCATGGTGATCTGATGGCTGTTATTTTTAGGTTTTTTTTGTTTCTTGTTTGTCAAAGTTGTTGTTCATATTTTTGTTGTTGCCTGTTTCATGTGTTGTTAAAAAAAAGTCATACCCCCAATAAAGGTGAACTAACAATAGTGTTTGTCATGAGTCTGTCAGCAGTAGTAGAATATAAAATATGCTAATTGAAAACAATATGGCTACATATATACAATATACATGAAATGTATTTATATACACATATCGTAGTAGAAATGTAGATGCAAAAATAAATGTAAATGTCATTGATTGTAGCAATGTAGTTCGTATGGTAGTTTGTACTGTGTCCAGTAGGGTGTAGATTACTTATAGGCAAAGGAACAGTTGATTTAGTTTTTGGTGCAGATCTGAATCTGGATCCACCACTGGCACTTTCGGTGTGGTGGGGTAATTCGCTATACTGACTTCCCTATAGTATATTGTACTGTGTTCAATAGGGTGTAGTTTGTACTGTCTCCAGTCTGGTGTAGTTTGTATTGTGTCCACTAGAGAGAGCTACAGCTTCTTGTCAGATCGCCTGTTAGTCCCCTAGCTGGTGTTGCTGTTCATAATGGTTCCACACTGTCCAGCGTTATCTCCAAGACACACCCCTGTGTGTGTGTGTGTGTGTGTTAGTATCTTTGATTGTGTGTGTGTGTGTTAGTATCTTTGATTGTGTGTGTGCGCTCTTTAGCGACTTTCCAGTAAAATGAGGAAGTGTGTGTGTGTGAGAAAGTGCTGAGTGTGCCTCCCGAGACCAAGGCCAAACACAACTCGATTTACTGGCTTCTAAACACACGTGTTGCGTCGTTCCTCTGTAATTATTCTAACCGTGCCACTCACTGACTGCGGCTCTCCTGATCCAACGCCTCAGACAAGCAGAGACCTGCCGGCCAGAGATTCTACTCTGCCGCCTGTTTTAGTGCCCTCTTTTATAATTCGTTTGTGCTTGCAATATGTAAATGTAAGTTTTTTGGCAATGCAAATGTAAGTCTTTCCTTATCAAGGAAGCTTTGGAGTTGATTGAGAAACATAAGATAGAAATGTGTTAACCATTTAGTGCCACTGCTGATGTCACATGTCACATTTGATTACCAAGCTTTTCTATACTCATGTTTTGGCAACATTGTTGAGATGCAGGTAGAGAGAGGATGGGGGAAGAGAGAGAGAGAGACAGAAAGAAAGAACAAAAGAGAGTAGAGAGAGGGAAGAGAGTGAAGGAGAACAACTTAAGTGAGAGGGACACAGAGGTACAAAGAGGGAGGGAGAGACGGGTAAACAGATGGGAGGGAGAGAGAAGCAGAGTGACAGAGGGAGGTAGGTAGGTAAACATGAAGATATGGGAGAGAGAGAGTGGGAGAGGGCGGGAGAGAGGAGTGAGTGAGAGGTAGAGTAGGATGAGTAACAGCCATGTGGCAGGTAGGACAGGTAGCGACAGGTAGCAGTGCTAGCTAGCAGAGCACTAGCTAGTGAGCATGACCATGGTGTGATCTGAGACTGGCAGACATTGCATCTGCCTCCCCTCCGTCGCCTAGACTTACCTGGACCTACCTGGACTTACCTGGACCGAAAAAAAAGATTCAGATGACCTCATCTGCACTCACCTGATCCAACATCTGGAAACACCTTGACTCGGGCAAGCCAGGTTTGTGTGTGTGTGTGTGTGTGTGTGTGTGTGTGTGTGTGTGTGTGTGTGTGTGTGTGTGTGTGTGTGTGTGTGTGTGTGTGTGTGTGTGTGTGTGTGTGTGTGTGTGTGTGTGTGTGTGTGTGTGTGTGTTTTATCCAGGACTGGAGCTTGGCTTGGATCTGTAGTCAAAAACACTAGTGTGTCATATCAGCTTCAACACAGCTGCTGCACTGCACAGCAAGACTCTCTAGAAGTCTCACACACACAATCAAGTGCGAGTGTGTGTGTGTGTGTGTGTGTGTGTGTGTGTGTGTGTGTGTGTGTGTGTGTGTGTGTGTGTGTGTGTGTGTGTGTGTGTGTGTGTGTGTGTGTGTGTGTGATAAATGACCCGAGGTACTTCCCATGTGTGTAACATGTCAGCCGTAGGTCTGTGAATGGACTATGGAGTGTTTCCTCAGCAACATCTGCTCTTTAAAGCTACTGTAGGAAAGATGTATGAGTTGTTGAGAGAGAGAGAGAGAGAGAGAGAGAGAGAGAGAGAGAGAGAGAGAGAGAGAGAGAGAGAGAGAGAGAGAGAGAGAGAGAGAGAGAGAGAGAGAGAGAGAGAGAGAGAGAGATCGATCTGAAAAGAGCTCCTTCCCTACGTTTGTCCGCCTTTGAGAAGTATTGCGTTCCCACATGACACCTGTCTGATTGCAATATCGGTTATACCAATACGGGAAGAGATGCCCTGATTGGTCAGAAATGATCCGGGGACCGGTCTAAAGTCCCAAATGAGGTTATTGGGGTCCCTTTGTTTGCGGCAGTGTGTTTATTCAAAATGATCACAGATGTGTCGTAATTAGTTTACGTAGACGTTATAAGCCGTTTAATTCCGATGACTCAGACTCTTGTTCGGGGGATTTGGACTTGAACGAGTTCAAGTATGTGAAGGCGTCTGAGGGTTGATCGCGAGACACCTGGAGCAGTCTGGTCTTGTAGTGAAGTCCTGATGATTCATGAGGAATGTGTGAGTCTAACCCGTCTCCAAAACCCTCGTCTCCAAAACCCTCCTCCTCCTGGTCAGTGGAGCTTCTGAACCACCGCGCGCGCGCACACACACACACACACACACACACACACACACACACACACACACACACACACACACACACACACACACACACACACACACACACACACCGTTAACGTATACTGTATATGTAACACATCACAGCCATCTCTCCCTGTCTCACCTCCCACGCAGATTCAGGGGAAGTTCCCGGAACATCTGAGGTTCCCCGGCGGCTGCCCCTGTCTGCCTGGTGTTTGTTAACACCTGCATCCAATGAATAATAGGACGAGAGAGAGAGGGAGAGAGAGAGGGAGATATGGGGAGTGAGAGAGGGGGGGGGAGAGATAGTCCACACTGAGCTACATATGCGTTAACACCCCCTTACCTATTTTGATTGAGTTAAAGGTAACCATAGCAACTATTTGTACTCCTAATCTTACATCACATGACAGTTTGCTCAACAGCACTCTGTCTTCTACGGCGATGTAACGTTGTGACCAAACCTACTAATTCTGAACATCAGCTGTAGTTCATGTGTTCATTTCTTGGAAGGGAATTCGGTACAGGTCTGGTGACAGAGTGAGCTATTGGTCTGGTGACATGGTGAACTACTGGTCTGTTGACATAGTGAACTACTGGTCTGGTGACACGGTGAACTACTGGTCTTTTGACATAGTGAACTACTGGTCTGGTGACATGGTGAACTACTGGTCTGGTGAAATACTGAACTACTGGTCTGGTGACAGAGTGAACTACTGGTCTGTTGACATGGTGAACTACTGGTCTGTTGACATGGTGAACTACTGGTCTGGTGAAAGAGTGAACTACTGGTCTGTTGACATGGTGAACTACTGGTCTGGTGACAGAATGAACTACTGGTCTGTTGACATGGTGAACTACTGGTCTGTTGACATGGTGAACTACTGGTCTGGTGACAGAATGAACTACTGGTCTGTTGACATGGTGAACTACTGGTCTGGTGAAAGAGTGAACTACTGGTCTGTTGACATGGTGAACTACTGGTCTAGTGTCAGCGTGAACTACTGATCTGGTGACAGAGTGAACTACTGGTTTGATGACATGGTGAACTACTGGTCTAGTGACAGAGTGAACTACTGGTCTGGTGACAGAGTGAACTACTGGTCTGGTGACAGAGTGAACTACTGGTCTGGTGACAGAATGAACTACTGGTCTGGTGACAGAGTGAACTACTGGTCTGGTGACATGGTGAACTACTGGTCTAGTGACAGAGTGAACTACTGGTCTGGTGACATGGTGAACTACTGGTCTTTTGACATAGTGAACTACTGGTCTGGTGACATGGTGAACTACTGGTCTGTTGACATGGTGAACTACTGGTCTGGTGACAGAATGAACTACTGGTCTGTTGACATGGTGAACTACTGGTCTGGTGAAAGAGTGAACAACTGGTCTGTTGACATGGTGAACTACTGGTCTGGTGACCGAGTGAACTACTGGTCTGGTGACCGAGTGAACTACTGGTCTGGTGACCGAGTGAACTACTGGTCTGGTGACCGAGTGAACTACTGGTCTGGTGACAGAATGAACTACTGGTCTGTTGACATGGTGAACTACTGGTCTGGTGACAGAATGAACTACTGGTCTGTGGACATGGTGAACTACTGGTCTGGTGAAAGAGTGAACTACTGGTCTGTTGACATGGTGAACTACTGGTCTGGTGACATAGTGAACTACTGGTCTGTTTACATGGTGAACTACTGGTATTGTGACATAGTGAACTACTGGTCTGTTTACATGGTGAACTACTGGTCTGGTGACGGGGTGAACTACTGGTATTGTGACAGAGTGAACTACTGGTCTGTTGACATGGTGAACTACTGGTCTGTTGACATAGTGAACTACTGGTCTGGTGACATGGTGAACTACTGGTCTGTTTACATGGTGAACTACTGGTCTGTTGACATGGTGAACTACTGGTCTGGTGACATGGTGAACTACTGGTCTGTTTACATGGTGAACTACTGGTCTGTTTACATGGTGAACTACTGGTCTGGTGACAAAGTGAACTACTGGTCTGTTTACATGGTGAACTACTGGTCTGTTTACATGGTGAACTACTGGTCTGGTGACATAGTGAACTACTGGTCTGTTTACATGGTGAACTACTGGTCTGGTGACAAAGTGAACTACTGGTCTGTTTACATGGCGGACTACTGGTCTGGTGACAGAGTGAACTTCTGGTGAGAGTGAGAGGAGAAGGAGGAGGAGAGAGACAGGATCTCAGATCCTTGTTTTGCAAAAGCTGTACATCCTCCACCACACCCCCTAGTCATACAGCATACATTACTGAGAGAGAAAGGGAAAGATAGGGAGGGAGGGAAAGGGAAGGAGAGAGAGAGAGAACGGGAAAGAGAGAGATATAGGGGGAAAGGTAGGGAGAGAGAGAGAGAGGGAGAGGGAGGGAGAGAGAGAGGGGAGAGAGAGGAGAAATACGGACAGAGAGGGGGGGGGGGGAGAGACTTTCTTCAGCTGTTCCCGTTCTATTTGTCTTCAGATCAACTTGATGGGTCAGTGAACATCATGAGGCTCCTGACTCATGGTGTTCACCGGTGCTCCGGCTGTCTGATAGCGTTGGGCTCTTCTTGTTTTTTTTTCTCTCTTTGTTATTGTTTTGTATTTCTGTATTTTTTGACATTCAACATTCAAGATTCTTTATGGAATGCTTACTCCCCATTCACTCCCGCATTCTGAATATCTACAACAATTCCATACTATACTACACTATACTATACTATGCAATACTAAACTATACTTTAAACACTATATACTATCTAGTAAAAGCTATACGTTATACTATAAACAACACAACACTATACTATATCAACATCATCCTGTGTTTACTAGGATGTTGAGGTAGTCCTTTCAGGATGACCCCATGTGTGTTGGTATCCTCATGCTCATTGGCGGATGACTTGACACACACACACACACACACACACACACACACACACACACACACACACACACACACACACACACACACACACACACACACACACACACACACACACACACACACACACACACACACACACACACACTTTCAGAGAGAGGGGAGAGAGAAACACACGGAAGGAGCGAGAGAGAAAGAGATAGATATTGTAAAAGTGGGCGTTCTAAGACCTGGGTGTGTCTGCTTAAGGAGAGGTGAGGGTGGGGGTGGGGGAAGGAGGTCAGGTGACTTTAAAAACAGGCTGGAGAGGAAGTGCAGAGAGACGGATAGCTGACACATGTTCTACCGTGTGCCTGAATGAGGGTGTCAGGGTGTGTGTCTGCATGTGTATGTTTGTGTGTCTGCATTTGTAAGTGTGTGTGTGTGAGTCTGTGTGTGTGTGTGTGTGTGTGTGTGTGTGTGTGATTTCAGGGTGTGTGCATGCGTGTGTGAGTGTGTGCATCTGTGCGCACACACACACACACATTTGAGCGTGCACCCTACCCCGTGTACCCGTGCACCCTATGCCGAGAAGATGCCGGCCTCCTGCGGTGATGGCCCTGCTTCGTGTGTGCCCACAGCCTCCCTGAGCCTGCTGCAGGGGATGTTCAGGCGCCGGAGGAAGAAGCACCGGGGGGTGGAGATCTCGGCGCCGCGGGACTTCCAGCACCGCGTCCACACGTCCTATGACGTGTCGCTGGGCTGCTACGTGGGCCTGCCCCCCCAGTGGCAGAGCATCATCGAGACCCTGAGGAGACCCGTGCCCCTGGTCGACCCCTCCACCATCACCCAGGTGGAGCTGGTGCCCAAGAAGGTGGGGACCTACCTACCGCGCTTGTGTATCTGTGTGTCTACCTGCCTGTCTGCTGCCTACCTACTGTTAGGGGTCTATCTGTTGTTACCTGTCTGCTGCCTACCTACTGTTAGGGGTCGATCTGTTGTTACCTGTCTGCTGCCTTCCTACCGTTAGGGGTCTGTCTGTTGTTACCCGTCTACCTACTGTTAGCTGTCTATCTGTCCTTGCCTGTCTGCTGTCTGCCTGCTGTTAGCTGTCTGTCTGTCGTTGCCTGTCTGCTGTCTACCTAGTGTAAGCTGTCTATCTATCCTTGCCTGTCTGCTGTCTAACTACTGTTAGCGGTCTATCTGTTGTTACCTGTCTACCTGCTGTTTGCTGTCTATCTGTTCTTACCTGTCTACCTACTGTTAGCTGTCTATCTGTCGTTACCTGTTTGCTGTCAAACTACTGTTAGCTGTTTATCTGCTGTTAGCCTTTTAAAGTCTCTTATTCCAAATCAATATTTTGGGCTATAAAGTGATCAACTTCATGGCTGTTTCGTTCAGCAATCATTTCTCGCAGGTCGTCTTAGTTTAAGGTGATTTATTTCTTATAGAAGCTTGTGGCGAGGACAGACCCATTAAAATGCACTGAAATGACGTCTCTGGGGTTCAATGACACTTCAGAATATTCTTTGTTTCAGTACAGCAAAGCTAGAACATTATTTGACAATATGCTTTTAAAACGTCATGTCTGGAAGCCCGGCTTCACTGGGAGTTAATGGACAGTGAGGTTGGACTGGACGCTGGGCTGCTGAATGATGATTAGAGGAACTCTCAAAAGGGCTGGAAGGTCTTTCTTTCTTTCTTTCTTCTTCGCGTTTTAAAATTATACTCGGCGTCAGGGGAATACAAGCTCAGACCTATACAATGTGTTGGCAAGTTAAGTGGTGAGACAAGCTGCTGCTCATTCTGTGTTATTTATTAGCAAAATTTCCATTTGTACTATTTGTACATCTGTAAATCAAATTGTAAATATTGAGGTTTTGAGTGTGTTACTTGCTTTCGTTTCAGTTTAGTAAAAGTTGTTTATTTTAAGCTAGGTTCAGGGCAACAGGGGGAAGTTGTGTGACTTCTTAGTGTTTTATAAAGACATGGAGTTGGATAAATCTACCTGTGTATCTTATCCGTCTACCTGTGTACCTTATCCGTCTACCTGTGTCTTATCCGTCTACCTGTGTCTTATCCGTCTACCTGTGTCTTATCCGTCTACCTGTGTATCTTATCCGTCTACCTATGTCTTATCCGTCTACCTGTGTCTTATCCGTCTACCTGTGTATCTTATCCGTCTACCTGTGTATCTTATCCGTCTACCTGTGTATCTTATCCGTCTACCTGTGTCTTATCCGTCTACCTGTGTATCTTATCCGTCTACCTGTGTATCTTATCCGTCTACCTGTGTATCTTATCCGTCTACCTGTGTGTCTTATCCGTCTACCTGTGTATCTTATCCGTCTACCTGTGTCTTATCCGTCTACCTGTGTATCTTATCCGTCTACCTGTGTATCTTATCCGTCTACCTGTGTATCTTATCCGTCTACCTGTGTACCTTATCCGTCTACCTGTGTACCTTATCCGTCTACCTGTGTCTTATCCGTCTACCTGTGTCTTATCTGTCTACCTGTGTGTCTTATCCGTCTACCTGTGTCTTATCCGTCTACCTGTGTACCTTATCCGTCTACCTGTGTCTTATCTGTCTACCTGTGTGTCTTATCCGTCTACCTGTGTCTTATCCGTCTACCTGTGTATCTTATCCGTCTACCTGTGTCTTATCCGTCTACCTGTGTGTCTTATCCGTCTACCTGTGTATCTTATCCGTCTACCTGTGTATCTTATCCGTCTACCTGTGTATCTTATCCGTCTACCTGTGTATCTTATCCGTCTACCTGTGTCTTATCCGTCTACCTGTGTATCTTATCCGTCTACCTGTGTATCTTATCCGTCTACCTGTGTATCTTATCCGTCTACCTGTGTGTCTTATCCGTCTACCTGTGTCTTATCCGTCTACCTGTGTATCTTATCCGTCTACCTGTGTGTCTTATCCGTCTACCTGTGTATCTTATCCGTCTACCTGTGTGTCTTATCCGTCTACCTGTGTATCTTATCCGTCTACCTGTGTATCTTATCCGTCTACCTGTGTGTCTTATCCGTCTACCTGTGTATCTAATCCGTCTACCTGTGTATCTTATCCGTCTACCTGTGTATCTTATCCGTCTACCTGTGTATCTTATCCGTCTACCTGTGTACCATAGCTAGCTACCTGTGTACCATAGCTAGCTACCTGTGTACCATAGCGGTCTACCTGCCAGGGCCACCTGCTGTTTGTTGTCACCTGTTGTTTACATGCTGGATATTCCATATGAGACCTGTGGAAACATTCTTTCTCTCAGTTTCTGTTGTTGACTGTGAGCGTTGGACTGGTGCTGCAGGCTGTCAGAAGAACAGGCAGACAGCATGGGAACCGGCAGAAGCCCCACCCACTCCCTTTCAAAAATATGACTTCCTTTCCTGAGGGGTGGTGCCCCGGGAGACAGAGCTGTTTAATCTTAAAAACTAAAAGCATATAATGTAAAACACAATTGTATTAAGGGAACGTGTGACGACTTGTTTGTCTTCGTGGTCATTATCATATCATTATATGACTAACATATTAGACTTTATTTTTATTTAAAATGTACAATCCTCACCAGATTCCCAGTTTCAAAATAGATGATGAAGTTGCTTGGGATCGTGTTGTACTTCCGGGTTCTCAAAACTGTAATTTTTTTCTTCAACATCCAGGCCATAGTGCGGGGCAGTTTCATCGGACACGAAGACTACATTTCACATGTGATCGCCGAGATGACAAGGCTGTCCGTCACCAGCAACTCCCTGCGCCGGACCAGCCTGACAGCGCGCAAGCGGGCACAGTCTCTGGGCCGGTTGGGCGACCTGGCAGAGGTGGAATCCTACCAGTACCTGGAGCTCCACCAGGGGCCCCATGAGGCCAGCGCCACCTACTGGCAGGACAGGATACGGCAGGTGCGCAGCGAGAGCGGCAGCCCCACACAGATGGGCAAGCGGGGCAGCACTCTGCCCGCAAACGGCATGCTGCCCCGGGCCAAGTCCTCGTACGAGATCCACTTCCCTTCGACGCCGACCCCCAGCGGACCGCCGCCAGCCGCCGGCCCCGGGGCCCAAAAAAAGGGCAGCCTCCCGGGGCACTATGCCCGCAGTGGGGCCGGACCCTCTGCCAGGCTGGAGCTCAGCCACCGGGGCCAGAGGCCCGCGTCCTGCCATTACGGCCTGCAGACGCCGGAGACCGGCCCCAGGGTCAACAAGAGGGTGAAGCCCGCCGGGAACCATCTGCCAGACCTGCTGTCTACCGCCAAGGACAGCTCCCGTAGGCCGCACTCTGCCTACGACCTGAACGTAAGAGCTCACCTGTCTCCTGTCCAAATGGAAGACTTTGCCCCCACCTGTCCTGTCTAAATGCAAACCTTATCCTCACCTGTCCTGTCTAAATGTAAGACCTTATCATCACCTGTCCTGTCTAAATGTAAGGCCTTATCATCATCTGTCCTGTCTAAATGTAAGACTTTCCCCTCACCTGTCCTGTCTAAATACAATACATTGTCCTCACCTGTCCTGTCTAAAAGTAAGGCACTTTACTTTTGCTTTCCTAACCTGTTGACATCTAGTATCAGAGACATACAAAGGATTAATAGTGCGATCTTTCGGGTGTTCATAGCCTTTTTTTTTGCAGACCAATTATTTGTGTTTTTGTTGTATCATGCAAATCAGGATGATCTGATGCAATAGATGGCAAGCAACTCTGAACAAGGAGGCACTCTTTCCTCATCCACAATTTAACACGCCGCAAAAATGTCCTTGATTACACAAGGCGCTGGAATGCTAAATCGTCTGCCAGATCTCTTGTTCCTCACTAGATGTATGTAACTCATTCAACCTGGGTAGATGCAACACACAGGTTAGCATCACAGCTAAGTGCTAACTCATTCAAGCTGAACAACACACAGGTTTCCTGGTGAAATGCCATTTCATTGGCCGTGACAATGGATTTTTTACTTCCTGTCTAGTTGGGCTCAGCGAGCTCGTCTCCACTTCCTCCGCCCAACGGCACCAGCAGCCCGATCGCCAGCCGCGTCCCGGCCCACCGCCCGCTGACCCCGCCCCCCAGCTACAGCACCAGGTCCACCCCGGGAGGCCCCGCCCCCCAACCCAGCCCTGCCTCCCCCCCCTCCTCCTCCTCCTCCCAGCCCCAGCCCCAGTCCCAGCCCAAGCCTGGCACAGAGTCCACCAAAGTGACCCACCAGCAGTTCAAGGAGGCGCTGCAGATGGTGGTGAGCCCGGGGGACCCCCGCACCTCGCTGGAGAACTTTGTGAAGATCGGCGAGGGTTCGACGGGTGTGGTGTGCATCGCCCGGGAGCGCCACACCGGACGCCGGGTGGCCGTGAAGATGATGGACCTGAGGAAGCAGCAGCGCAGGGAACTCCTCTTCAATGAGGTTTGCTAAAAAAAACATACAATCTCTATAAACGACATGATCATCACTATAAACAACATACAATCTCTATAAACGACATGATCATCACTAGAAACTACATACAAACTCTATAAACAACATGATCATCACTAGAAACTACATACAAACTCTATAAACAACATGTTCACCACTAGAAACTACATACAACCCCTATAAACAACATGATCATCACTAGAAACTACATACAAACACTATAATGATATGATCGTCACTAGAAACTACATACAACCCCTATAAACGATTATCATTACTATAGACTAAATACGACCTCTATGAACTACATGATCGTCTCTATAGATTACAAACAATCTCTAAAAACGACATGATCATCACAAGAAACGACATACAATCTCTATAAACCACATGATCACAATAAACTACAGTATTATCACTATAAACTACATTTTCATCACAATAAACTACATTAAAGTAAGTATATACAAGAACATATAGTACTAGGAGTAGTAGTGCAGTAGTACTATAGTAGTATTAATAGTATTGCTGGGTCCCCAGGTGGTGATCATGAGGGACTATCGGCACCAGAACGTGGTCCAGATGTTCCGGTCCGCCCTGGTGGAGGAGGAGCTCTGGGTCATCATGGAGTACCTCCAGGGCGGCGCCCTCACAAACATCGTTAATGAGACCAGGTGAGAACACCTCGTTAACAGAACCAGGTGAGAACATCTTGTTGATGAAACCAGGTGATAACAACATTGTTTACTAAACCAGGGGAGGACAATATGTAAGAGCTACAGCAGTTGAGGGGCACATTCAGTGCCAACTAAAGGCAACGTCGACTATTGATGCTCTGGGCCAATCGCAACCTTCCTACTTGCGTTATGGGTGTGTCTGATCATGTAAAGGTCGAGTGCAACAATGGCTGAATTCCAACACTTACCAACAGCTAACCTGTGTGCTGCGTCTACCCAGGTTGAACGAGGAGCAGATAGCCACGGTGTGCGAGGCTGTCTTGCAGGCGTTGTCCTACCTCCACTCCCAGGGAGTGATACACAGAGACATCAAGAGCGACTCCATACTGCTAGCGCTGGACGGCAGGGTGAGAACACTCCCGTACCTATCCACACATCAACTGAAATAGAGTGACATACACACACATACACACAACACACACACCAGCTCTACTCCCCCCTACGTTTCCGGTCGCCGGTTCCGCAGCCTCCGCACAAGGACTTCCAGGTTCAAAGACATTTTTTATCCACAGGCAGTGCACCTATTGAACTGCTAGGAGTGCTGCCACTATCATAACATTGTCATCCATATAATATCACATTACACTATCATACTTTTGCTGGACTTTCTGGACTCATCACAGCCACTTCACTGTTCTGCACTGTACTGCACTGTATCCATGATGCTGCTGCACTACTGGCACTTTTTAAATGCTTTCCTAATTCAAAACATATCATCAGTCACTTTATTGTTATTTTTATTGTTCTTTTTATTGTGTATATTTTTATAGTATAGTGTTTCTAGAAAATTCGGGAATGAGAAAAGGATTTCACTATATAGTCCTCTACATTGAACTACTAGAGAGGGAGTATGGAGGGAATGATTTCACTATATAGTCCTCTACATTTGATTCTATAACCAAAAGGGGCCGAGTTCGATCCACCTGTAGTACCCTTCTTGAGCGTGACAGTGACGGTGTCTGAGGATGTCTAGAAACATTATTATCATCATCATCAGGGTTTTTAGTCCCAGTCTTCTTCGCGTCCCGCAGGTGAAGCTGTCAGACTTCGGCTTCTGTGCTCAGATCAGCGAAGACATCCCCAGGAGGAAGTCTCTCGTTGGGACGCCATATTGGATGGCCCCAGAGGTGGTCTCCAAGACTCCCTACGGCACCGAGGTACACCTCTTAATAATAATTCAAATTTGTTTGGTGTGTACAATTTGTCTCTGCATTTAACCCATTAGTATTAGGAGCAGCGGGAAGCTATTCATACAGCGGCCCGGAGAGCAGTTAGGGTTAGGGTGTCTTCCTCAAGGACACCTCGACAGTTTTTAGGAGACGCTAGGAGGAGCCGGGGATCGAACCAGCAACCTTTCGGTTGTGTGGCGACCGCTCTACCTCCTGAGCTACACTGCCGCCGCATACGCCTGTGCTGGCTGTCTCCTTGCATGGCTGACCCCCCCTGTCGGATGAATGTGGGGATGAATGGGTGAGGGTGAGGCATGACTTGTAAAGTGCTTTGGATAAAAGCGCTATCTAAAAGCATCCATTACCATTTACTGTGTGTGTGTGTGTGTGTGTGTGTGTTCCAGGTGGATGTGTAAACATTGTGTGTGTGTGTGTGTTTCAGGTGGATGTGTTAACTGTGTGTGTGTGTGTTCCAGGTGGATGTGTTAATTGTGTGTGTGTGTTCCAGGTGGATGTGTTAAGTGTGTGTGTGTGTGTGTGTGTGTGTGTGTGTGTGTGTGTGTGTGTGTGCGTTCCAGGTGGACATGTTTACTGTGTGTGTGTGTGTGTGTTCCAGGTGGATGTGTTAATTGTGTGTATGTTCCAGGTGGATATGTTAACTGTGTGTGTGTGTGTTCCAGGTGGACGTGTTTACTGTGTGTGTGTGTGTGTTCCAGGTGGATATGTTAATTGTGTGTGTGTGTGTTCCAGATGGATGTGTTAACTGTGTGTGTGTGTGTGTTTCAGGTGGACGTGTGGTCTCTGGGCATCATGGTGGTAGAGATGGTGGACGGAGAACCTCCATACTTCAGCGACACGCCGGTGGCGGCCATGAAGAAACTCAGAGATGACCCCGCCCCCACCGTCAGGAACCCCCACAAGGTGTGCACACACCTTCACACACACACACACACACACACACACACACACACACACACACACACACACACACACACACACACACACACACACACAGTTAACACATCCACCATCCTCAAACACACCATACTAACAGGTGTTGTCATCTTCTCCCCCCCCCCCAGATCTCTCCCATTCTGAAGGACTTCCTGGACTGCATGTTGACCCGGGACACCGTCCAAAGGGCCAGCGCCGCCCAGCTCCTCCGTCACCCCTTCCTCCTGCAGGCCAGCTCCCCGCGCTGCCTCGTCCCCTTGGTGGAGCAGTACCGCAAGCGCATGTCTCTTTGTCTGGCCTAGGCTAACATCCACACCCCCCCCCCCCCCTGCTCCTCAAGCCTCCTCCAGAGTTCTGGATCCTAAACATGAAATGTTCTCTGTCTCGCTTACTACTGAGGAACCGGTGGAACAACTCGCCGAACGACCCCGACAGACAAGACGTGATGTCATTAAGTCGTCGTCGTCCCCCCCCCCCCCTCCCTCCTCACGACCCGATATGAGGATGGGGTCACGACCCGATATGAGGATGGGGTCAAAACATGATTGGAGTCACTTTGAGGGGTGCGACGTTAAGCCCGACCAACCAATCGCAGCGGGTCCTACAATGTGAAGATCGTTTCTTCTCAAACTCAAAACTCCCGCCCCTTAGCTGTCGTCGGCCATCTTGTGACGCGGTCCACGTGAAGACTGTTTTAGTTGATGGCCGCCCTCTCGGCTGAGAAGCGCTAGTTCCGGTGCTAGAAATTGAAATTCTCGCCACCGCATTTAGAAGGGGTTCTAAATTTTGAACGGGTTTAGAATGTTTATTTTTTTACATTTAGAACAGGTTTTGAACATTTGGAACAGCCTTTAGAACAGGTATACATTCAGTTTGTATTTATTTTCAGTGTTTTTTTTCGTCTCTAATTCTTCAGAATTGGAAAACAATATCTGGTATTATGTCTGGCTTTACTGGGTCTAAAAT
Organism: Muraenolepis orangiensis; assembly: GCA_027704905.1. NCBI lineage: Eukaryota > Metazoa > Chordata > Actinopteri > Gadiformes > Muraenolepididae > Muraenolepis > Muraenolepis orangiensis. Next base: position 7,620,870 of record CM051019.1, read on the forward strand.
AATGGATTTAATTTAATAAGGTGTTCAAGTGTGCGAGATGAATGAATGTTGACATAGTCATATAATAATAAACTTGGGCTAACTGCCTTATTGCAGCTAGAGGCCAGCTACGCAATGTGTAGTTTGTCTGGTAGTAAATTATTGATGTACATAAGTATATACAGTATATATATATATATAAATCTATAGACCTTGGAAAGTCACATGGTCACTCTTGAGACCCTCTCGGTTTGGGATGTGATTGTATGTGGGATTTACTATATGCGATTATTTCCAAGAAAGCTGGGTTTGTACGGTTCTTATGGTACTTATTCAGCTGGTCTGACGAGCGTATAGTGTAATTCAATTTTATTTTGAAAACTAGAACGTAATGCATACAAGACTTTGCCTTTTCGTGCCAAACGTACAACGTACCTACTCCAATGGTGCAGTTCAACTCCACCCTAGCATATACGCCTTGGTTCATTCAGACAGTTGAATGAACTACATCTTTAGCGTCGATTGTGCAAAGTAAAATAGCTAATAGCTATTTAAATATAAATTGCTATAACTACAACAAAAACACTTCAGTGTCCACATCTGTTTCAGCTTTTATCGCTTTCCCTTTCTGTGTGCTCAATGTCTTGGTGGTAACAGTGAAATAATTCAATAATCGATTCCCTCGTCAACGATTCTGAATTTACGTGATATGGTTTGTCCGTAAATATTGATGGGAGAATGTTCAATGTGGTTTACCATGGGGGGGGGGGGGGGGGAATCAGCATGGAGCCTTACTTACTCCACGTTCCTCTTCAACTCTTAATGAGAGAGGCGAATGAATTCCTGACTAAGTAGATATTTTTATTGAGAGATACTGTGGTTTGGCATACATAGTTTGAAATACTTTGTACGATTTTACATGTAAATATGTTTAAAATAAAACCCTATCATGAGTCTCTCCTGCCTAGCGTCAAGCGTTCCTCTGATCTCCTGCTGGTGGTGTGGTGTGGTGTTATTTATAGTCGCTCTTCTCTCGCGACCATCTTCAATCCACTGGGCCATGTTGTCCGCCAGCCTCTTGCATTCCCGTGTGTGTGGGTGTGTGTGTGTGTGTGTGGGGGGGGGGGGGGTGTTATGATGTTGTGACTCCTGTCACTCTCTCTGCACTAGTGGAAGAACAGGCACTTCTCCTTAGCCCCGACTGTTGGAACCCCCTTCGGGCCCAGGTGTCTCCGTGTGTTGTTTGTAGGTGTGTTTGTTATGTTGTTTGTAGTTATGGCGTGCGTCCTTACGGAGGACAGTGAGACCTTAACAAGTGAAAAGCAAAGAATGACGCATCAAAACACCGACCGGTCCGGTTGGTTCTGGTAGCCGTGGTGGTCTTCTGGAGACGAGAGACTGACTGTCGGCTGTTTGATCAAGTCCAGTCCAGGAGGAAAGTCTTCTGAGCTCCACACTGTTGGTCTGAATGAGGCATTGCCTGGGAAGTTCTATGAGTCCAATCAGATGTGCTACAGCAAGCCGTTTAACATATAACAGACAGCTTGTTATATAAGTTATATATATATATATATATATATATATATTGTTATATTTATGTTTGGTTTCTTGGATCCTTCCTCCTAGCGCATCCTGTAATCACTTTTTACTAGTGTACTAACGTCTTACTATAGTAAGACGTTAGTACACTAGTGTACACTAGTCGGACTAACTAACAAGCAAACAATCTACTACTTATAAGTAGTAGATTGTCTACTACTTATAAGTAGTAGATTGTTTGCTTGTTAGTTAGTCCGATGTTGTTTGCCAACTTATTGTACTTTTAGCTTATTGTACTTTTACCTGAGCACTGGCTCAGATCTTGGAGACTTGTTAGGAATGAAATGCACTTTTGACTTCTGGTGATGAATTGTTTTCCTACCTTCCTTTGTTGAACGCACTACCGTAAGTCGCTTTGGATAAAAGCGTCAATGACTGTAATGCAATGTATAATGTGCATCGTCATTTACATCATATATATATGTGTGTGTGTATGTATGTATGTATGTATGTATATATATATATATATACACACACATGGTTATGTAGTCTGTTATTGCTTGTTGGTTACTGCTTGTTCTTTGTGCCAGAGAGAACTACGTAAGTATGAACTAAGTATAACGTGTCGTCCTGTAGCTAGATAAGAGGGATGAGCCTTGGGCGTCTGGGACTGGGACAGGTTTGGTGATAACACACTCTATCAGCAGGCATGTTAAGAGGCAGGATCCTCGTTCTATTAACGGTGACTAGCGGAGCACTAACGGCAACTGTTCCCCGTGTTCCTCCCTAGCAGACAGTGACAGACAGCCCCACAACACGTACCGTTGTCTGGGGGCGTGGAAGGTGGAGCGCTCTCGGGTGGAGGATTTGTTTGAATTGAACAGGGTGGTGTTAAAATGGTTCATGTCGCAATCCAGTCAGATTTAGTTGTATAGCCCTTAATCACACGTCCAGCCTGGAAGAGCTTCACATCACGACACCCTCCTAACACTCAACCTGGAGACACTCCCTAAACCTAGAGGGAACTAACCTTGAGAAGGAAAGTGTTTTTGGGAATTCAATGATTCACCTGATTGTATTCACATTAGGTGACTTGTATATATATATATATATATAGTACATTAAAAACATTAATTAAAAGTTATGACTTGAATCCTCTAATAATTCATCACAAACTAAAAGTAGTTTGTGTAGGCAACGGAAAACACTATTCTTCTAATGTGTTTTGTGGTGGTGGCAGAAGTCAAACCAAAGTCCTATTTCCCAAACTGAAATACCAAATATTGCATGCTTGAGGTGTATGTATATCACGTGAATTGCAATGTACAGAAGTGTGTCTTGTGTCTCTATCCAACACAAGTCTAGTAGTCTCTGTGCTAAATGTGGAGGTGTCTGTGTGTCTTATCTGTCAGGACAGAAGAATGGAGATAAACTGTGAAATGCTAGGCTCCATAGAAGGACTCTAACAGCCAAAGGTCCTGGATCTGACCTCAGGGTAGACAGATTAAACCTCCAGAGGCTTCCTAATATGGAGCACGGGAACCCTTTATAAAGACGCCCCGGGGGAGGATGAGCAGAGTGGACATCACGTCTTCAGCCAGTGTCATCCCGACCTACCAGGACTCTGTTTTACCACTGCCTCCACCATGGGTGAAGCTCTAATGGCCGAGTTTGGAAAGGCTGCTTGCTTCCTCAGGAAGTCCGACAAGGAGCGCCTGGAAGCCCAAACCAGGGCTTTCGACATCAAAACGGAGTGCTTCGTCGTAGATGATAAAGTGGAATATGTCAAGGGCCAGATCCAAAGCAAGGACGGAGGGAAGGTTGTGGTCAAAAAGGAAGATGGCACTATAGTGACTGTGAAGGATTCTGAAGTCCATCCACAGAACCCTCCAAAGTATGATAAAATTGAGGACATGGCCATGTTCACCTTTCTCCACGAGCCCGCTGTGCTGTTCAACCTTAAGGAGCGTTACGCTGCCTGGATGATCTACACCTACTCTGGCCTCTTCTGTGTCACCGTCAACCCCTACAAGTTGCTCCCGGTATACGACACTGATGTGGTCTCGGCCTACCGAGGGAAGAAGAGGACTGAAGCTCCTCCCCACATCTTCTCCATCTCAGATAACGCCTACCAGTACATGCTCACTGACCGGGAGAACCAGTCGGTACTCATCACTGGAGAGTCTGGCGCAGGGAAGACCGTCAACACCAAGCGAGTCATCCAGTACTTTGCCAGCATCGCTGCGGTCGGTGGTGCAGTTAAGAAGGACCCCAGCAAAGGAACTCTGGAGGATCAAATCATCCAGGCCAACCCTGCCCTGGAGGCCTTTGGTAACGCCAAAACCCTGAGAAATGACAACTCCTCCCGTTTTGGAAAGTTCATCCGGATTCACTTTGGGAACAGCGGCAAGCTGAGCTCTGCGGACATCGAGACCTACCTGCTGGAAAAGTCCAGGGTCACTTTCCAGCTCAAGTCAGAGAGGAACTATCACATATTCTTCCAGATCTTGTCCAATCAGAAGCCGGAGCTGCTGGACATGATGCTGATAACCAACAACCCGTATGATTACTCCTACATCTCCCAAGGAGAGGTAACCGTAGCCTCCATCAATGACTCTGAGGAGCTCATGGCCACCGACAGTGCATTTGATGTCCTTGGCTTCACCCTGGAAGAGAAGATGGGGGTGTACAAGCTGACTGGTGCCATCATGCACTTCGGAAACATGAGGTTCAAGCAGAAGCAGCGCGAGGAGCAGGCTGAGTCAGACGGGACTGAAGCAGCTGACAAATCAGCGTACCTCATGGGTTTGAACTCTGCAGACCTCATCAAAGGGCTCTGCCACCCCAGGGTGAAGGTAGGAAATGAATATGTTACCAAAGGTCAAGGGGTTGACCAAGTCTACTACTCCCTAGGTGCACTGGCTAAGTCAGTGTATGAGAACATGTTTAACTGGATGGTAGTGCGAATCAACCACTCCCTGGAAACCAAGCAGCACAGACAGCACTTCATAGGAGTGCTGGACATTGCAGGTTTTGAGATATTTGACTTCAATACCTTTGAGCAGATGTGCATTAATTTCACCAATGAAAAACTGCAACAGTTTTTCAATCACCACATGTTCGTCCTGGAACAAGAGGAGTACAAGAAAGAAGGCATTGACTGGGAGTTCATTGACTTTGGAATGGACTTGCAAGCCTGCATTGATCTCATTGAGAAGCCCCTAGGTATCATGTCTATTTTAGAGGAAGAGTGCATGTTCCCAAAGGCCAGTGACCAGACGTTCAAGTCCAAGCTCTATGACAATCACCTGGGCAAAAACAAAATGTTTGAGAAGCCGAGAGCAGCAAAGGGAAAAGCAGAGGCTCACTTTGCCCTGGTTCACTATGCTGGCACGGTGGACTACAATATCACCAACTGGCTGGTGAAAAACAAAGATCCTTTGAATGAGTCAGTATTGGGGCTTTTCCAGAAGTCCTCCCTCAAGCTCCTCAGTGTGCTCTTCTCTAACTTTGCGGGTTCTGATGCGGACAAGGGGAGTGGCAAAGGTGCCAAAAAGAAAGGCTCCTCCTTCCAGACGGTATCAGCCCTTCACAGAGAAAATCTGAATAAGCTCATGACAAACCTGAAGACCACACATCCACACTTTGTTCGCTGTCTGATTCCTAATGAGACGAAAATTCCAGGAATCATGGACCACTGCCTGGTGATGCACCAGCTCCGCTGTAACGGCGTTCTGGAAGGCATCAGGATCTGCAGGAAGGGCTTTCCCAACAGGGTTCTGTACGGTGACTTCAAACAGCGTTACCGAATCTTAAACGCTTCTGCCATTCCCGATGGACAGTTTATGGACAGCAAAAAAAGCGCAGAGAAGCTGCTGGGCTCACTGGATATTGACCACACCCAGTACAGGTTTGGTGATACCAAGGTCTTCTTCAAGGCAGGTTTGCTGGGTACATTAGAGGAGATGCGTGATGAGCAGCTGTCCCGCATTATCACCAGGATCCAAGCCAACGCCAGGGCCATTTTAATGAGGGCGGAGTTTGCCAAACTTGTGGAGCGCAGAGATGCTCTGCTGCTGATTCAGTGGAACCTTCGTTCCTTCCTTGGGGTGAAGAACTGGCCTTGGATGATGCTTTTCTTCAAGATCAAGCCCTTGCTAAAGAGTGCTGAATCTGAGAAGGAAATGGCCAACATGAAAGATGAATTTCACAAGCTGAAGGAAGCCTTGGAAAAATCTGAGGCTCGGCGGAAGGAACTAGAGGAGAAAATGGTCACTGTTCTCCAAGAGAAGAATGACCTGAATTTGCATATTCAGTCTGAACAAGATACATTAACAGACGCTGAAGAGCGCTGTGAACAGCTCATTAAGAGTAAGATTCAACAGGAAGCCAAGTTAAAAGAGATAACTGAAAGAATGGAGGATGAGGAAGAGATGAACGCTGATCTCACAGCTAAAAGGCGGAAGCTCGAAGACGAGTGCTCTGAGCTGAAAAAAGACATCGATGACCTTGAGCTGACATTAGCCAAGGTTGAAAAGGAGAAACACGCCACTGAAAACAAAGTGAAGAATCTGACGGAGGAGCTGGCATCTCAGGATGACAACATCCTGAAGCTGAGCAAGGAGAAGAAAGGGTTACAGGAGGCCCACCAGCAGGCTCTGGACGACCTTCAGAGTGAAGAGGACAAGGCTAACACCCTCACCAAGGCCAAGATCAAGCTGGAGCAGCAGGTAGACGACCTGGAGGGTTCCTTGGAACAAGAAAAGAAAGTCAGGATGGAACTGGAACGTTCGAAGCGAAAGCTTGAAGGTGACCTGAAACTCAGCCAGGAGAGCGTGATGGACCTTGAGAATGACAAACAGCAAATAGAGGAGAAGCTGAAAAAGAAAGACTTTGAAACATCGCAGTTGAACGGACGGATAGAAGATGAGCAAGTGGTTGGTGTCCAGCTGCAGAAGAAGCTGAAGGAGAACCAGGCGAGGATTGAGGAGCTTGAAGAGGAGCTTGATGCTGAGCGTGCAGCCCGGGCCAAAGTGGAGAAGCAGCGATCAGATCTTTCTCGTGAGCTGGAGGACATCAGTGAGCGTCTGGAAGAGGCCGGAGGGGCCAGCTCAGCTCAAGTGGAGCTCAACAAGAAGAGAGATGGTGAATACCAGAAGATACGCAGGGAGTTAGAAGAGTCTACACTTCAACACGAGGCTACCGCTGCAGCACTGAGGAAAAAGCATGCTGATAGTGTTGCTGAACTGGGCGAACAGATTGACAACCTACAGCGTGTCAAGCAGAAACTGGAAAAAGAAAAAACTGAACTGAAATTGGAGCTAGATGACCTATCATCCAACATGGAGAGTGTGGCAAAAAACAAGTCCAATATTGAGAAGATATGCCGCTCAATGGAGGACAATATGAATGAGTACAAGAGCAAGTATGAGGAGGCTCAGAGAACGATCAATGACTTCACCACCCTAAGAGCCAAACTCCTCACTGAGAACGGGGAGCTAGGACGCCAGCTGGAGGAGAAGGAGTGCCTGGTGTCACAGCTCACCAGGGGTAAGAGCTCCTACACCCAGCAGCTGGAAGATCTCCGCAGGCAGCTGGAGGAGGAGGTCAAGGCAAAGAACGCCCTGGCCCACGCTGTGCAGTCGGCTCGTCACGACTGTGATCTCCTGAGAGAGCAGTTTGAAGAGGAGCAGGAGGCCAAGGCTGAGCTGCAGAGGGCGCTGTCCAAAGCCAACATTGAAGTCTCAACCTGGCGGACCAAATATGAAACAGATGGAATCCAGCGTACCGAGGAGTTAGAAGAGGCCAAGAAGAAGCTTGTCCAGCGTCTTCAGGAGGCAGAAGAAGGCATCGAGGCTGTGAACGCAAAGTGTTCCTCCCTGGAGAAGACCAAACACCGCCTCCAAAATGAAATCGAAGATCTCATGTTGGACCTTGAACGATCCAATGCAGCATCCACAGCTCTGGACAAAAAGCAGCGGTCATTTGACAAAGTGTTGGCCGAATGGAAGCAGAAGTTTGAGGAGTCGCAGTGTGAGCTGGAGGCGAGCCAGAAGGAGGCTCGCTCTCAGAGCACAGAGCTCTTCAAGCTGAAAAACGCCTACGAGGAGTGTCTGGATCAACTAGAGACCATCAAGAGAGAGCACAAGATCCTCCAGGAGGAGATCTCAGACCTCACTGACCAGCTTGGAGAGGGCAGGAAGAACGCTCATGAGCTGGAAAAGCTCCGGAAGCAGCTGGAACAGGAGAAGACCGAGCTCCAATCAGCACTGGAGGAGGCAGAGGGCTCTCTGGAGCATGAGGAGGGAAAGATCCTCCGGGCCCAGCTGGAGTTCAACCAAGTGAAGGCCGACATGGAGCGGAAAGTGTCTGAGAAGGACGAGGAGACAGATCAGGCCAAGAGGAACTACCAACGGATCATCGAGTCCCTCCAGTCTTCTCTGGAATCTGAGACAAGGAGCCGCAATGAGGCACTCCGTGTTAAAAAGAAGATGGAGGGCGACCTCAACGAGATGGAGGTCCAGCTCAGCCTGGCAAACCGACAGGCAGCTGATGCGCAGAAGCAGGTCAAAATCCTCCAGGCATTCCTGAAAGATACTCAGATACACCTAGATGATGTATCCCATGGGAACGATGATCTCCGAGAGAACATGGCTCTGGTGGAACGGCGGAATGCTTTGATCCAGGCGGAGCTGGAGGAAGTAAGGTCGGCTCTGGAGCAGACGGAACGAGTCAGAAAGCTGGCGGAGCAGGAACTGACCGACACCACAGAACGCATGCAGCTGCTTCACTCGCAGAACACCAGCCTAATCAACCAAAAGAAGAAGCATGAGGCGGATCTTCTCCACCTCCAGACAGAGGTGGAGGAGGCCATACAGGAGAACCGCAATGCTGAAGAGAAGGCCAAGAAAGCCATTACAGATGCGGCCATGATGGCGGAGGAGCTGAAGAAGGAGCAGGACACCAGCACCCATCTGGAGCGCATGAAGAAGAACATGGAGCAGACTATCAAGGACCTGCAGCACCGCCTGGATGAAGCAGAGCAGGTTGCCATGAAGGGTGGGAAAAAGCAGCTTCAGAAGCTGGAGGGACGCATAAAGGAGCTGGAGGCCGAGCTGGAGGCCGAGCAGAAAACAGGCTCTGAGTCTGTCAAGGGGGTGCGCAAGTATGAGCGCCGCATCAAAGAGCTCACCTACCAAACGGAGGAGGACCGCAAAAACCTGGCCCGCATACAGGACCTGGTGGACAAGCTGCAGCTGAAGGTGAAGTCCTACAAACGCTCAGCTGAGGAGGCCGAGGAGGCATCTAACGTCCACATGGCCAAGCTCCGTAAACTACAGCATGAGCTGGATGAAGCCGAGGAGCGGGCAGACATCGCAGAATCTCAGGTGAACAAGCTGCGGGCGAAGACCAGAGACAGCTCCTCCAAGAAGGGTCTGGACGAATAACACGCCCACTAAAGGTGAGTCACGGACAACAAACCTGTTACTGCATTCTGCATTCTGGCAAAAAACTGAATCGTTCTTTACTACTTCTCATTTTCATCTGCTGTCCCTGGGCAGGTTGACGTTTATACACCAGCACATATAGATCATCAAATGTTGAAACTGAAGATCAAGTCCTAAGATGTGACATGTTGCTTTTCTTCCTCTCCATAGATTCTTCGTTTGGATGACGTGATGCGTCTGTGGCCATGGGAACCACAGCTAGCAGCCTGCCTTGCCCTAGCAGTGCCTAAAGTATTAAAGTATTCATAGCTACAACTGCTTGTTCAATGCTTTATACAGAAACAAAATATATTTCAACCAGTGGGTTCTCCAAAATTTACATTTAAGGGATTTTATTTCACATGACATATTTTAAGTGTTTGTATTGATGTGGCACACTTCCTCACCAGTGCAGATGGTCGGTGTGTCGTTTTGGTATTAGTTACACCTGTAACTCACCTGTTCACCGATTTGCGGATTGATTGACTGAAGGAGAGCTTGTTGGGATGTTTTCTGTTCACCGCTTGAAACTGAAATGAATAGCTTTATAGAAAGTTGTTTTTGACTTAGTCTGTTACAGTTCATTGTTTGAATCTGAAATAAATGAGTAAACCATGTCTCTGGACAGAAAATAATTTAACAGTGAACACAATTAATATAGTATAAATATAAATGACTGGTCAGAAGTAACCCTGTAAGATTTGGATGGCCCTTTAAATAACATTATTCTAGAGCAAAGACAAACTGTTGTCTAGCAGCTAATTCCTATGATAATGTAGGTCTAATTAACCAAAGAAAACAGAACAAGTAGCCTAATACCACACAATGCGTCCATTCGTAATGCTTACTGTGTCAGAATAAATTTGTCAAAATAATACAAAAAAATGAATTCATCAGGGTTTCGTCATTTCTGTAGGCTAAAGAACGTTTGTGAAATGTTGAAAGCAGCACTTTCTTCTAGTGGCCAGCTAAACCTACTGCAATGTGGATCTATGTAATATACACATTAGTTGGCCAATTCAGAATCAAACTGTGTGATTAATGCAATGCTCAAGAGCCAATTGAGTCATTCATGTTATCCATTATATTACCTTGAATTAGTTATTGTTAAATTAATATATAACTTCAATAATAATTGTGTGTTGCAACATTACTATTAAACCAGGGTGGCAGTAAATTAGCCCCTTTTTCAATAATACAACTGACCCTTGATTAACAGGGATAGGTTAGGACATCATCCTTGGTGTCGCCGACCGGTCGGTAGACAGACATTCGAGAATCAAACCCTGTACCTTCCATCTGGGAGTTGAAAACACAAGCGCTGAACCTTGAACCTGAGCTCTGACCCCACTTAGGAGAGCAGTTTGACCTTTGACACAAAACTAAATTATTGGAGGTTACGACAAGACAAACTAAAGAAGAAAGAACAAAGAAAAAAAACACGTGGACAACAAGTTTACTTGGTTTTATGATTTTAAGGAAGGAGCTCGGAAAATACATTTGGATCACATCATCATAAGTCATAAGTTAGTGAACTCAGTGATGTAGAAAACACTCAGGTGAGCTGTATGTATTAAGATGGGTATAGATGCACTATATCCCTGTAGGACCCCATACTTGTAGGCTATCCTGGCCCCCTATACTTAGTCATCCAGGACCAGTGTATCACTCACTATGGGATCACGCAATTCAGTACACCGGATCTGAACTTCTAAAGATGGGCGCCTGAGGGAGTCATGGGTTGACAGTGTTCACACAACGTGGGTGAAATGTAAAATGTGTAATTAATCAGATCAATCGTAGCTTGTATGCATTAGGGATGAAGACGCTTTAAAATGACCACGTGGTTGCTCCAACAAACTCTTAGTCCTGCATGTATATATGGTATTGAATGAGGCATTAAAGACCACCTAGCAAAGAACTAAACATCTAAACACAGAACCTCGTGATGTGCTTCAAGTTGTAGTGGCGCGTCATATCCTTCCGCAGGCGGAACTTCTCGCCGCAGACGCCGCAGACGTACAGGTGCACGTCCATGTGGCTCTTCAGCTGCTCGGCGTCGGGGAACACCTGGAAGCACACATGGCAGATGGCCTCGCCGGCCGCCAGGTGTGAGATCATGTGGCGCACGTGGTGGTGCTTGAGGAAGGTGCCATGGTCGCACACCGGACACACATAGCGCGCCGTGCCCCTGTGCATGTCGGTGTGCAGCCGCAGCTGCCGTTCGCGCAGGAACTGCTTGCCGCACGTCTGGCAGGTGAACTGCTTCTCGCGCGTGTGTACGGTGGAGTGCTCCCGCAGGTGGCACCGCTGGAAGAAGCCCTTACCGCAGAGATTGCAGATGTGTTTGCGGCGGTGGTCCGGCCGCCCGGCCTCCAAGGGCCGCTCGTCGCAGGTGAGTGCGTGCTCCAGGGCCAGGCTCTCGCTGCGAAACACCACGCCACAGTGGAGGCACAAGGCCAGGTCCGGCATACCCGCCACCGACGCCCGGGCCGCCTCGGCCTCGTCCTCCTCATCGTCCTCGTCCTCATCGTCCTCCTCCTCCTTCTCCTCCAGCAGAGAGGAGTCGTCCTCGCCGTGGGAGTCCGACTCCCGCGACTCGCCGCAGCGCTCTGCATGCTTTTGCAGCTGCAGGCCCTTGATGAGGACCCGGCCGCAGCGGCCGCAGGCACAGAGGTCCCCCATGTGGTTGGAGAGATAGTGGGCCGAGCGGTCCTCCGACGTCAGCTCCACGCCGCAGAGCTCGCAAGGGCCACATTCCTCGTCCTCTGCCTCCTGCTTCACCTTCCGCAGTTTTACAGGGATCCCCGAGTCGTCGCTGCCGGACATGTGGCCTTCGATAGGCTGGCGACACACGTCCTCCATGCGAGAGAAGCCCGGCACCGGGTCCCCACCATCCACCGGGTCCCCCCCGTCATCTTTCTCCTTTAGTGTGTCCGTCACCCTGCCCGCGCAGTCCGAGGCTATCTCGGGGGAAGGGGTCTCCTCCGGTTCAGTCTTGATGAAAACCGTCTTGGCAGGTACGCCGGGTAGGCTGTGGTCGGTCCCCGTGGCCACCGGCTGGATCATGGCATCGACCGGGTCCTCGGTCCACTCCTCCTTGACCACGACCTGGTGCTCATCCAGGCCGTCTGACGTGGAGCTCTCCGCCTTACTGGAGTCGTCGGCCTCGGCGCGGGGCACCGGGAACGCCTTGCGGTTGGTGCACGTCAGGATGTGCTCGATGAGCAGCTTCTCACAGCTGAACACAAAGCCGCAGTCGTCACAGGTGTAGGTGCGGCCGAACCGAGGGCGCTCCTTCAGGCCGCCGCTCCTGCCCACGCCCCCTGACCTCTTCCTGAGGCCGCACGGCTGATCGGCCAGGCTGTCGACCACCACCAGGGGCAGGGCAACGGGGATCATAGGAGGAGCGGCGGCGGCGGCGGCGACGACCATCACGGCCGGCTCCTCCTCAGCCGGTGCCGCGGGCCGGATCACGGGGGCGGGAGACGCCTGGTGGGTAGCGACACTCCCGCTGGCGGCGGTCTTGGCACGGTCCACCTCCGCCACGGGCCTCTGCTGCTCGTACATTCGCACGCCAAACATCATCTTCCCTGGCGTGGGTGCCGGTGCCGGTGCCAGTGCCGTGCCGGTGCAGGCGCGGCCGAAGAGGAGCTGGACGAAGAGGACGAGGAGGCGGAGGAAGAGGGCGTCAGGTTGGAACCCTGCACGTCCCTCAGGTCGTCCAGCGAGTCGGGGACGTAGTACATCTGCAGATGGGCCATGGACGCCTTGAGTTCCTCAAACTCGTAGCTTCCCACCACGATCCTCCCCAGGTACATAAGCTGCAGAATGAGGTCGAAGCACTCGGCGCCGATGCGCATGTTGCTCAGGTCCAGGCGCCCGGCCGCCTGCTGGTCGCGGATGAACATCATCCGGAAGTAGGAGCTGCAGGCCGCCAGCACTGCCTTGTGCGCCCGGAAGTAGATATCCCCGATGGAGATGCAGCAGTCGCACAGGAAGCCCCACTCCCGCTGGTTGTTGAGCTGCTGGAGGACATGCTCGCTGTGGCTCGGCCTGACCATCGCCCCGGCCATCGCCCCCCCCTGCGGAGCAACACACACAGCGCGGTTAACGACAAGAGACACCATTTGCTCTACTCTGATAAACTAGTGATATATACGCAACAATGACAAACAATGGGCCTCGTCCGTCACGTCTGTCCCATCCTTTCCGAGAAAAACTACTTGTTCTGTCCTTGCAGAGGTCCAAGACCTCCTTAAAACGGCAGACGTATTAAACATACACAAACAAATGCCCAACTTGACACACGTGGCCTCTTTCATATTAGTTACACCAACAGCTGTTCCACAACAGTGGTATAGCCGACGGCCCTTTAAAACCACAATGACCTGAATTACCATACTCCTATGGCAGAACAATGAAAACACAGCATCCTTAGAAATAGCTCGGCAACACCCTACACCCTTAACCGCGTTGGCTTAGCAGCACCTACACCACCCATCCAGTAGGCCTTACACGGGTACCATTTGTTGACTACAATACTAGTCTCTGCAAGTCTGTACTTTTCTTTGGACTACAACTGCCACACACTATATCAAATAAATATAAATTAAAGTGAAAACGAAAAGTAGGCTACAACCTACATTGTATATGTAGATACCGTGCCCTTGTTTATGTGTTGATGGTATATGACGTTTAGCCTAATGTTAACCAAATGGTTGATGAACAGTGGCATTTTTTCTTACATTGTAGTTTATATTGTTATGTTATCATATATACACGTAGGCTAAAACACATCGCAGCCCGACCCACACGCACCGCCATTGGCCAGATGGACCTGCGGTCGTGGGGGAATGCAACGCGCGTTGGAGTTGGAAAGCAAAATGGAGCTGGCGGTGTTGTCGGAGCTCTCACGCAAGCACTGCTTCCCGCATTCAATGCGCGCGAGCGCGAGCGAGCGAGAGACTGAGCGAGAGAAAGAGAGAGTCAAAGACACACACACACACACGGGATTGAGAGAGAGAGAGAGAGAGAGAGAGAGAGAGAGAGAGAGAGAGAGAGAGAGAGAGAGAGAGAGAGAGAGAGAGAGAGAGAGAGAGAGAGAGAGAGAGAGAGAGAGAGCCACACACAGAGAGAGAGAGCCACACACACACATAAAGAGAGAGAGAGAGAGACACACACACACACACACATAAAGAGAGAGCGACACGAGAGAGAAAACGCACGGATATTTTCCCCTCTAAACCCCGTCCATCGCCACTCACCGAGAATACCAAAAGGCCCACTGGACACCGTGTGGTCGTCGAATGGAAGTCGGGCGTCCGAAGCTCGGCGGTCTGACGTCTTTAATCCCCGCGGAAAGTGGAGAAAAACGGCTCGTCGCGCGGGCGAAGCCCCTCTCTCTACAGCAGCGGATGAAAGCACTTCCGCACAGTCTGGCTGCGCGCTCCCCGCACGAGGCCGCCCTCCCCGTCCTGCCCCGCCACGCAAATCCACGCAAAACCACTTCCACCTCTCACGCACTGCGACCCGCTGACGTGAAAGGCCTACCGGTTGTTCATATGTAATGCAGTGTGATATAGACCTATGTCACGTTCTATGCCACACATCTCCCTCGTCGCGGTGCTATTGTAGTATGATTTGTAGAGTGATGATTTGTAGAGTTGTTTACATTTACATTTTTTTTTAAGTATGATTTGTACGTTTGATTTGCCGAGGGACATGCTTTTAATGTCTGTCTAAAGCAAGAGGAAAATAACAATGGCCCCGTTGCCATTAAGCATTATGGTCGAGTTATGGGAGTGATATGTTTGAGTCAGGCCTATACATATTCATACATATTGATATAGAGTGGCTGGACGGAGCAAGGCATCAACAGAGGAGAGTAAAGAAGCGCTTTATTGACTGGGAAAATATTGAGACTGTGCCAAAGCGCCACACACACACACACACACACAGTACAGTAGGACCTACGAGTAGTATTTCTCGTGTAAACAGTACAGACATACAGTAGAGTCACGTGACTACGTAGCCGATCTCGGAGGCAGCAAGACACGCGAGATCCCGCGAGATTTTCCCTGCAGCAACAAATAGACGGGGCTCCACATAAAGATTTATCGGACCTTTATCGATGGGGAACAATCCGATTTACGGAGATCAATAAACACGGCGTCCATGCGCGATGTCGTGATCCGCTGTGCGTCTCTCTCTCTCCTCTCTCTCTCTCTCTATCAGGATGCTGTCCAGACATGGATTTCGCGTCATTGAGACGGAATTACAATTTCTCCCGTCGGAACCTAACACTTGAGCCCCGCGGAGGACGCAGAATCGATTATCTGGGGCGCGCGGCTCGTCACCTGCAGGTCTCGTCCGTTACCAACGGTTTGTCTCCCGTTACCGCGCGTCTCCTTCAGTGCTCACCGCTAAATGCTTTGTCGGGTTGTCTTGTCTTCTTCTCCCCATCCCTGTGGGTGTGTGTGTGTGTTTTTTTTTAATTTAGGGCCGCGACAATGCAATAATAAAAAAAGTGTCCGTTATGGTGCGCGTTGGTTCAGTGAGAGCAGGGACGTCATCAACACGCACGGACCGTAGTCTGTATGACGGAGTGTTGTAAAACGAACTGTGGGAAAATCTCATTGAAGGTTCGGGGTGTGTGTGTGTGTGTGTGTGCGCGCGTGTGTGTGTGTGTGGCAGGTGGAGTTTAAACAATGTTTGTGTAGTAGGTGGAGTTTAAACTGTGTGTGTGTGTGTGTGTGTGGTGGTGTGTGTGGTGTGTGTGTGTGGCAGGTGGAGTGTGTGTAAGCGATGTGTGTGTGTGTGTGTGCAGTGGAGGTGGAGTTTAAACAATGTGTGTGTGTGTGTGTGCAGTGGAGGTGGAGTTTAAACAATGTGTGTGTTTGTGCAGTAGGTGGAGTTTAAACAATGTCTGTGTGGCAGGTGGAGTTTAAACAATATGTTTGTGTAGTAGGTGGAGTTTAAACAATGTGTTTGTGTTTATAGCAGGTGGAGTAAAAAACTGTGTTTGTGTAGTAGGTGGAGTTTAAACAGTGTGTGTGTGTGTGTGTGTGTGTGCGTGTGTGTGTCATGTGGACTCTCATTAGTGTGTGTTTATCGGAGTGTCCAGCAGGGGAGGTCTAAACAGTGTGTGTGTGTGTGTGTATCCACCAGGTAACCATGGACAGTGTCTCCAGCCACAGTCTCTTCCTGCTGCAGCAGCTCAACATCCAGCGGGAGTTTGGCTTCCTGTGTGACTGCACGGTTGCCATCGGCAACGTGTTCTTCAAGGCCCACCGGGCGGTGCTGGCCTCTTTCTCAAACTACTTCAAGATGATCTTCATCCACCAGTCCAGGTCGGAACCCGTCGGATCCAACAGAACACATAAAAAAACGCTTTAGTTGAACCGATTTTGAGTGGATCCTGTTTAGTTGAACCTGCTTAGTGGAACCTGTTTAGTTGAACCGGCTTAGTGGATCTGGTTTAGTTGAACCAGCTCAGTGGATCCGGTTTAGTTGAACCGGCTTTATTCAACCGGCTTAAAACGCTGGCATACGTCAAATAAGTTATGGGTACGTTTTGTATAAGTTAAGTGCACGCTGAAGCGTGCTGGTATACGTCGTAGTACGGCATACAGGCCATAAGTTGGAGGTAAATTATGCGATCGTTCACACAAGTAACTTGTAATGTACTCCATAAGTCGAAATACGTCGAGATAATGTCTAGCGCCCACAGCCAGGGGACTTATTGGCAGCGTTCTTCGAGGTTTTCTTCGGCATGACGGTGATATTGATACGGTGATATTGATACGGTGATGTTGATACTGCGATGTCTAGTGCCGTTATGATTTGAAACGTACAAGTACAAGTATATAGGAATGCTTACTCCCCATTCCCTCCCGCAGTATACATCTACAAAACAATACCATACAAATATAAATAACATATACAATCGTTAGTTATATATAAGTTACTAATACGTTATGTATACATATGTATAAAAAAATTGTTCAGCGTATGCCAGCGTTTCAGAGACATTTTGATATGTTGGCATTCGCTGGCTAATTCGTCAAGGTGTGACAGGGCCTTTATTAGCTTGTTTCTTGGCCGTGTCTTGGCCTCCCCATTTGTCGTTGCACACACATGATGTGTGTGTTGATGTGTGTGTTGATGTGTGTTTTGATGTGTGTTTTGATGTGTGTGTTGATGTGTGTCGGCAGCGAGTGCATCAAGATCCAGCCCAGCGACATCCAGCCCGACGTGTTCAGCTACCTGCTGCACATCATGTACACGGGGCTGTGCCCGAAGCAGACGGTGGACCGGGCGCGGCTGCACCACGGCATCAAGTTCCTCCACGCCTACCAGCTGTGCCGCAAGGCCGGCGAGGGGGCGTCGGAGGGCGGGCCCGGCGAGGACACGCCCCCACGCATGTCCAACCTCTATGGCATCCAGATCTCCTCCCAGCTGGGGGGGAAGGACGGAGCCGCCGCCGCCGCCGCCGGGCCCAAGGCCGGAGGGACCGGCGCGGGGGGGCCCAGAGGGGGAGCGGGCGGGGGCCCCGCCCAGGTGTCCCTGGCGGCGGAGGGGGTGCCCGCCTCCTCCTCGTCCTCGCTCCGCCAGACCTCCACCGGCGGCGGCGTGCCACACGCCATGTCCTCGGTGGCGTCCGGGGGAGACGACTCGGACATCCTGACGCACATCAAGCAGGAGGAGGAGCGGGAGGAAGGGGGGGAAGAGGAGGAGGATGAGGAGGATACACGGGGCCTCCTAATGAAGTCCAGCCCGTCGGAGCTGCTGTGTCCACGGTGCGGGGAGCGCTGTTCGTCCCCCGGGGGCCTGCGGGACCACCTGTTCAGGACCTGCGGCCTGGCGGGGGCGGGGCCGGAGGAAGGGCTCCTGGAGTTGGAGGAGGGCAGGGGCTCCCGGGGGCCCCTGGACGCAGTGGGCCTGGAGGAGGCGCTGAGGCAGAGCCAGGCACTTGCCAATCAGCTTGCGGCTGAGCTGCGACGGAGCAGAGGAGGAGGAGGAGGGGGTAGCAGCCCTCCACCCTCGCTCCCCCCCTCCTCCTCGTCCTCCTCCTCCACCGCCCTCACCACGCAGTCCAGGAAGCGCAAGATGGCGTGCGCCGTGTGCAGCGTGCGCTTCGCCCACAAGAGTGCGCTGCAGGAGCACATGTACACGCACACGGGCAAGCCCTTACGCCTGCACCGTTACAACCGCCTCTGCAACCAGATCCTGCAGGCGGCCGGGCACTTCTGCCACGCCCCCGACGGGGGAGTGGGAGGAGGAGGTGGCACTGGCAGTGGCGGTGGTGGGGGCGGGGCATCGGACGGTGGCGTAGCGGCGGTGATGTCGGAGGAGGTGACACGAGACGTCCAGGACAACGGGAGCTCGTGCTACTCGCTGGACTCCGAGGTGTCCCAGGAGAGCGTGGACGTGGTGCCGGTGGAGTGACAACAACACCACCACCGCCGCCTCCTACTGGTCGCTTAGCAGACGCTTTTACCCAAAGAGACTTTGAGGTGAAGCCGGGGACAACCGCAGCACACGATCAATACTAGAGAAGCTACAAAAAGGGACTTATTGTGCTGCATGGCCTAGTTGTTATACAGGAACTGGAGAGGGAGCAAAAAATTGTCGAGTACAAACTAGTAAAGTATTTTGTTTTATTAGTTGTACTGCAGGAGGAGGGCATAGTGTCGTGGTTAGGGTGTTCAACTCCCAGCCCAACTACCATAAGGTACTCTGATCCCCACAAATATCCACAGCCCAACTTGTAGATGTCCTTCAGGACCAAGATGCCCCCTGACCCCTACCTGGCCCTTAATGACGTGCATCTGGATTCACTGTAACTGTGATTTTGTTGTTTCCTTGCTTCGTCACTTCCTTTGCTCTTCTTGCGCACTGATTCGTTCACTGATTCCTTAACTGAACGGCCAATCAGAGTGATCTCTCTTTCGCCGATGGCTAGTGCCGATTATGGTTCTGGAAGCTGCCGCCCAGATTTGGGTCATGTGACGCCAATTGTCGGCCCAACAGCCAACCGTGGGCTTGATGTGTCTCGGCCTTATTTCCTTTTGGTTAAGAGTCTCTGCTAAGTGACTTCATAGTAAATAGTAACACTACTGGCCCCTGCTGGAGCAGCCATGGTACTGACTGGCTGGACAAACTCTCTGAGACACAATAAATATGATGCTAAATATGAAGCTATAACTGTGAACCCGCACCAAGCGATTAGCCTCAGACTGTACATACAGAAGCTGTCTCTGTCTCTTTGATTGGCTGAGGTGTCGTGTGTCATTCTCTCTCTGGTTCACCAGCACTGATGTTTTCGTCTGTTTTCGGTTGTTTTGGATTGTGAAATGGTGTATGTGTAAAACAATATTGTGGGTCTTCTTCTGATCGTTTTAAACCCGAATGCATATTACCAGGACCGCTAAGGGCCATTATTGTCTTTGTTTTAATACATTTGCTTTTAAATGTAGCTTGCTTTATTGAAACTTGAAATCATGAAGCGATAAATTCAAGAATTCAAGAAGCTCCCCCCTAAACACCTGATTAGTGAGACTAATCCTGTGCCTAAAGTCTAGTCGAGTCTAACTTAAGTATTAAGTATAATTGTCTAACTATAATTTTAAAGTTATGGATGAAACCTGCTGCAATCTTGGACCCACGATTGGTTTAATCTAGAACAACAATCAGACAATCAGTGTAAATAGCGTTCAGGCCAGGGGTGCAAACCTCTTCCTCCCTCTCGCTCTCTGAGCTGATGTGAATGTATTGGATGGATAGGGTCAGGTCTCACACGCTGAAAGACAACGTTATGTGGACTTTATTCCGATTTTAATGTTTTTGTAACTGTGTTCGTAACCATGTTAGATTCATTACTTCATCGGGATGAAAAATCTGTGTGTGTGGGGGGGGGGGGGGATGGGATGTTGGGGAAAATCTTCTAGGTGTGAGTGTGAAAATATCGGCGTGTGACGTTAGTAAACCAAGTGTGATTTTTCCCTCCTTATTTATATATGTCACACAAATTATTATTTTTTTCACCGAGTGAACTTTTTGTAAATAAATCTATTTTTTTTCCCAGATTCTTCTTTTAATTTGTTGAAAAAGAAAGCGATGTTGTCCCCCCCCCCCCCCCCCCCCCCTGCAATTTCAAGCTCTGGCCACCAGAGCTCACCAGACAGCTATGATCACAACACTTTTAAGAAAAGTTTTTTGCCTTCCATTATAACACTAGTGGTCTTTACTGGGGCCCTTGCCATGCGCCTGCACTTACACCTGTCCACCTGAGTTTCACTGTCCAATATACCCATGAGTTTACCTGTACAAGGTACACCTGAGCCTACCTGTACAATTTACACCTGAGTTTACCTGTACCAGATTGGTAACACAGAGTTGAACCAGATGTCTAATACCAACCTGCCGAGGTGAGCACTGACCTACTGAAATACATTTTGTAGGTCTCGACTCATGGACTCATACCATATTATTACTGCTTCTATGACAAACATGAACGTACGATTTTCTTTATTTACATGTAACCAAAATATATTGTAAATACCGGCAGTTGAAAATGCTGCCCCCTATAGGTGGTTTTACAGGTCAACATCGAGACGTGCTGCTAATTAACGGCGTGTAGGTTTGTGATTTCAAACGTTTTTGTGGTATTTAAGTCGTATGCTTGAGTTTATTACTTGTTGGTTTGCTTTTGCTTTTGAATTGGTCTTAATTGGTCAGTTTGCGTTCATTTTCGATAGCTCATTTGGAAATGGGTGTGGATTTCAACGCAATAAATACTACAGAAGGAACAAGCAACCAGGTAATACAAACCAAAAAACATTACACACACACACACCGACTCTCTCTTTCTCTCTCTGTAATATGTGTATAATAAGTTTGATATAGAACAAACGTATTTCCTTCCCTCATCCTTACATGACCTGTCTGTATTGACCTGGTGTGCCTGGTAACCGTCCTAACACATCTCTTTCGATTAGACATGTGTTGTCATGTCTAATCTAAAGAGCCATTGCTGACGACACAAGTGGTATTTTTAAAACCACATGGTGCCTCCTTATCGCTATGGTTACACTGCTTCCAAGCTGCACTCCTTTTCGCATGTTTATATATAATCTCAGGGACGAAGATGACAAAATGTGAATAAGAACCACATCCCTCACTTCGCAATTCTAACTTCTAAATTCATGTCAACTTCTCTTATCATCCCTCCATCACTCTGTCTCCTCTATCATCCCTCCATCACTCTGTCTCTCCTCTATCATCCCTCCATCACTCTGTCTCTCCTCTATCATCCCTCCATCACTCTGTCTGTCCTCTATCCTCCCTCCATCACTCTGTCTCTCCTCTATCCTCCCTCCATCACTCTGTCTCTCCTCTATCCTCCCTCCATCACTCTGTCTCTTCTCTATCATCCCTCCATCACTCTGTCTCTTCTCTATCATCCCTCCATCACTCTGTCTCTCCTCTATTATCTCCCCATTATTCTGTCTCCTCTGTTATATCTCAATCATTATGTCTTTCCATATACTACAACACAGTTGACAACTTGACCCTTTACATATTCAAAACACAAAAACCCATGAACTTCTCCAAATAATTGACAACTTTTTTTTATTTTTTTGTATTTTGTCCCAAGGTGTTAAACGCTGGCGTTCATGTGACATTGGTTGTACGGTCATATTAACATTAACATGATTACCATAGAACCATACGCCTGAGCGGAGCGGAGCAGTGCTACGCTTAGCTAGCAGTGCTGTGCTAGCACGCTAGTTAACGGCAGCCGGTAGCACGGTGCGGCGTGCGCGTGGCTCCCTGTTATGCTAAACACATAAGTTCACAATAAATCTTTCTGTCAGCTAAACTATATAATACATGTAATTACATAATGGCTTTATATAACTTTATATCATACTTTATTATATTTCACGGCAGTGACAATAAAGAAATGTTATTCTGAGTACACATTTGGATGCAAATAGCAGCCGCTGTATTTTTGGTTTTCTGGAAACAAAATGTGTCGTTCTTGGCTCGTCGGCGGCCGTCAAGTGTGACCTTGGAAGGGTCCTGATATTAGAGAGTACTGCTTCATACGCGTGTTGTGAAAACATCGTGGCCTGCATCTTCCACTCCTTTCCTGCCAACAGCAAACCACTGGGGAACACAGATCCAGGACCAGTGGTGCAACCTTTCAGCAATTTTCACACAACACAAGCGACACTCTTTCTATTAGAAAACGGCCAAGCATGACGGCTCACATTTAGGAGAATAAGTGAAACAGTGAATCACAAGACATAGGTATGCCTGCTGCTGACCTGGCCCTGTGTGTGTGTGTGTGTGTGTGTGTGTGTGTGTGTGTGTGTGTGTGTGTGTGTGTGTGTGTGTGTGTGTGTGTGTGTGTGTGTGTGTGTGATGTTAGGGTCTAAGGGTTAGATGTTAAGGACTAAGGGTTAGGTGATAAGAGGTTGAGGGTTAGATGTAAGGTACTAAGTGTAGGTGTAGGGGAATAAGGGTTAGGTGATCTGAGGTTAAGGGTAAGCTGATAAGAAGTAGGGTAGGTGTTAGGGCGTAAGGGTTAGATGTTAATGGCGAAGAGTTAGGTGATACGAGGGTTAAGGGTGAGGTCATAAGAGGGTTAAGGGTTATTGGATTAAAGATTATGGGTTAGCTGATAACAGGTTGAGGGAAGGTGCTCGGGACTAAGGATAGGTGTGAGGAACTAAGGGTTGGGCAGCGGGAGGTTAAGTGTGACGGGGTCGTGGTGGTGGTCCACACAGTTCTGCTGTTCCAACAACATTTGCTGGACAGCAGCCAACACGGCGGCCCGCACTACTGCCTGAGCAGACCTCACCAGCTCAGCCTCTCCACCATCTCCTCCTCCTCCTCCTCCTCCTCCTCCTCCTCCTCCTCCTCCTCCTCCTCCTCCTCCTCCTCCTCCTCCTCCTCCACCCTTCACCTCCCAGTCCACCTCCCCCCCGACGCCGTCCTCTAGCGAGGCCGCAGCGCCGTCCCAGTCGCACACGGCGTCCCAGTCGCACACGGCGTCCTCATCACAGCTGTTGAGGCGTATCAGCGGTACCACGGCGACAGAGAAGAGGCGGTGGTCACCGGTAACAGTGGCCGCGTCGGCCTCCGCGACAGGGAGGCCGTTGGAGAGTCCGGCGGCCCTCGCCTCCGGCTCTTCAGAGAAGCCATCTGCGGGACTCTCGTCGTCAGGAGTCAGCCGGTCAGAGGCGGCCACGGCCACATCGACCAGGTCATTATGGGCCGCGGAGGGCCTCACGGTGAGGAGGCTCTCCGCCCGGTCCCGTGACTCGTCCTCCGGCCTCTCCTCCGGGGGAAGGAGGCCGGCCCACCGCCGGGGGTCCCCCTCTGCCGGGCCGCAACATCCCAGCTGGGATTCGGTGGCGGCCTCAGGCTCCTGCACGCTCATCTCCATGACGACGGTGTCGTCAAGGTCCCCCGAATGGCGGCCGGCCTCCGTCCCAACCCGAACCGCTTCGGAAGCGCGCGCCACCCTTCCTTCGTTGGCCGACTCTGTGAGGGTCGGCGCCCGGGCATTCCCAAGCGTTTCCGACACAACCTCCTCTGCCCTGCCAGGCCCCGCCCTCGCGCCTCCTCCCCCCCGATCGCCGCCGGAGGTCAGAAGGCGACGGAGCGGCGGCGGAAGCCAGGTCAGGAGGGGGAAGCGTCTCGTTCGCTTGGCGCCGCTCTCCGGGCGCGCCCCTCCCCCCCGCCGCCGCTGCCGCCGTCTCCCAAAGCAGGTGAGGGCGGGCGAGAGAACCCTCCTCCACATTCCTCTCCTCTGGGACTTCCTCGTACCCTTGCCCTCCTCCTCCACCTCATAATCCTCGTCCGGAGAACAGCTCCCCCTGGCAGTCCGGATGTCCACACCGCAGGGGACGTCTTCTTCTTCTCTGACCTCCGTTCGGGTACCAGCGCCCCCTCCTCCTCCTCCTCCTCCTCCGGAGGCCCGTCTCTTATTGGCTTGGCTCTCTGAGCGCTTCCCGTTTCTCCCCGGTGCGGCGGCGCCCGTTGGCTTCCCCTCCAGCCCCGCCTTGTCGCCCCGCTCTGTCGCCATGGTATCGGTCTCCGCGGCAACGCTGTTGAGGGTTGCCGATGTCACCGGGTCAGCGAGGAGTGTTGCTGTTGACGATGTCACCGGGTTCTGTCCAGCTTTCCGCTCCACTAACAAACAACAAAGAGGAGGTTGTTTACCGTTAGTATGATAAGTGATAGTGTGAGGTCTCTCTCATCCATCCATCCATCCATCCATCCATCCATCCATCCATCCATCCATGCTATTGATCAATAGATCAATAGATCGGTCGA
Source organism: Muraenolepis orangiensis (assembly GCA_027704905.1). Taxonomy (NCBI): domain Eukaryota; kingdom Metazoa; phylum Chordata; class Actinopteri; order Gadiformes; family Muraenolepididae; genus Muraenolepis; species Muraenolepis orangiensis. The sequence continues at coordinate 7,645,229 of CM051019.1, forward strand.
TAGATCTGTGTATTTGTGTTGGCTTTCCCATCGTGGAAACACAACTCTTTCAGCCGTCCTTCGTATGGGACAATTTTCACTCCTCTGCCTTTAAACCTGCTTATTTTTATTTTGTATTAGTACTAGTATTTGTATGAGTATTATTAGTAATTATCCTTTTTTGATGAGGTGCTTGCAGAGAATCCCTAACCCCAAAGATGTTTTTATATAGATTTCATATCTGCCAACATCACACACACACACACACACACGGTATATAAAACCGTACTATGGTCACGTTTAACGAACCAGTATGAAGCTAAGTATGACTATTGTCATAGATATTTAAAATAAACCAGTACGATTTAAGGAACCAGGCTCCACAGCACACAGCAAAAAACGGAAACAGCTCATAGCTCCATATTATACCACTTGGACTTACTTCCACCACTATGAGCTCCACTCTCTGGACACAGGACACGCGGTCTGACCACTCAGCAAACACTTTCTTGCCTGTCGGCGTTCCGTGACAAACCACATTTAACCTTTTATCTCCACCGGTATCGCATCTCCTCTAGATACGATGCCAGGGTCCAGAAATGAACAACCCATTAAAACACATTAACTACACAACGCCACAAAGAGGGTGATAAAAACGTAAGTAATGCTTACCTCGCCTCCACGCCGGTCTCTCCGTGCACTCCTCGGTGCCTCGAGAGATGGAGACCGTGCAGCGGGTACCACGTAGCCTTCGACAGCTGCTCCCGCCCTCCCCCCTGTCGCTACGGCAACCCGGGTGATTGGCGTCTCATTTGCTGAATTATTCAAAGTGGTTAAGAGGAGAGCGAGATTGAGATGGAGGGAGTGGGATAGAGAGAGAGAGAGAGAGAGAGAGAGAGAGAGAGAGAGAGGGAGAGGGAGAGAGAGAGAGAGAGGAGAGAGAGAGAGAGAGAGAGAGAGAGAGGGGAGGGGGGGGGGGTGAGCGACAGGGAGAGGGAGAGAGAGAGAGAGAGAGAGAGAGAGAGAGAGAGAGAGAGAGAGAGAGAGAGAGAGAGAGATGAAGGAAAAGCAATAGAGAGAGAAGGAGGAGGAGAGAGGGATGGTGAGAGAGGGAGGGAAGGGAGAAAGAGGTGAGGGAGAGGGGGAGGGAGAAAGGGACAGAATGTAATCTCAGGGTAGTGCCGGCAGCATGACCGTGCCTCAGCCGTCCTGATAGGAGATTATATTTAGAAACATCAAGTTACACCACAAGTCACCGCATGCCTTTCTATAGGCCTGGTTTACGACAACAACAACAACAACAACAACAACAGGTATTGGAAACGAACATTACAAACACACTAGCATCGTTCTCCGGGTGTGTGTACTGAAGACACGTCATGAACCACCACCACCTTCCACACGTCCCTAGGATCCGTCACCCAAGACCCTGACTGTGGGAACAAGATGACAATCGAGTGGAACTTGATTATTAAGTTGTTCTGTGTGACTCTGATGTTGAGGGACCTGCGGTGGCGGTGGTGGTGGTGGTGGTGGTGGTGGCTGGTATGTCGGCTGTGTTCCGCGCGAGCCTGCTGTTCCCCCGAGACGATGCCCTCAGCTCCTACGGAACACAGAGAGCCTTCCAGAGGCGCTCTCAATATTGAGAAGCCTGACGGCTCGCTGACCTGGAAACCTGCAGTGAGCCGTGACGCAAGGCGGCGTGGTGGAAAATGTCCCAGTTCTTGGTTTTCGAGTTTGAATAATTATAGACTGATGAAATTAGATTAGCAGTCCCCCCTTATTATTCTTGATTGTATCACTCAGAAGCCTTGATAATCAATATGGCTAAAGGTTCAGCCTTGTATTGCGCCTCCATATATGTATATATCATCCACTAGTCACTTTATTGTTCTATTATTGTTCTATTATTTGTATTATTGTGGGTTTTTATTGTGTATAGTATTCTTATAATATAGTGTTTATGGTCTAGTATAGTATATTGTAGATAGTATGTAGTGTTTCTTATAGTATACTATTGTATAGTATAGTATTGAAATTCCAAATGCGGCATTCCAAGCATTCCATTGTACTTAAAGAATCTTGTATCTTGAGTAAGCAGATCAGTGATATGATGGCTTCAATTGCTATAGCAACCGTATCATCTGTTGTCTTGGAGATCCCGGACCAACGCAGTGGGTTGATTTGTATACATACATATAAGCCAGCAGAACAACATAGAACGACACACCTCCAGTAGAACAACGACAATAACCTTGGATCGAAATGTACCTTTATTTTGCCGCATTATAAATTTGACTTTGTTGGTGTGATCCATAAGTTATTATAATTCCTACACATTCCTACACATTCATTCTATGATGACTCCTTTGACCGGCCGCTGATCTGTTGATCTGTTGTTTGTCTTCTGTTCCAAGTTCTGTTGTTGTTTTCTGTGTCGATTCTTGGTATCCGTGGTTCTGTCATCCCAGCGGTCCGTTAGCTCTTTGCGGACCTCTGGTTCCGAAGGCACCTCCAGGCGCTCTGAACCGTGTTCTGCAGACAGAAGAGATGTCGTGAGGGTGGTGGGGGGGGGGGGACGCGTGTCGGGCGTCGTGTGAGTGTGTGGGTGAATACCTTCATGAGCATGGCCACCGTCATAGGCCCCACCCCCCCAGGCACGGGCGTGATGAAAGCCGCCCTCTGTTTGGCTGTCGGGTAGTGGACGTCACCCACCACTCGCGTGCCGCTCGCCTTGGTCTCGTCTGGCCGGGGCGCGAGGTAGAAGGTCGAAAAGGTTAACGGGTCAAAGGTCATATATGACGCAGTTTGATTGAGATTGAACCATGGGAAAGAGACAAATAGAGACACTATTGTTTTGAATTTATACTACACTTAACATGACCGTTTCGGTATTGTGGATACTTGCTGATGTGTGGACCTTATTGCTATTTCCGCGGTGGGAATCGTGAAAGGCCAAAGTGCTGGTGCTGTGTCTGCGTTCCGGTTACCAGGGACATAGTTGATCCCGCAATCGATGACGACGGCCCCGTCCTTCACCCACTCTCCTCTCACCATCTCTGGCCTTCCGGCACCCACCACCAAGATGTCCGCCCGACCCACCTGCACCAGGGAGCCCAGAGACAAGCTGACCTTAATGTTCATCATTTAGTGGAAACTTTTATCTATTTATTTAGTGACTTTAGATAGATTTGGACATTGAAACCAGAACTTTCCAGCTGGGAGTCAAGCACCCTGACCCTAACCTCTCTATGCTGTAAATATGATAGATAACAGGATGGTGCTTGGAGTGGTTACCTGCTCAGGTAGGTCAGTTGTTTTGGAGTGACATGTGGTAACAGTCGCATGGCTCCACAGCAGCAGGTCATGCATGGGGGCTCCGACGATCTTACTGCGGCCCACAACCACCGCATGCTTCCCTGCAACAGACACCCCTGCAGAAGACGGGAAGTCACCACCGGTCACAGGTGTGTGGAGTGTGTGGTTGGTGGCTGGTTCAATCTCCCCTGGCCCCAGTCAGACTGATTAGAGTCTGGTTGAAGCAGCCTCACCTGGCCCCAGTCAGACTGATTAGAGTCTGGTTGAAGCAGCCTCACCTGGCCCCAGTCAGACTGATAAGAGTCTGGTTGAAGCAGCCTCACCTGGCCCCAGTCAGACTGATTAGAGTCTGGTTGAAGCAGCCTCACCTGGCCCCAGTCAGACTGATTAGAGTCTGGTTGAAGCAGCCTCATCTGGCCCCAGTCAGACTGATTTGAGTCTGGTTGAAGCAGCCTCATCTGGCCCCAGTCAGACTGATTAGAGTCTGGTTGAAGCAGCCTCACCTGCCCCAGTCAGACTGATTAGAGTCTGGTTGAAGCAGCCTCACCTGGCCCCCAGTCAGACTGATTAGAGTCTGGTTGAAGCAGCCTCACCTGAGCCCCAGTCAGACTGATTAGAGTTTGGGGCTGGTCAGGCTGCACACCTGTGGGTCCTTGGTAATCAAGGCCCACAGGTTAAACCAGCCGCCACCACCATACAAACTCAGGAGGAGCGCTTGCATGTGCGTGCTCTGCTCTGTTCATCTATCATCTACACACTCTGCAATACACCTCATCACCCTGTGTCCTGTGTCCTCGGGAGGAGCCCGGCGTAGCCATTTTAAAGGCTTGTGCAGCAGTGTCTGCTACAACAGGCTCATCAAGCTTTGATTTACAAGACACTAGCTCCACACAACAATGCCTGAACTGCTGAACTTGTTCCTGAGGTGAGGTAGTCCTCACCTGTCTGGCCGATGAGCTCCATGCAGCCGTTAGGGGTGCAGGGGATGAAGCAGTTCTTCAGGTCGCCGCGAGACAGCTTCCCAGCGTTGATACTGCTGAGACTAACACACACACACACACAAACAAATGTATATACTGTTTATGTACACACATATGTATACGTGTGGTGATGTATACAGTAATATTTATATTTCATAAATGTACATGATATGATTAAGTTAAGAGGTTAAGATACACTATCAGTCATAACAGCAGATTGACTAATATTGACTTGCATGTCTCTCTCTCTCTCTCTCTCTCTCTCTCCATCTCTCTCGCTCCATCTCTCTCTTGCTCCATCTCTCTCTTGCTCCATCTCTCCTCTCTCTCTCTCTCTCTCTCTCTCTCTCTCTCCTCTCTCTCTCTCCTCTCTCTCTCTCTCTCTCTCTCTCTCTCTCTCTCTCTCTCTCTCTCTCTCTCTCTCTCTCTCTCTCTCTCTCTCTCTCTCTCTCTCTCTCTCTCTCTGATCCAGATCCAGTCCATCTGGTCATGCTGTGTATCCGGTCAGGAGCAGCAGATCTACTCCTACCTGCCGTCACACAGATGGTGCGATCAGGATTAACACGTGAGCGTAGCGTACACTGTGGAAGACAAACCGGGGGCGGAAACATAACCTATAAAAGTAAACATTTTACGATTTCATTCACAATCTACCAGTCTGGGTAGGGCATCGAATGTGGATCCTTTCAGCCAGAGGGAGTCCAGATTTGTACGCTCACATTTTGTGACAACACTACGGAAACACAACAACGTCCTAAATAGAGCCCAATAGGGTGGTGGGTGGCCCAGATCTCTCTCCCAGTACATGGTCCTCACTAGTCAGTCAAACACGGTCCTTCACTAGTCTGTCCAACACACAGCCTTTGACAAGTCTGTCCAAAACACGGCCCTTCACTAGTCAGTCCAACACGGTCCTTCACTAGTCCATCCAACACACGGCCCTTCACTAGTCTGTCCAAAACAAGGCCCTTCACTAGTCCGTCCAACACATGGTCCCTCACTAGTCCGTCCAACACACAGCCCTTCACTAGTCCGTCCAAAACACGGTCCTCACTTGTCAGTCCAACACACGGCCCTTCACTAGTCCATCCAAAGAAACCTGTCCTTCACTAGTCCGTCCAAAACAAGGCCCTTCACTAGTCCGTCCAACACACGGTCCTTCACTAGTCCGTCCAACACACGGTCCTTCACTAGTCCGTCCAACACACGGTCCTTCACTAGTCCGTCCAACACACGGTCCTTCACTAGTCCGTCCAAAAAACGACCTTTGACAAGTCTGTCCAAAACAAGGCTCTTCACTAGTCTGTCCAAAACAAGACCCTTCACTAGTCAGTCCAACACACCTACCTCACTTGTCAGTCAAACACACAGTTCTTCACTAGTCCGTCCAAAACACGGCCCTTCACGAGTCCGTCCAAAACACTTGGTTCACCCACCCGTCCACGTCTTTGTGCGGTGCGACGGCGTCGGTGACCCGCTCCGTGTCGATGGGCTGGGTGGAGTCCAGGGGAAGCTGGACGATCAGGCCGTGCACCTTCTCATCCTCGTTGATGAGCTGGATGTTGCGGAGGACCTAAATAGAAGGAGAACCGCAAGATACCACCATGTTCTTTACTTGTGCCAGACAGGATTACTGCAGGGGGCTGTCATGGCAGAAACGACTGGAATTAAAATGATTTAACTCATTAAAATACGCAAAAGCTGCACAATATATACAGAACATCATATCTTGAATCTTGTGTGTGTATATATATATATATGTGTATATATATATATATGTGTATATATATAGTATATATATATATATATATATATATATACATATATATATATACACATATACACATATACACACACAAGATTGTAGATGCAACAAGTACAATTGAATGCTTACTCCCCATTCCCTCCCGCATTATGAATTTTCTAAAACACTATGCTATAAAAATTGATATATTATATCTATTTAACACTTAAATAGATAGGTTAAGGTTGGGAAAATTATGTAATTAAAAAAAATCGAAACATTTATTCATGATGACAGGGACATCAGAAATATATTGCCTATATTCATGATTGATTCGATTTTTATTGTCTATTTATTTTTCAAATGCTATTTTCGAATAACTTAAACGTTGTTTTGGCTTTCATGCTACCATTATACACATCTGTCCATTGGACACCTGTCACACTCCTAACCGCCAAGAGACCTTTGAGACCGTAACTGTAATTAAGGGCCAGACTAATAAAATTGACTATGACTTTGGCGTCAGTGGAGGAGCGCAGCGTTAGCGTAGCCTGGCTCTAAACGGTCACCGACCTCGTCCTCCGACGCGCTGGTCGGCAGGCGGATGTGTCTGGCGTCGATTCCGATCTGAAAAACACAAAACCAGAGACGGAGGAGAGAGAAGAAGAAAAAGAAGAAGACGACATATTTTATTATCAGAGTTCTCTGTCCTTTCCTGGCATAGGAAGCTGTAGCGGTTAGCGGTCGGCTGTAGCTAGCTTCATTCGGATGATCGAGAGGTTTTTTGTTCGGTGCTGTGGTTTAGTTTATGTTTGGTAAGTCTATCAGACGTGTTTAAGGGCCCCTATATTACCACCACCAGGTGTCCATTAGCCACCATGAGTCTACCGGTTTGTGACATCACAAGTGGGAGGTTGTAACTCATGTGTCCGTGTGTTAAAGCGAGATATAGTAGCTGTAGTGTGTGGTTTTAAGCTAGTTGAGTTTTGTTTCGGTTTGACCGATTTGACTCGGTTTGACTCAGTTTGACCCGGTGTCCTCGACGGTGACCTCGACGCTATGTGGACGGATGCGTCTTACCTCCGCGGCTGCCTTTAGCTTCATGCTAATGTAGAGGTTGGAGTCATCGCGGTCGCCCACCTGCAGCGCAGAATCACACGCTAACACACACTAACACACGCTGACATGCACACTAGTCTAATGTACACTAAAACACACTTGCCGATCTGTTGGCATATGCGCAAACAAAGCGCATTGTAAAATGTGAATACGCTCTCTAAACACGCTAAACAGGCTTAAACATGTACAAGCATGTTGGAATGTTGAAACACAGTCTTAAACACCTGTAGTGTTTCTTCTCGCATGCATTGGTCGGTCATGTAGACTACAACTTAAGCCCCTGCACGCAAACATTAAACATAAACATTGGTCAGCCGGAATGTCAATCATTACCTTCAGCAGCACAGCACCCCCCCCACCAGGATAGCGGACACATTCCGCTATCC
>CM051019.1:7655254-7662754 GCA_027704905.1 Muraenolepis orangiensis
TTTGGCCACTGTTGGTGTGCAGGGCTTTGAGTTGTAGACCTTCATGCCATGTCAAAGTAATGTAATGTAAAGTAATGCGACTGTGGGAAGCAAAAGTCGAATCCCGTCACCCTAAGTTAGCGACCTGCAAGCTTATGAACATGGCCCCGGGCTACAGCCCTAGCTGTGTTATGGCTTGGACTAAACGCTTATATTTCCCAGCTTTTGGAACGAAAGGCTTCCTCTCTGGACCGTAATTGAAGGTGCAGCCTCTTCCTCTAAAGACTGATTTCAACTAAATGACTTGCATACATTTAATACACCGCACACACACACACACCCCTACACACACACACACACACACCCCTACACACACACACACACACACACACACCTACACACACACACACACTCACGCACGCACACACGAAGACATGAGGGGAATGCTGAGGAGCTGGTGGAAGGGGCGGGGTCTCGTAGAACCTGTCTGTCAGGATGCCTGAGGTCACTTCCTGTCTGGTCAGTCTGCAACAGCTCCCGGGAGCTTCCCTCACTCACAGTGTTCACATGTCTTGTACTCTTAATCTGATTGTATTTGATATGTGTTTGTTCTTTAGCCTTAGCTAAATGTAGGGTGTTACTGTGCCGTAACACCCTAAATTTCCCGTCTGGGATTAATCTTATCTTTATCTTCACTTATCTCCACAGGATGCAACCTTCCCCCCCCCCCCTCTCTCACACACACACACACACACACACACACACACACACACAGACACACACACACACACACACACAAATGTATGTATATATATTTACACACATATGTATACGCATGTTTATCTTCATGTATGCGGTCATATTAATATTACATAACTTTATATGATATAATGATATGATAAGTGAAGAGGTTAAGCTACAATATAATGTTATAATAATGGTATAGTATAGTGTTGTATAGTGTAAGTATACGACATAGTAGTATATAGTGTTCAATTGTAGGAAACTCATACTGTGGGAGGCAATGGGGATCAAGCATATGGCAATTCAACTTCTTGAATCTTGAACATTGAACACAAGTCAACAGCAGGTTGACTTGTGACTCGAATCACGACATCAATTAGAAGAAACAGCATCGGGCTTGCGTGTGACGAACATTCCCCATGCTAACACGCCTAGCCTAACCAGTCCGCCTGTCTAACCCCTACCTGCTCATTAATGGCATGTATGCATCTAAAAATACCTTCACCGGATGAAGGAATTTTTTGTCCATTAGCAGACACTTTTATCCAAAGCAACTTGCAGTGAGTTTGTTTTTAGATCATTCATACATCTTTACTCAATTTTCTTTGTTCACACATTTAGTATATTTAGTATATTCATGTGTACTTATAGTTGGCATATGTGTGTAAAGGCTCCACTTGTAGGTGGTCAGTGCTGTTGCTGTGTGAGTTACTGAGTGTGAGTTACTGTGAACCAATTGAGTCAAATTTCTTACATGTGCAAAAGTGCATGTTGGGCCAACTCAATTCTGCTTCTGCTTTACCCAATGACTCAATGAATATGTACTAACATCGTAGAATAGTGTGACAAGTGTAAAGGCAATACTAACACAGTACTAACATGGTACAATAGGTGGACCAGAGTACCACAATACTAACACAGTACTAACAACACATAACAATAGTGTGTACTAACACAGTACTAAACACAGTACAATAGTGCGTACTAACACAGTACTACCATATTACAATAGTGTGACAAGCGTACCATACTACTAACACAGAACTAACATAGTACAATAGTTTGACAAGCCTATCACACTACTAACACAGTACTAACAGTACAATAGTGTGACAAGCCTATCATACTACTAACACAGTACTAACAGTACAATAGTTGGACAAGCGTACCATACTACTAACACAGTACTAACAGTACAATAGTGTGACAAGCCTATCATACTACTAACACAGTACTAACAGTACAATAGTTGGACAAGCGTACCATACTACTAACACAGTACTAACAGTACAATAGTGTGACAAGCCTATCATACTACTAACACAGTACTAACAGTACAATAGTTGGACAAGCGTACCATACTACTAACACAGTACTAACAGTACAATAGTTGGACAAGCCTCCTGCAACATTAACCGAGTACCACTGTGATGACTCGGCACCACAAACATATTTTTAGTCCTGCTGAACCCTCTTGGGTTTCTGTCCGAACGGGTCAAACGGAGATCAGAGATCCGGTGAGTCACCTGTGATCCGACCGGAACGACAGGTATACAAGCCGAGCACCTCGCCTGCGATTGGACCAGCGGGCGTACCTGTCCGACAGGTAGAACCCTCATTCCACACTATGGAGAGCGGGATATATAAAGGAGAGCTGTGAGTCCCAACCGGTACAAACACAACTCGACACAACTCCAGCTCCACTCTTACCAGGATTCTACTTTGCTTCGCTTCCCGAGGAAACTGACATGTCCTCTTTGGTCGAGTGGTTCTCGATAGTTCAACAGTCTTGCTTGATTTTGTGAAATGTTTAGGACCACTTGACCACTGAGCGGGAGATCTCTGCACAACAATCTTCTTCAAGCCAGGACTCAGATACCACAGCTGGATTCACTGCACGGCCCGGGAGTATGTGTGTCACGGTGAGGGTTTGTGTATGTAATAGTGTTACATGTTAGTGTGTGTGCAGGGTGTTTAGTGTTTAAGGACACAGTACTAGCATAGTGCAATAGTTTGACAAGTGTGCTACAACACTAACACAGTACTAACATAGTACAATAGTTTGACAAGCCTACCACACTACTAGCACAGTACTCACATAGTACAATAGTTTGACAGGCATATCACACTACTAACATAGTACTAACATAGTACTAACATAGTCAAATCGTTTTTAGTCCTGCTGAACCCTCTTGGGTTTCTGTACGAACGGCTCAAACAGAGATCAGAGATCAGAGATCCGGTGAGTCACCTGTGACCCGACCGGAACGACAGGTATACAAGCCGAGCACCTCGCCTGCGATTGGACCAGCGGGCGTACCTGTCCGACAGGTAGAACCCTGATTCCACACTATGGAGAGCGGGATATATAAAGGAGAGCTGTGAGTCCCAACCGGTACAAACACAACTCGACACAACTCCAGCTCCACTCTTACCAGGATTCTACTTTGACTTTGCTTCGCTTCCCGAGGAAACTGACATGTCCTCTTTGGTCGAGTGGTTCTCGATAGTTCAACAGTCTTGCTTGATTTTGTGAAATGTTTAGGACCACTTGACCACTGAGCGGGAGATCTCTGCACAACAATCTTCTTCAGGCCAGGACTAGGACTCTGATGGACCGGATCTCGTAAGGTGGTGACTTCCGATCCTGAGTCCTCAGGTTCCACAGCTGGATTCACTGCACACACACACACACACACTATAACACACATGCCACCAGGCAGTGTGTTATAGTGTGTGTGTGTGTGTGTGTGTATACAGCAGTTAAGTGTTAACTGTTAGAAAGTGTGAGTATCTGATTGTTAAACATGAGAGAGGGGGTGGAGAGAGACAGACAGACAGAGTGTAGGTTAAATTTCTGTGTTTCTGTTTCTGATCGTATCGTTTTGTATATTATGTCGTTTCATTTAATCTTCTGTGTATTTGTTTCATAATCAATAAAGTGTATGAAAAGAAAATAATTGTTATCAAACTTAAACCTTTTGGTTTAGTATTCATTCTCTTGTTGAACTAAGCAGCATGTTTCTGGTCGGTTCTGAAGCAGACACCTGACAGCGAGTGAACTGCTACAGAGACGTTAGAAGGGACCAACCTTTTTTCCTTCAGTAATATATAGCTCAGTAATATTTGAGAAAAGCCCCCCCCCCCCCCTAAAATCTTATAATAAAAATATATTAGTCATCAATTGTTATGAAGATGAATTCTAGGTACCTACAATTGTAATCATACTAACAGACATGCTGTGTATTTCTTCCGTTGCTGAAAATAGTGATAGGGTTAGGGTTAGGGTAATTATATACATATATAATAGTAATTATAATAATAAATATTCTATATAATTTGAAGGTCCAAGATATATGCAGCTTTGTGGATCCCCCCCCCTGAGATATCTGGCACTCCATTAGGTTGGGAACCACTGCTGTATATATTTTACATATACGGTATATGTATTGTTTGAGGCATGCATATTTTACATATATACACACACACACACACATGTTTTTATATATAAATATATAGATATACTATATCTATATATATATATTGTGTTTTTCGGTTTTTTTCTAAAGATAATAACCTAATCGGTTGGGATTGAACAAGTTCTCACAGGTTTCCGTAGTGTAGTGGTTATCACGTTCGCCTCACACGCGAAAGGTCCCCGGTTCGAAACCGGGCGGAAACACTTTATACTTTTTTACATGTTGTTTGTTTTTGTTTTGTTGTGCAATGTTTAGCACATCATTGGATATGGCTAGAACTTTTACCTGTACCGTATGTGTAGTATACGTGTGACAAATAAACATTAAAAAAAAATCAAAAAAATATATAAAATCCTGTTTCCGCCCGGTCTCGAACCGGGGACCTTTCGCGTGTTAGGCGAACGTGATAACCACTACACTACGGAAACTAGGTGACGGACATTAGTTCGATTGTGGGATTGTCCACGATTACAGTGTACTGTGAAACGGTATTACCGGTACTAGCAATTAGATTACATACAAATGTACAGTACAGCGAAAGAATTTGGCATCTAACCAGAGTGCAAATGTTGCAGTAAAGTGCATGGTAATATATAATTTATATATATATATATAATATATATAATATATAATAACAGTAAAAATGTACACATTTACAGGTATGTTATCAATACATATGTAGACTATAGGTAGAGGGAGGTAGTTGTGATTACAGTGCAGGGCAGTCAAAGACATTGATGGTGATGTATTATTATTATAGGATATATTGAGCAGAGGTGGGGGGCAGGGGGGGGGGGCGACAGCAGGAGGTGGGGCAGCAGGGGGGGGCAGCAGAGGGGGTGCAGCAGGAGGGGGGGGGGACTTGGAACAAAGGCTTCTATAGCGCCTCCCGGAGGGAAGGAAGGCAATAAATAAATAACATAATAATAATAATAATACATTTAAAACGCGCTGAACATTACAGGAATATATAGGTTACAAGAATTCCAAAAACACTACCATTGTGCTCTGTTTCTAAATACACCACACTCCGCATAGGGGTCACAGAGAACAGTGCCACACGTTGGTAACTGCTGATTAGTCCCGCGTAAATGACCTGATTGTTGAAGTTTGTGTAAATGTAAAAAAGTGTTTCCGCCCGGTTTCGAACCGGGGACCTTTCGCGTGTGAGGCGAACGTGATAACCACTACACTACGGAAACCTGTACTTAAACGAGAAACCCCAACTGACACAGTAATTACCTTTACCATTATCTCTCTTATAATGGATAATTACAAAGTCTACGTTATATGACGCCATAAAGCAACCGTTATAGATAGACATACTAGAATGGAAACGTTGAATCTAATGACGTCATGCCTCAATAGACTGTCCCGAATTCATTGTTTCCTGCGGTCATACGTGTGGGGCACGTGGCGCCCTCTAGCGGATACAACACATACTACGCTAAACCCTCACAAACTAAATACCAGTTTCGGGGGAGTGTTGTGCTTTCGTGGGCGTTATGTGGAAAATATGCAATATGTATACATACAATTGTATATACATATTTTTTTTAACCTGCTTATTTTGTTAAGTTGAGTTTATACTTTCAATTGCTCTTTGTAAGAGTGAGCTTGAGGATTTATGTTGTACTATGTTGTAATATATATTGATCTTGTTTTTCCTAATTGCATACCCCTGATCACTACTTGTTAAATACTTGTATACTAACCTGTATATATATATATATATATATATATATATATATATATATATATATATATATATATATATATATATACCTATTATTATGCACATATCTCATACATACTCTATAAGTAACCTTATAACTGTTGTTATACCTAGTAGACTGTCTTTTAGCAACTGCAAACTGTAAATTATATATTACCATGCACTTCACTGCAACATTTGCACTCTGGTTAGATGCCAACGTATTGGCATTGGTATTTATTATACAATAAAGGCATTCTGATTCCGATTCTAAGATAAATGCTGCATTCATATTCACGACAGACATGAATATTATACAGTGTTTGCATTTCTAAAGATAATTACATTACATAAACATAAACATTACAATACAATGTCTTGTGTGAAGGTAACGCATTGTGGCACATGGAACACACCACGTGTACACCACGGAACGTATACTAAATCGAAATATATGTATAGTCATATATATTATTATATAGAACCGGTAAGACCGGTTATAAACTTGTTGTTTACCCTGAGCTCCGCCCACATCCATCCGTTAACGCGTCACGTGACCCTCATCGTCCAATCACATACCCTCCTTCGTTGCCATTGGCTGAGCGCGAAGTTTCAAACGTGGGAGACAAAAGCAGTGGAAGGAACGATCGTCGTTGCGATCGTACCAATACAATACATATTCGGGATTTAGATTATAGTCGAGCTCAATGCAATCCAATAAATAATCGTGGATACCCAACGACACACACACGCTCAGAATCAGAATGGACATCTCCGTTATTTTCCAGTAAGTGTATTTTGTTTGTTTTGCTGCTGTTGGCCAGTAGTGTCGGTGACACTACTGGCCAACGTGTGGACTTGGGGGGGGGGGAACTATTATTATTATTATTATTATTATATATTATTATTATTATTGCAGGAGTTTTGAAAACAGCCTGAGCACGTACTGCGGTGACGACCCACTGGACCCATGGAACAGGTAAGGCCCCGGGTGGGTCCCTGTCTGTTGATGGCCCCCTCGGTCATGTGCATCAGTAGAGATTCAAGACTGTACTAAACAACCATTATACATATATACACTATATAATACCTATGGTATGCGATTATATTGACTATAAACAACACTATACTATAACAATACTGTACACATTAAAGAGAACAATAAAGGGACCGATGGATGATATATACATATGGTGAATTGTGCAGAAATAATTTAAAGTGCCAGTAGTGCAGCAGCATCATGAATACAGTGCAGTAACTGTAATGAGTCCAGAAAGTCAAGCAAAAATAATCAGTCTAATGTAATATGGGGGATAATGTTATGATAGTAGCATCACTCAGATTTTCTTCGTATGTTTTTTAAGTATAATATAATATAGTATAAAGTGCTAAGTTGTAGGAAATTCATACTGCTGGATGGAATGGGGAGTACGCGTTTTATATCAAATACTGTGAGTTCTATAGAGATAGATGCAGTGACTAACTTTGGTTGTTTTGAATGGCAACCTGAACCTTCCTCTGACTTTGAATAATGATTACAACCGAGTCTTGACGTTCCACTGTTTGAGAACACGTCACAGCTTC
>CM051019.1:7670254-7685254 GCA_027704905.1 Muraenolepis orangiensis
GGCCCTCTCCTTTAGGGACCACACGCTGACGCAGTCGGCCGGGGCCCTGGAGACCACCAACACCACCACGTCCACAGCAGCAGCAGCCTGGAGTGTCTTCACCAGCCCGGCCCCTGCTCCGGCACCTCCCCTTTTCCAGGAGCCAGAACCCGTGAGCCAATTGTTCGCCACCAGGAGGGAGCCGCTCATGGAACCGCTCGTGTTGGAAGTCCCCATGAGCCCGGAGTTCTGCCCCAAACCCGATTGGCTGGTGCTCTGCAGCCCCGAGGTCCCCGACGAGCTGGACATGGAGGCTAGCCCCCCGAGACCCCGAGGATCCACCGACGTCTCCATGACACCCGGCATGCCGCTACGGCGGACGCAGAACCACGAGCCGATGAGCCCCGACGGAGGGGTCTACTACGGCGGCCAAGTCGACGACGATGACGACGGCATGCCCATGAGCCCAGTGGCGGCGGCGGTGGTGGTGGCGGCGCCCGCCGGTCCCCTGGTGCCGGACCCCTGGGATGGGGAGCTCATCGCGGGGTTGCTCTCCAGGCTGAGCCCCCCGCTTAGCACCCACTCCCACTGCATCACCTGGCAGTGCAAAGTGCCCAATATCATGCCCAAGACCACCATCACCATGGGTACGGAGGAGGGGGGAGGCTAGGCATCCACGCCCAAGACTTCTCGGAATGTGACGGCCCTAAAAGCCTTTTTATGTTCACATTAGTGGTCACTATTCTTTGTTATTTTATTATGTTTGTTTGCTATGTTTTTAACTTTGAAGCACTCTGAGATTTAAAAATACACGGGTTTAAAAACGGCAGCTTAGTAAAATTTATATTTTTATTAGAGATTTTAGGTTTTGCCACCAAGTGGAAACACTTTGATGGCCGCAGTGTGTCTCACTGCTGTTAAACACATGCACCGCACTTTGCAGTGGCTGTTGAACGCAGGTGAAGTCGCAGTGCTCCTGTCCCCTGCAGTTTGACGACTGTCAGTGTAGCTCAGGCGCTTTTTGCTTCGAGTGGTTCAAGGACATCCTGTCACATCCCGTCTCATCACCCTTTTGTGACGGGACAACCTAATTTACTGTTTGACTTGCAAGTCATAGTTCTTCACACCAGTGTGGTTGTACTGTGCATTTCACTTCTTTTTTATTTTTTTGTCCGCCTTTGAACTCCACATTAATTGATCATGTCCTGTTTAGTGTGATGCAGTGGTTCTTGGTCGTTACAGGCAGGCCTGATTCCATCTTGCTCAAGGGTGCCACCGAGCAGGCTAGTCTGGGCATTGGGGGGGGGGGGGGGGGGGTTTGAACCCAGAACCTTTTTAGCAGGGAGTCTCACTGAAGGGTCAGTGCCTTGAACTGTCGTGACCTCTTCTACGGTAGTCACACCCCACATGAGTGGAGTGACTTCCTTCTATGTAAGTCACACCCCATGAGTGGAGTGACTTCCTTCTATGTAAGTCACACCCCATGAGTGGAGTGACTTCCTTCTATGTAAGTCACACCCCATGAGTGGACAGGGACCACTATGTTGACGCTACTTCCTGTGTGTGTGTGCTGTGGACAGGGAATGCGTCTCTGCGGGTGGACTTCCTGCTGGGAACGGGGGCCTTCGCCAAAGTCTACCAGGCCACCGACCTCGTGACCTCGGAGAAGCTGGTGTTGAAGGTAACCCCGATATGCGACTGACAGACAGATGGACCGTTACAAGCCCTTAAAGTCAAACACTATAGCATATTATCAAACTGCAATAGAACATTAACAATAATGTGGATCTTTACTTAAAGGAGGACGACAACAATTTGTTTCAATTTCTTGTCGACTTGGACAAAAAAAAAAACATTGTTAAATTGTGTTTTATATATTAATGACAAGAAAGCCCAACCGTTGTGCTGTTCTGTTGGGTCGGTGACTCTCTAGGTTCAGAAGCCAGCCCATCCTTGGGAGTTCTACATCAACACCCAGCTGGACGCGAGGCTGCCCCCTGCGGTCAGACACCTGTACAGCAGCGTCCAGTCCACCCACCTCTTCCACAACGGAAGCATACTATTGGCTGAGCTGCACCGCTGTGGCACGCTATTGGTGAGTTAAATTCAAGCTTGCGCTTGCACGTGAGATGGCAGGCCCCAGCCGCTCCATTTTTTGGTGGATCCAATGGCTGTGTCTAAAATCCCTCCCTCCTCACTTATATGGTGAGTTTGCCATGTTGTGGTGCTGCCCGAATGTACAGTGAGAACTATGACGTCGTCGGAAGCGACGGCTCGGGGTATATCCTCGAATGGCCCCCAATCTTCAATTACACGCTCTGTGGCAATATTGGGAGCCTGAGAAGCAGGAAACAATAGGTGGCATCGTCAGTTCCAGACCTTTCATTTGAGCGTCCAAGACAATCGGTTCCGGAAATACAGCTGAAAATGTGATTTTCTCTACCTTGTGGCAAATGTTAGAACATTTCAGAAAATCGATAGTGTTCTTTTTCCTTTCTGAATGACTCCTGAATACGAGTGAATGTTTCCGAGCACAGTCCCATGTCGGCACAACCCTTTTCCTTCCTTTTCCAACCTTGGATAATTGGTATTTCTTTGGTATCTTGCGTCCTCCCTCCTCTCCCCCTCCAGAACGCGGTGAACCAGTACAAGAAGCTGAGCGACAAGGTGATGCCCCAGCCGCTGGTCATGCACCTCACCGTCTGCATGCTGCACATGGTGGAGCAGCTGCACGCCGCCCGCCTGATACACGCCGACATCAAGCCCGACAACTTCCTGTTGGGAGATAGGTGGGGGGGCGTGGCTCACGCGTGTCTCTTGCCTCTTCTTATTTTTTATTTATTTATTTCTTCCGTTGAACCGTTTAGATTGGCCTGAACGCTCACTTGGTTACGCTGCGACTATCGACGGAGCGATTCTTTGAGTTCAGGTGCTGCCGGACAGGGTTTCTGAACTATAGCTGCAAAATATATTGAGCAGGATCCAAATCCACTTGCCGTGAGTGAGCGTGTCTGTAGCAGACTACGCTGCCACAAAGCATTCAAAAGGGTGATGAGGAAACAGGTTTATTGTAGAGTTTGTGGGTAATGACGTGTGTGTGTGTGTGGCTGGTTTAACCTGGACCCACAGGTTTGCAGCCTCACCCAGCCCCTGACTCCATCAGTCTGACTGGGGCCAGGTGAGGCTGTCTGACGCCTACAGGTAGACTGGACATCGGGGGTTTGAACCCAGATCTCTCTCTCTCCCCCCCCCGCCCCTTCTAATGGCTTGTCGTCCCGGGCCACCCACCGCAGGTTCCTGGAGAGCCAGTGTCTGGAGCCTGAGGCCATGGAGCACGGCCTGGTGCTGGCCGACATGGGCCAGAGCGTAGACATGGAGATGTTCCCCGCGGGCACCGCCTTCACCGGCCGGTGCCTGACCTCCGGGTTCCAGTGCACGGAGATGCTCAGCGGCCGACCCTGGTCCTATCAGGTGAACTCCAATGAGTTGAAGATACACACGCACGCACACACACACACACACACACACACACACACACACACACACACACACACACACACACACACACACACACACACACACACACACACACACACACACACACACACACACACACACACACACACACACACACACACACACACTTTGATCAAAATACATCAAATGTAGTATATAGTGTTGTTTATTGTATAGTTTAGTATAGTACGGTTGTAGGGAAATTCATACTGCCCGGGAGGGAATGGGGGAGTAAGCATTCCATTGTACTTGGAAAATAAAAACTTCTTGAATCTTCGTCAGAAGTTGTATTAAATGTCTTTTAATCGAATGGACCAAATTACTGCACAACCACCATCCTCTAAGGTTGATCTGAGGTGATTGATGGTACATTTTTAGTTTGGACGTCTAACACTAACGCCTGCACGTCTTCCCCATTTCAGACGGACTACTTTGGGGTGGCGGGCAGTGTGTACTGCATGCTGTTTGGGACGTACATGCAGGTGACGCAAGAGGGCGGCGTGTGGAAGACCAACGCTGTGTTCAGAAGGTACCGCACTCTGGTGGGGTTAACGTCGCTGGTGCATGTTTGCGGCGGTATAGCTCAGGAGGTAGACCCGTCGCCTCACAACCGGAAGGTTGCTGGTTCGATCCCCGCCGCCGCCGCCGCCGCCTCCTCCTAGCAAAACCTGTCGAGGTGTCCTTGAGCAAGACACCCTAAAACCCTAACTGCTCCTCCAGCCGTGCTGGCTGTCTCCTTGCATGGCTGACTCCGCCTTCGGTGGTTGAATGTGTGAATGAATGGGTGAATGTGAGGCATGACTTGTAAAGCGCTTTGGATAAAAGCATCCATTACCATGGTGGCCCGGTTCGCATTGTGCTCCTCGTCTCGGTTTATTATAGGGTGCAGAACCAGATGTCCTCTTTTGTTTTTAGCTTCCTACAGTCATAACTTTGAGTTTTCCCCTTTCAAATTTCACCGTTTCTGTGTGTACATGTATGGTATGTGACCAGTAGGATTCAAATGTTTGGATTAGACATTACTTTAGGCTTTTTCTCCTTATGTCCCGCCTTCTCTCATGCCACTTGTCTGTCATGTAGGCTGCCACTTAAGCATTAAGCGCATTGGCCGAACTGCATCTCAATCAGCACCCGCCGCCCCCCCCCCCCCCCCCCCCTGTCTGTTAGCTGCTGGGTGTTCCTCCCCTAGCTCCTCTACCACCCGCTGTGTGTTTTTGCTCACGTGGCGACTTCTTCTTCTTCGTCTCCCCCCGTCCCGTCCCCCCCCTTCCCCGTCCCCCCCCCTCTCTCTCCAGGAACCCGCACAGCGAGCTGTGGCTGGAGCTGTTCCAGGTGCTGCTCAACGTCCCGGACGGCGGCCCTCTGCCCTGCCTGGGGACGCTGCGCCGTCGGCTGTCCGCCGTGCTGCGGGACGCCTACGGCGGGAAGAAGCTGCTCAGCCTCAAGAACCGGCTGGTGGTGCTGCTGCTGGAGGACCTGCGCACCGGACACCGATGAGGGGGGGAGGAGGAGGAGGAGGGAGAGACGTATCAAACGCACCCTCTGAAGTGAACCACTTTTCTGGACAGTCGTGCCGAGGTGTGACCGTTTTAGTTTGTGTTACGAGGACGTTCGTTTTAAAACAAAGTGGTTTAGATGGATTTGTACATTTGTTGTGGCTTCTGCTTTCCTTTTTACATTTTTGCATTTTTGCATTTTATCCGTCAAAGAATAGAATGAGCTTACTGTCCTGGAGGACACACGCCTCTAGAAATTAATGTACATTTGTATCTATATATAAAAAAAAAAAAAAAAAGCCTAAATCTTTGACTTCTTAAATACGCTTTTGTGTTGTTCATAGCGTGTGGGTGATTTTATTTTAATTTTATTGTGTACCGCACATGGCTGAGATTGGGAGATTGGCCACACCAGTCAGTGTCTCTCATATAGAAAATAACTTTTGTATTGTGTAGACGTTAAAATAAGTGTATTTTAAATGCCTCTGTGGGGGATGTGGTGCTTTAACACAATTCATTACAGTTTACTGGACCAATAGAGCAAGGAACATATTAACACATCACGGTATAGCTAATATACAATAGTATTCATATACCTACTTAACAACATTATTTGGGCTGCAATTATTGTATGAAAGATGCTATACAAAGTGCTTCACAATAGTAAAAACACATAACATTAGTGTACCAAGACATCAAGAGCAGTTCAACATATTAGCATAAAAAACAGGGTAAAAGCATTAATGGATGCTTTTATATAGTGCTTTTTATCCAAAGCGCTTTACAAGCGCCTCACATTCACCCATTCATACTCCCATTCATCCACCGACGGCTGAGTTAGCCATGCAAGGAGACAACCAGCACGTCAGGAGCAGTTAGGGTGTCTTCCTCAAGGACACATCGACAGTTTTTGCTAGGAGGAGTTGGGGATCGAACCAGCAACCGCTCTACCTCCTGAGCTATACTGCCACCCCATTACAGAAAATAAAATACAAGAAACTAAATAATCCCCTTTATAAAAAAGGGGAAATATGTTTATGAATAAGGGCCCAATGTAATAATGTTAAAACGTCCACCCACTAATGGGTCACGTGTCTAACGTATAAAAGCAGTTCAATTAGGCCCCGTCCAATCGGTTCTTTTGTTGCGCTAAATTGTGTGGTGTGCGTGACGTAGGCACGTCACGCACACCACACATATTTGCATTTCAACGTTGAAACGCTCCAATGATCCAAACGTCTAACTCACCCTTCCCAATATGTTGCCATTATCATATCTTACGCGGTGTCGAGAACTCCAAACAAACTAACATTTAGTTATGTTAGGAGGAGGAAGGACCTCCCCTTCCTCCTCCTCCTCCTTCTGTGCAGGCGGCTCGGGTTCCACCACCACCACACAACTTGCCCAAACCTGCCCAACTTTTTTTGACCAGCCAGTCAGTTCATTCTTCATTCTTCTCACCGCACCGACAGCCCCATCCACGCCCAGCAGCAGCCCTAGCCCTACTACCAGCTGTACTACCACTACCCTGTAGTGTGTGGGTGTGTGTGTGTGTGTGCGTGCGCAAAATACGCGGAGATCTGTAACCTAACCAGACATGTGCGCCCCGAATTAAGACCGGACACACACCTGACGCATCTACACCATAGCATAGTATAAGGATATCAAACCACGATCCGGGGAAGACACCGGCGATTGAACACCTCATCGGTACGATGGGAAGCAAAGGACTGACGGACGAGGCGGTGTCCGAGGCGTGCAAAGAGGGGAACCCCATCACCCGGGTAGGTGGATGCGAGAGGAGACCCATGCCTGCCTGCCTACTGTACATGTTGCTGTAGTAAGGAGCGTGTGTGTACGACTTTAGGGTCTTTTAGGACTTTATGTCCCGCAGAAGGAATGCATGCACATTAAAGGTTGACGTGTCAATTCGAAAACAACTGGATACAGTTTCGTATTTTTAGGACAATAATCATTTTTTTATTTATTGATCTGGAGTTGTAACTTGCCCTGAACATATTGATGTCCCTTCTCCTCCCTTCTGTCTGTCTGTCTGTCTGTATCTCTCTCTCTCTCTCTCTCTCTCTCTCTCTCTCTCTCTCTCTCTCTCTCTCTCTGTATATGTCTCTCTGTGTTGGTCTGTGTCTCTCTCTCGGTGTCTTTCTGTCTGTCTCTCTCTCTGTCTCTCTGTGTTGGTCTGTCTCTCTCTCGGTCGGTCTCCCTCTCTGTCTTTCTGTATGTCTCTCTCTCTCTCTGTGTCTTTCTGTATGTCTCTCCCTTATGTCTCTCTCTCTGTCTTTCTGTATGTCTCTCTCTCTCTATCTATCTGTATGTCTCTCCCTTCTGTCTGTATGTCTCTCTCTCTCTCTGTGTGTCTCTCTCTCTCTGTCTTTCTGTATGTCTCTGTCTTTCTGTCTGTCTCTCTCTTTGTGTCTGACTCTCTATACGTCTGTCTGTCTGCAGGATTTCATGATGCAGCAGACCATGCTGAGAGTCAAAGACCCGTTGAAGTCTTTAGATTTCTACACGCGGGTTTTAGGCATGACGTGAGTTTTTGCGTTTTAAACACTATTTACTTGCTTAGCTTTACAGGAATCTGGTAATAAGGCAAAGTAGCAGACCGACCGGTTTGAATGCGGACCATTCAAACAAAACCTTTATGTAAAAACAACAAAACAAGTTATTGTACTTTGTGAACCTCACCTGTTTTGAGAGAGAGCGAGAGCGAGCGAGAGAGAGAGATTCAGATTCACGGTTCCCTATCTCTGGTCTACCGCAGGCTTCTTCAGAAGATCGACTTCCCCTCGATGCGGTTCTCCCTCTACTTCCTGGGCTACGAGGAACGCTCGGAGATCCCCTCGGAGGTCAAGGAGCGGACAGCCTGGACGTTCTCCCGCCGGGGAACCATAGAGCTCACCCAGTACGTAGAACCACTAACCTGACCAGTACCAAGAACCGTCTTGTAACATAAACCTAACCTAGAACCAATGACAGAAACCTAACTGACCAGAACCAACTATCTAGAACCAATGACAGAAATCGAACTGGAAATCGGTATTCCGATGGCGGGAATAAACTACTTTTTGTTCTTGTGATTTTGTTCTTGTCAACTATGGTTGACAACTACCCAACTAGAAGTATTAATGGACAACCCGAATCGGAGTATAGTATTAGTATTAACATCTCACTCGAACCATCGAAGCAGAACTGTCTAGTTAGTGACTGTGCAGCTAATGTAACCACCAACTGTCTTGACTTGAATCGACTGAATCTCTCTCTCTCTCTCTCTCCAGTAACTGGGGTTCGGAGACCGATGAGAATCTGTCTCATCACAATGGGAACTCAGAGCCTCGAGGCTTCGGTGAGGGACAGGCACACGTGAACACATGAAAACACAAAGTAACATGATTTGAGGAGACTAAATGTTCCGCACCGCGGCTGTTCCCTTCCGAAAAACTGTTCTGCCGTGTTAAAGTCTTTTTTTTTAAAATATGAACACACACACACACACACACACACACACACACACACACACACACACACACACACACACACACACACACACACACACACACACACACACACACACACACACACACACACACACACACACACACACACACACACACCCCCACCCCTACTAACACACACAACTTGTGGGAAAAGGCAGTGTCACCCAAGAGCTCACTACGGTATGTTGCGTCAGCAGCAGCCTGTAATTGTGTGAGTTTTCTGGGTGTGTTGGTATGTACACTAATCCTAACTCCTCCCCCCCCCCAGGCCATATCGGCATTGCCGTTCCTGACGTCTACGCTGCCTGCAAAATATTTGAAGATCTAGGCGTGACCTTTGTGAAGAAGCCCGAGGCCGGTGCGTTTTTCAACTTTTATCACTGCTACAGCTAGCAGTCGTAAAGGTCACCAGTGTGTCTTCATCGAGGAGGAGGAGGAGGAGGAGGAGGAGACGGAGACGACAACGTTTTTGTGTGTGTGTGTGTGTGTGTGTGTGTGTGTGTGTGTGTGTGTGTGTGTGTGTGTGTGTGTGTGTGTGTGTGTGTGTGTGTGTGTGTGTGTGTGTGTGTGTGTGTGTGTGTGTGTGTGTGTGTGTGTGTGTGTGTGTGTGTGTGTGTGTGTGTGTGTGTGTGTGTGTGTGTGTGTGTGTGTGTGTGTGTGCCGTTGCTTTTGCGGTGTGGTTGTGGTGCACATCTTGGTTTTGACCAGTAGATGGTGCTCAGAAAGAGTCCACCGACCCAGCAACACAACACACAATCGATGCAAAAATGTGACACAAACCAGTTAACCATTATTCAACTCATTAACCCCTCAACTACCCATCTCCAGTAGATTGATTTAGTGTGTGTGTGTGTTCTCTCTCTCGTCACGGCAGGTAAGATGAAAGATCTGGCCT
Organism: Muraenolepis orangiensis; assembly: GCA_027704905.1. Taxonomy (NCBI): domain Eukaryota; kingdom Metazoa; phylum Chordata; class Actinopteri; order Gadiformes; family Muraenolepididae; genus Muraenolepis; species Muraenolepis orangiensis. Next base: position 7,679,653 of record CM051019.1, read on the forward strand.
TCATCCAGGACCCGGACGGCTACTGGATCGAGATCCTAAGTCCCAACAACATGGTGTCCCTGATCTCCTAGTCCAGAGATGGAGATGGTCCTCAATACTTGTGAACATGGGGCCCCATGTTGGCCCCCTGCTGTCGGTTTTTATAAAGTTTATGTTCAAACCCTGTTTGTTTTCAATAATCAATGGTTACATGTGGAACATTCATGTCGTGTGATTATCAAAAATGTTATTAGGACCGAAATGTTGTGGTTTGCAATAACATGTTATTTGTGACAAAAGTACATTCCTGAAATAAATGAAAAATGCTGCCACATCTTGTGTCTTGTATAGACTAATAGGAGTATTTAAAAGGTAAAACTAGTTAAAAACCGGTTAGCTACGGCTAGGCTAATTCAAATCGACCCCGACTGCTTGTCCAATATAAACTTGGATCGAAGTCCAAGATCCTCTTCACTTCAGATGTAAAACATCTCTCTCTCTCTAACGCTCTCTATCACTATCCATCTCTAACACTCTTTTTCTATCTCTAATGCTCTCTCTGTCTGCCTCCATCGATCTCCTCTCTCTCTCTCTCCCCCTTCCCCCCCTCTCTCTCTCTCTCTCCCCCTTCCCCCCCCCTCTCTCTCTCTCTCCCCCTTCCTCTCTCTCTCTCTCCCCCTTCCCCCCCCCTCTCTCTCTCTCTCTCTCTCTCCCCCACCCCCCCTCTCTCTCTCTCTCCCCCCCCCCACTCCCCTCTCTCTCTCTCTCTCTCTCTCTCTCTCTCTCTCTCTCTCTCCCCCCCCCACTCCCCACTCTCTCTCTCTCTCTCTCTCTCTCTCTCACAAATGTAGAATGGTGCAGAAACAGCTCACAGTGTGTGATTTATTTGCGAGTGAAAAGGAGACAGACGAGATGATGATGATGATGATGGGATTGTCCTGCATGCTGCTGTCATCTTCATCACTTGAAGTGATGAAGTCTTCTTCATCTTCTTCTTTGGTTCGGTTTGGATCGGTGGATAGTTAGAACATTTTCGAAGGAGAGCTGTTAGACCTATTGTGTGTTTGAGTTTATATGTGTATATATATATATATATATACACTGTATATACTGTACATATACTGTATATATATATATATAAATATAAACTTGTCCTTTGTAGAAAAATAGAAGTAGGCCTAACTAACGAGTTAGTTAACAAGGGAAAAACGTGTTAATTTGAATTTCATTAAAATGAAGGTTTTGGACCTTTTTGCCAACCTACTGGGGGGCAGTATAGCTCAGGAGGCAGAGCGGTCGCCTCACAACCGGAGGGTTGCTGGTTCGATCCTCCTAGCAAAAACTGTCAATGTGTCCTTGAGGAGCAATTCACCCTAACTGCTGTCTCCTTGCATGGCTGCTGACTCCGCCGTCGGTGGTCGAATGTGTGTGTGAATGGGTGAATGTGAGGCATGACTTGTAAAGCGCTGTGGATAAAAGCAACTATTACCATTACTGTACGTTGTACACATTAGGCATTAGTACTCATTAACACATCACGAGTTAACAACCACTTCCATCTCACCTTAACACATTCTATCTTTGTACAAATATAGAACGGCAAATTCAACGGAGAAGAAGAATGGAGACATCTTCGTTAGGTCGGAAATGGAAACACATTTTTGGGAAGATGATGAACATGATGATGTCATTCCCACGTAGGCTAGTGCTCGAGATTTGAAAAATCTATACAGTATATATATGTATAGATATATGTATATATCTATAAAGAAAATACATTTGATCAGTTAAAACCTCAGTGCTACCGTCAGTGAACAAAACCGATTAGGCGCTTAAAATAAGCCAGGTGTGTAAAAACAGTAGTTCAGTGTTACTCCCGGATAATCAGTGCGGTTACAAACCGGCCATTACAAATCCAGTCAGCAAAGTAAGTAAGGCGCCTCGGTACGTCGCTGATTTTTCAAACCAGGCAGTTAAAACAGTCAGTAAGTGTGTCAGAGGAGGACATAGATGAGATTATTGCGCTAGCTAGGGGATGCTAGCGGGACAAACATGAGGGGTGGAGGTCATTGGAGGTCAGAAAGCGCCAACCTCTCTCCCCCAAGGTCTGTAGTGCTTGCTCTGGGAGGAGGAGGAGGAGTTGAGGGCGGTGGAGGAGGAGGAGGAGGTGGGGGGGGGGGCTGGGGGAGGAGAGGGAGGAGGGCGTGAGGGGGGAGGGAGGGACCGGGGCAAAGCCAACTGGGTGCACCAGGGGGAGAGGCTGTACCAACGGGGCGAGGGGCAGCAGAGAGGAGGAGGAGGAGGAGACGGAGGTGGAGGAGGTGCCAGGGAGCAGGCTGGAGGCTCTGAGGGAGGACGGAGAAGAGGAGGAGGAGGGGGAGGAGACGGAGGGCGAGGAGGTGGAGGTGACGTCGGAGGAGGAGGAGGGGGTGGAGGAGGAGTAGGACCCAGGGAGGAGCGTGGAGGCTGCAGGGCTGCGCCGCAACACCTCCCCCAGGCGGTGGCCTCCTCCTCCCGGGAGCACGCTCAGTCCGAAAGCAGCGTGAGGCGGGGGGAACGGGTGGAAGGCGGTTGCCGCGGCGATGGCGGTAGCGGCCGCTGCCGCCGCCGCAGGCCAGTGGAAGGGCGGGGCCTGGTGCTGATGCTGATGGTGATGATGCTGAGGATGAGGATGATGATGAAGATGATGATGCGGCAGTTGGGGAGGAGGGGCCAGGAGGGTCATGGCGGCGGCGTCGCGGTGGGAGGCGCAGGAGGAGAGGTGGGAGAGGAGGCGCAGACGGAGGGGGTCGCCGGGCTCCAGGCCCTCCATGGAGCCCAGGAAGCGGGAAGCCTCAGACACGCACTCCCTGAAGCCCAGGGACAGGAAGTCCAGCGCCAGGGCGTGGCCGTCGAAATAACCTGAGAGAGAGAGAGAGAGAGAGAGAGAGAGAGAGAGAGAGAGAGAGAGAGAGAGAGAGAGAGAGAGAGAGAGAGAGAGAGAGAGAGAGAGAGAGAGAGACAGACAGAGACAGAGAGAGACAGACAGAGACAGAGAGAGAGAGAGAGAGCTGTAAAGATGAGGCTTCCCTTCCTGTAACTCAGTCACACCCAATTTGTCAAGAAAACACACCTAACTGCCTGCATCCTTTACTCCCACTGACTCTCAGCTGACTGACTGACTGACTGACTGACTGACTGACTGAGGGACTGACTGACTGACTGACTGACTGACTGACTGACCTACTGACTGACCTACTGACTGACTGACTGACTGACTGACTGACTGAGTGACTGACTGACTGACTGACTGAGGGACTGACTGACTGAGGGACTGAGTGACTGACTGAGTGACTCACTGACTGACTGACTGAGGGACTGACTGACTGAGGGACTGAGTGACTGAGGGACTCTGTCTGACTGACTGTCTGACTGACTGTCTGACTGACTGACTGAGTGACTGACTTTTTTGGCTAGAGGAAAATCCTGACATGTGCTACGTCAACAACAGAGCTTGTTCGGTGTCAAATCATTTGCACAAAAATGGCTAGTGTGAAATCAGATGTAGCCTCTTTAAGCCGGAACACTGCATGTTTAAGGTGTCCGGACACCTCATCCACAATCACTACCAGTTGTTCCAAGCCAAGTGCTAAAAATCAATTAGCCAAGCACCCAATCAACACAGCCCCCCACTCCCCCACCTTTCCCTCCGCTGGCCTGGAGCATCTTCAGATGGTCCACCGTCATCTGGAGAATCTCCGCCTTCTCCAGTTTGGCTGAGCCCTAAAAGGGACCAAGGGGGGAGGAGTTAGCACCAGATAGTGGGCGGGGTCAGGCCCGGGTCAGCTGATCAGATCACACAGCAGCACTGCTGAATGCCAGGAGCGCTGTGACAACCCTGTTTCCAGGACACAGAACCCATACTATTTATGTTATTTACACTACAGGCTAGAAAGAAGGAAAGAGCGCAGAAAGAGAGAGAGATAGAGGGGTGGGGGGGGACGGGACTATATATACATTTATATACATATATATACATATATATATATATATATATATATATATTATATACATATATATACATATATATATATATATATATATATATATATATATATATACTAGCGCATTGCCCGTGGGATTCCACGGGATCTAGACGTAGTGTGCCTCAGCTGAGCATTGAAACCCCTGAATTTCCCACTAAATCGCCCAGTAAAACGAAAACTACTCGATCGAATGCTTAACAAATGGAACTTGGTCCCGTTCAGACCAGCCCCAAGCATCCCGCCCAGTATGAAGATCCCCCTCAACACACACACACACACACACACACACACACACAGAGAGTCCGTTAGAGAATGATATAGTAGATTAAAAAAACGGTGTCACCTGTTTCTCGAAGGCGGTGGGAACCAGCCTCCGCAGCTCTGATAGGCTGTAGTTGATCCGGTCTCTGCGTCTCTTCTCGATAATCTGGTAGATTATGATGTGAAGCGACATAACACTTCAGTGACTTCCCTGGACGTACTCAATTGTGTTACTCTTATAACAAATCATTAAAATAAAGTAGGGGGTAATGCGACATAGCGATAAACAAAAATAGTACTGACCCCTCGTCGCTTTTTCCTCGCCATAGTTTGGGTGGGGGTGGTCGCGGATCCACATCGGATAAAAGCCACGTGTCTGGGAGATGAGGAGGAAGAGTTATACGACCCTCTCTTTGAGATGTTATTTACTGCCTAAGTGCCCTTGAGCAAGGCACCCCCCCCCACACTGCTCCCCGGGCAGCTGTACACATAGCTGTCCACTGCTCTTAATACTGGGATGGGTTAAATGCAGAGAAATTCCTTTCGCTGTACACTGACACATTTGAATAATTATTATATTGAAAGGTGAGTATGTAGGTAAGAAAGGTAAGTATAATGTATGTATAGATAGTATCTATCTGTCCGTCTATCTATCTGTCTGTCTGTCTGTATATCTATATAAATATATGTCTATCTATCTATATATCTCTCTATCTGTATCTGTCTATCTGTCTAACTGTATATCCATCTCTAATTACGATTAAAAGATAATTCAATACGACAAACAAATACGTCAATCGTCCTCGCCGCTGTTCACTTTAACGATTCATCTAAATAGTCTTATCATGCATCCATCGATTTTCACTGATATAAATGGTCCCTGCTGTCAGTGTGTACACCCATCACCCAACACCCCCCCCACTGTGAAGCACTACCGGCGCGGTGTCTCGGTCCACCTCACCGGGGATCAAAGTGTTCAAAGCTGCCGACATCTATGGTCTGGTCGGCGTCGCTGTCCCCGGAGCTGCTCTCCTCACACGGCCGCTTCATGGCGCTCGGGAGGCGGGGAGGGCGCGTCTCTCCTCCCGGAGGGATGCTGTCATCGAGCTACCAAGTAGTAGTAGTAGTAGTAGTAGTAGTAAGAATAATATCATTAATAATAATAATCATAATAATACTAATAATACTACTAATAATAATCATAATAATAATAATAATCCAAATAATACTAAGAATAATGCAAATAATAATTTAGATTTAATTTAAACAACTTTTCAGCTTTTATGTCATTTTCAGCGTTTCGGCAGAAACACGTTCAAACCGAAAGTTGTATGTGA
>CM051019.1:7700254-7705254 GCA_027704905.1 Muraenolepis orangiensis
GCGCCACTGACTCAAGAAACAACAGTGCTGCATGTTTAAATACAATTAAATGCTTCCGATTCGGTTTGCAATTATTGTCGTTCACGTATGAACTCCGCTTTGGATTAAGAATAAGCAACCCCCCCCCCCCCCCAAAGTGAGTAACGCAGTTATAATATCATATCATATATATTCAGTTTACACATTAAGTAAACATCTCCACATGTGACAAGTTGTGTCGGAGTTGGAGTAACACACTAATTCATGTCCATCGCGTTCCACACCACCCGCCACTGTAGGTTTACTTGGGTCTTTCTTTTTCCCCATCGCCAACACGAATTGATTGACGCCTGTGGGCAAATCCGTGCACTCATTCCCTACATAGGGAATACCAACCCATTTACCTACTCCCTACATAGGGGAGTATCCACTCATTCCCTACTCATTCCCTACACCCTACATAGGGGAGTATCCACTCATTTACCTACTCCCTACATAGGGGAGTATCCACTCATTCCCTACACCCTACATAGGGGAGTATCCACTCATTCCCTACTCCCTACATAGGGGAGTATCCACTCATTCCCTACTCCCTACATAGGGGAGTATCCACTAATTTACCTACTCCCTACATAGAGGAGTATCCACTCATTCCCTACTCATTCCCTACACCCTACATAGGGGAGTATCCACTCATTCCCTACTCCCTACATAGGGGAGTATCCACTCATTCCCTACCCCCTACATAGGGGAGTATCCACTCATTCCCTACCCCCTCCATATAGAGTATCCACTCATTCCCTACTCATTCCCTACTCCCCACATAGGGGAGTATCCAGTCATTCCTACTCATTCCCTACTCATTCCCTACTCATTCCCTACTCATTCCCTACTCATTCCCTACTCATTCCCTACCCCCTCCACAGGGAAGCGCCCCGCTGGTGGTCCCCCGGTGAGGAAGATGAGGGTGAAGGCGTTCCGCAGCCCGGCCCGTCACGGCTACTCTGTGGAGGGCTCCCCCTTCATGCCCACCCGGCTGGCCTGCGCTGCCTCGCAGTACTACGGCATCACGGGTGAGTGTCCTGTCCTGTCCTGTCCTGTCTTGTGTGTGAGTTTGATTCCCCCCTGATGACGTCCGCAGCCTAACCCGTAGGCATCCATGATCAAGATGTCTTTTTTTCAAGTTCATGTCAAGTTCATGTCTCTTTTTGTGTGTCATACAAGCATCTGGTGAACTATACTAAATAGTACATTGCATTACATTGCATCTCATTCATTTATTTAGACACTTTTGTCCAAAGCGCTGTACTAAAAGGTCATTCAACAGGTAGGAAAGATCATATCTAATCACCAGAAGTCATAAGTGCATTTCCTTTCCTAACAATAACATAATATATAATACATTACATTACAATAAGGTCATTCAACAGGTAGGAAAGGGAACTACTAATCACCAGAAGTCATAACTGTATTTCCTTCCTAACAAGCCATAATAATATAAAGTATATATATTATATATACATATAATATATACATACATATACATATATAATAACATAATGTATAATAACATTACATTACAATAAGATTCAACAGGTAGGAAAGTGCATTTCCTTCCCAACAAGCCTCCAAGAGCAGAGCCAGTGCTCAGGTAAATGTACAATACGTTGGCTCCTGGATTTTACACCATAAGTACATTTACATTTTACATTTTACATTTACAAGTACATCACTTTACATCACATCACTTTACAAGTACATCAAACAGGAGCTACGACAAAAAGTGAAGCCAAGAAATACATAAAAGGAAACCGTTGAGATAATGTCGCTGACTAAAGTGGTCTTGTGTGCTGCTAAATACTCCAAACTCCAAAACGTGATTTAACTTATTTGTCCGGTCGTTTCAGGATTCAAGATTTGTATTACAATATATTAAGTACAATGGAATGCTTACTCCCCATTCCTTATTCCCATTCCCTCTGTTTGTTTGTTTCCATTCAGGTTCTGGCACCCTGCTTATCCTCGAGGAGACCGAGTCGGGGATCTCTCTGGTCAAGAGGTACAACTAAACTAAACTAAACTATACCTCCACCCTTCTCCTCCTGGCTCTTCTTGTTCTTCCCCTCTTGGTTTTAGTCTTTTTCTTTCGACCCATCTCCGTTGATCTTCAGTCCAAACGTAGATGAACTCATATCTGTATGTTTGCTCCTACATAGTGTCCCTGTCTTTTATGTTCACTACCGGGCCTCAAAGGTTCTGGGTTCGATCCCCCAGTGTGCCACCACCGGTCTAACCTGTAGATGTCCTAAAGCAAGATGACCCCTGACCCATACCTGCTCCTCAGTGACCCGTCTCTGTACTGTCTAAACCCGACCAGGTAGGGTTTAGACAGTACAGAGACGGGTCATTAAGGAGCAGGTAGGGGTTAGAGAGTACAGAGACGGGTCATTAAGGAGCAGGTAGGGTTTAGACAGTACAGAGACGGGTCATTAAGGAGCAGGTAGGGTTTAGACAGTACAGAGACGGGTCATTAAGGAGCAGGTAGGGTTTAGACAGTACAGAGACGGGTCATTAAGGAGCAGGTAGGGTTTAGACAGTACAGAGACGGGTCATTAAGGAGCAGGTAGGGGTTAGACAGTACAGAGACAGGTCATTAAGGAGCAGGTAGGGGTTAGAGAGTACAGAGACGGGTCATTAAGGAGCAGGTAGGGTTTAGACAGTACAGAGACGGGTCATTAAGGAGCAGGTAGGGTTTAGACAGTACAGAGACGGGTCATTAAGGAGCAGGTAGGGTTTAGACAGTACAGAGACGGGTCATTAAGGAGCAGGTAGGGGTTAGACAGTACAGAGACAGGTCATTAAGGAGCAGGTAGGGGTTAGACAGTACAGAGACGGGTCATTAAGGAGCAGGTAGGGGTTAGACAGTACAGAGACGGGTCATTAAGGAGCAGGTAGGGGTTAGACAATACAGAGACGGGTCATTAAGGAGCAGGTAGGGGTTAGACAGTACAGAGACGGGTCATTAAGGAGCAGGTAGGGGTTAGACAGTACAGAGACGGGTCATTAAGGAGCAGGTAGGGGTTAGACAATACAGAGACGGGTCATTAAGGAGCAGGTAGGGGTTAGACAGTACAGAGACGGGTCATTAAGGAGCAGGTAGGGGTTAGACAGTACAGAGACGGGTCATTAAGGAGCAGGTAGGGGTTAGACAGTACAGAGACGGGTCATTAAGGGCCTACCTAAGCTCCTCAATGACTATCTGAACTCACTGTAATTCACTGTGGATGAAAGCGTCTGCTAAATGCATTCGTAACGTGGTATTCGTGTGTGTGTGTGTGTGTGTGTGTGTGTGTGTGTGTGTGTGTGTGTGTGTGTGTGTGTGTGTGTGTGTGTGTGTGTGTGTGTGTGTGTGTGTGTGTGTGTGTGTGTGTGTGTGTGTGTGTGTGTGTGTGTGTGTGTGTGTGTGGTGTGTGTGCGCGTGCACAGCTGTGAGTGGAGCGACGGGCTGTTCGACGTGGCCTGGAGCGAGACCAACGAGAACGTGTTGGCGGCCGGCGGCGGAGACGGCAGCCTGCAGCTCTGGGACGCCTCGTCCAATCACAGCGCGCCGCTGAGGGTGGCCCGCGAGCACACACAGGAAGTAGGGCATGCACACACACATGCACACACACACGCACGCATGCACGCACGCACGCACACACACATGCACACACACACACACCCCAAAGCACGACACGGTGCGACTTTAGCAAGATCATGTTGTACTCATCCACGTATTTTATGTGTGTGTGTGTGTGTGTGTGTGTGTGTCTCTCTCCAGGTGTATTCAGTTCACTGGTCCCAAACCAGAGGAGAAAACCTGTTGGTTTCTGGGTCCTGGGACCAAACAGCTAAAGTGGTCAGTCTGCCTGCTTGTCTGTCTAACTGTCTCTCTAACTGTCTCTCTACTGTCTCTCTGTCTGTCTCTCTGTCTGTCTCTCTAACTGTCTCTCTGTCTGTCTCTCTGTCTGTCTCTCTAACTGTCTCTCTGTTTGTCTCTCCTTCTGTCTCTCCTGCTGTCTCCCTTTCTTTCTGTCTGTCTCTCTCCGTTGTTGTTTATTTGGTCTGATCTGATCCGTCTTTATCTCTTGGGTTTTGTCATCAGTGGGACCCCAGTTTCAGCCAATCGCTGTCCACACTCAAGGGTCACGAAGGGGTCATCTACAGCACGGTCTGGTCCCCCCACATCCCAGGATGCTTTGCTTCCGCTTCAGGTGAGCCGGGCCCCCGCTGATGTGTAGAGAATGTGTATAACTCCGACATACATCAAAAATACATCACACAAATTAATGATTGATTTGATACATTTTCATATAATTGACATATCCAAACATGAATTGACCTGTTGTCCGAGGTAAATGTTAAATATACCTGTTGTTGCCACTAGGGGTCAGTCTAGTTGTGTTCATTTACCGGGGCTTCACGTGCTATTTTTTTTTTTTCTTCGAAGAAGTGCTCAGATAGATGATGTGTTTATCAGTGTTTGAGTTTTGGAACCGTTTGGTGTTTTTTTCCCCTAGATGTTATAGACACACACACACACACACACACACACACACACACACAGCACACACACACACACACACACACACACACACACACACACACACACACACACACACACACACACACACACACACACACATGCTCTTATCAGCTCCCACCTCTTTCTAATCCACTTCCTACTGCTGCCCCCCCTCCCACCCCCCACGCTAACGGCAGCTAGCGGGTTAGCTTCATCACGCGGACGACGTGAAAGTCAATGAGTGCGTTACCCTAAAGGGGTTATCTCGAACCACTTCTGAAGGAGCGGGAGCGGCTAACCTCTCTCTCCTCCGTTATCCCTCCTGGCCCTCTGGGCGCCTTTTACCTGCGAGTAGCGCTCTCCTCCTCCTCCTCCTCCTCTCCAAAGCCGTACAAATTGTGTCTCGCTGTCCTGTCTTTGGCTGTGAGTGGATCTCTCCCCGTCTACGATTGAATGC
>CM051019.1:7707754-7720254 GCA_027704905.1 Muraenolepis orangiensis
TGGCCTTCGTGTGTCCTGCGGGTATAAACTACTATAAAAAAATCACATCTTCGTGTTGCCTTCGTGTGTGGTTCGGGTGCCATCGTGTGACCTTCTGTAGGCATCGTACTTGCTTCGGCTGTTGATTGGCTATTGAACAAGTTCGGGGCCATCTTCGTGCAAAATTCAAAATTCCGTATTCGTATGGCCATCTGGTGTCAATTTCGGGTGTGACAGCACCTTATCTGTTGAATGACCTTATTGTAAGGTAGTACCTGAGCACTGGTTCAGTTCTTAGAGACACTATTGTAAGTCGCCTTGGATAAAAGTGTCTGCTAAATGACTGTAATGTAATGTAATGTAATGTAAGGCGCTTTGGACAAAAGCGTCTGCTTAATGACTGCAATGTAATGTAATGTGTACACTGTTGTGTTTTACTGGAGTGTTAAGGGAGAGAGAGGTGACCAGGTTCTGTCCGGTGTGATTGTGATTGTAGATGCGATCTATCCGTCAGTAAATCCATTCATCACTCCATCGTTCGTTCCGACGTGACATGTCAAATATTCATTTTGTACTACTTGTGACCGTCTTACCGGGACGTCACAACGAAGTTTGTCTTGTGTGTTGAAATACACAAATCTCTGGCCCTCTCCCAGCTCACCCCATATTAGCTTAAAACTAGAGGTCCCTCGGTAGAGCGCATACCTCTGTACACAACACGGATCCCCTGGATCCGGATTCCGAATCCGATCTGCGCCAAAATTGAATTGACTGTTCCTTGACCCCCCCTTAAGTGATCTAACCACCTGGCTTCCTCTGATTCCGTACATAACTTCTTTAGCTATCTTGCTATCAGACAAACCCAACAGACAGGCAGACAAACATGCACAAGGGGTGAAAACATAACCTCCGGTCCACCTTCGATTTGCGGAGGTGATAAACATCTCTCCGCCATTCTCCTTTCCCACGCGGTCTCTCCCTACACTGCGGAATCCAAGCAGTCCTAGCGTGCACTTAACCCCCCCCTGCCCAACGTTTATCACAAGCGTTGTTTACGCCAGGTCCGATCGGCCCCTGGAGATAGCCGGCTACAGGTCTGCGACGCCGCTAGCGCCCTCCGCTCTAACTCGTTTAGCGCGCGGCAGCCCCCCCCTTGCTAGCGTAACCCCATTACGGCTCCTGACGCTAGATGCTCTAAACCGTTTCCAGCTGCTTATCTCCCGCCTGTGTTCCCATCTCGATAGCGTCCGTCAAGCTGCCGTCGGCTGGCCGATACACACACACACACACACACACACACACACACACACACACACACACACGACAAATATAACGGCGAGAGAACACAGGCCACTGTGTGCTAGGGTAGGTGACCTCGCTGGCTTATAGCTAGCTAGCTAGCTGCTAGCCAATCATGAGATGGGTCACCGTACTTAAAGCCTGAGTTCCGAAACTTTGCAACCTAGTTCCCATTGCTGGTTGACTATAACTTTAAGGAGAGGAGCAGTAGCAGTTAGCGGTGGTGCAGGAGGAAAGGGAGAGGAAAGTGGAAATTAGCTGTGTCAGTGTTATTAATCTGAGCCGTTCACAGTCTTGGGCCAATCACAATCTTCAGATTTGCTTCATGGGCATATGTTTTTTTTCCGGACATAGTCCTGTGTAGCATACCGTTGAGGACTGCTGCTTTAATAGGGCTTTGGCTCAAAATGAAACTCTTTTGAAAACTTATTCTCTAAGTTAGGATGAATTCAGTGTCGACCAAAAATGTCGAACAAGATTGCGTGCTAATCTCGTTGGATAAATGGTAGGCACCGTTCACTTGGTCTTTGTGAGTCTCAGCAGTCCATACTAGATAGAGTGTAGATTACTAGATAGATTAGAAGATAGGCACTTTCATGTGGACTGGGTTACCGGATAGGAAGTTGCTGCTTGTTTGTTTTAATTGGGATTTCTGCATTACTATCAATAGTAATGTCCATATAGCGCGTGTGGGCAAATGTGGTGTCATTTTTGAAGATTTTTCATAAAAAAACTTACAAACACAAACCTTAACGGATGATTTTGTCATAGTAATAATTATAATAATAATACAATTATTATCCACTACAAAGACAAGGTATCTCTCTCTCTCTCTCTCTCTCTCTCTCTCTCTCTCTCTCTCTCTCTCTCTCTCTCTCTCTCTCTCTCTCTCTCTCTCTCTCTCTCTCTCTCTCTCTCTCTGTTTTTATTGTTGGTGTGGCTTCATTGCCAATACACCACCAATAACAGTGTGTAATAACAAAAGGAAACGCTTCTTTATCCCCCGGTGGAGCATCGTTTAACTTTTTAGTTTTACATTGTGAGAGGGATGGGAAGACATATGTCTGACAAACATACATCTTCTCACATTACACGCAAAAACTTGCTCGCTCACTCACTCGTGCACACACACACACACACACACACACACACACACGCACAAGCACACGTATACACACACACACACACACACACACACACACACACACTTATATCTACGCACATGCACTCTGGTGGTGATGGAGCGTAACTGTCATCCTACTAAGTTGGCTACTTCAGGCCTGTCTGCAAAATAATGAGAGAGAAGGAAAATCGAGAGAGAGAGAGAGAGAGAGAGAGAGAGAGAGAGAGAGAGAGAGAGAGAGAGAGAGAGAGAGAGAGAGAGAGAGAGAGAGAGAGAGAGAGAGAGAGAGAGAGAGAGAGAGAGAGAGAGAGAGAGAGAGAGAGAGAGAGAGAGAGAGAGAGAGAGAGAGAGAGAGAATTAGTAGAGGAGGCTTGTTGTTTGTGTGTGTGTGTGTGTGTGTGTGTATAAAGGAGAGAGAGAAAGAGTGTGTGTGTTTGAGTGTGTGTGTTTGAGTGTGTGTGTGTGTGTGGCCAGTGGGTGATCTCTAGAGAGCATGTGTCAACCCACATCCCGACTCTTGTTGTTCACTTCCAGGAGTATCGGAAACAAATTAAAAAGTCTCCTTTGCATAAAACCACATTTTTTTCAAGAAAAAAATGTTTTAAATTGGTTACTTTCCTCCTCCTCCACGTCCTTCGGTCGCGGCGGTCAAGATCACTGCCAGCCAAAGTGTCTCCTGGTGCGTGTGATACCAGCTCAATGATTCCCACACTAATCGCCCAGCCAACTTCACGCCTCGCCGCCTGTGAGGGAGCTCTCGGCGGCTTGCCTCCTCCGTGTGTGTGTGTGTGTGTGTGTGTGTGTGTGTGTGTGTGTGTGTGTGTGTGTGTGTGTGTGTGTGTGTGTGTGTGTGTGTGTGTGTGTGTGTGTGTGTGTGTGTGTGTGTGTGTGTGTGTGTGTGTGTGTGTGTGTGATGGCTACTTTCTCTTGCACTCACGGCTCTGTTGCTTCTTTAATACGTAGATCCTATCACTTCCTGTGTCCTGAGGGGAGGGCAGCTTCCTGCCGGTGTACGAATCCAAAATGTCCACCCTTGATTGACTTAAATTACAAGGCAGACAGACAGACAGACAGACAGACAGACAGACAGACAGACAAACATGCTGACAGACAAAGAGGCATACAGACAGACATTCTGATAGATAGACAGACAGGCTGGCAGGCAGACAGACAGACAGACATGCAGATAGAGTTGCAAAAATATAATTTTGAATCCTGTCGCATTGGGAATATGTGTGTGTGTGCCTAACTATGTGTGTGTGTGTGTGTGTGTGTGTGTCTAGCTGTATGTGTGTGTCTACCTGTGTGTGTGTCTACCTTTGTGTGTGCGTCTGTGTGTGTCTAGCTGTGTGTGTGTGTGTATGTGTCTTCCTGTGTGTGTGTGTGTGTGTGTGTGTGTGTGTGTGTGTGTGTGTGTGTGTCTAGCTGTGTGTTTGCATGTGTGTGTGCATGTGTGCGTGTGTGTGTGTGTGTGCGTGTGTGTGTGCGGGTCTCCCTGGCGGCCTCTCTAACTCACAGTTTCTGTTGTATGACGGCCTGGACACTATTGGCTGATCAATAACAGCCAATCACGGGAGTGTTTTTCCTCTAACACTTGAGACGTATGGGCCAATAACAGCCGGGCTGCTTGACAGACAGGAAGTCATATTTCATATGGCGGGTCACGGCCATCTCCACGGTAACCCACATCCAGCGACACAACCTGATTCTTTCCGACTTGGGCACTTTACATTTGGCAATTTTCCATCGACTCTGTGCGTGTGCGTGCGTGTGTGTGTGTGTGTGTGTGTGTGTGTGTGTGTGTGTGTGTGTGTGTGTGTGCGTGTGCGTGCGCGCGGCGTGTGTTCTATGTTAAGTCTAAGCTCTAAGTCTAAGAGGGGTACGGTTTGACAGTTTGACCTCCGGCCCCAAGAGGCGCTGTCACGCTGTCTCAGCATGGTGAACATATTGACTGTGCTGTATATCACAGTGCTTAAAAAGTCTCTCCATCCATGTTATGTAATGTCTCTCATATGATGGTGGTGCTGCGGTGGCAGCGGTTGGTTTAACAAGTTTCTTTTCCACTTGGCAGACTTTTGCTGGCGAACAATTTTTGCAAAACTGAATGCTGGCAAAAATGGAGGAGAATTTATTGTTGATTGATTGATTGATTGTACATTTACAAAAACTGCCCACATTGTAGCAGTACAAACCTGGTTGAAAACCGGCAAAGTATTCCTTCAACACAGTTAAGTTGTTAAGCGATGCCAATCGTAACTCTTAGAACTGTACCGCCATGTACCACAGGACTTTACAATGTAGAGAATCATCCATATATAAATAGTTCAATTAGACAAATGGAACTCACATACAATATTTAACAACAAGTCACTTTGTCCCTGATTGTCGCAGTGAGTTGCCAGTGACACACACACACACACACGCACACACACACACACACACACACACACACACACACACACACACACTGGCAGGTGCATATGGGGCCACGCTTCACTGAGAACCAGCATCCTCTAGGCACACACACACACACACACACACACACACACACACACACACACACACACACACACACACACACACACACACACACACACACACACACACACACACACAAACTGCGACAGTACCTGCCTGCAGTATATAGTGTCTTTGTATCATCAACATGAAGCAGGCTAATGCTCATTAAATGAACATTTAATCTCTCCGTTAGCCCACCTCTCTCCCTCTCTCCCTCCTCCTCTCTCTCTCTCCTCCTCCTCTCTGTCTCCTTCTCTCTCTCTCCCTCTCTCTCCTCCTCTCTCTCCCTCTCTCTCCTCCTCTCTCTCTCTCCCTCTCTGCTTTTTTCTCTCTCTGTCTCTGTCCTTTTGCCCTTTATCTATACTTATCCGTCTCTCCATCTCTCACTCTTTCGCTCTTGCTCTCTCCTCACTCTCTACTTATCTGTCCTCACTTCTCCCCTCCCCCCTCCCCTCTCTCTCTCTCTCTCTCTCTTTCTCTCTTTCTCTCTTTCTCTTTCTCTCTTTCTCTTTCTCTCCTCTCAGTTCAATTTAAAAGAGCTTTATTGGCATGACGGTGGAAAATATACGTTTACGATTTACGTTGCCTAAGCACTCTCTCTCCCTCTCTCTCTCTCTCCCTCTCCTTTTCCCTCTCCCGCTCTCTCCATTTCTCTCCCTCCAGGCGATGGGACACTCAGAGTGTGGGACGTGAAGAGTGCCGCGTGCCGATTGGCCATCCCGGCCCACAAGTCCGAGATCCTGAGCTGTGATTGGTGCAAATATGACCAGGTACTGCCCACCCTCTGCAGTTGAAGCTGTGGTGGTGCTGATGTCTAACACACACACCCTGGAGCTCTCTCTCTCTCTCTCTCTCTCTCTCTCTCTCTCTCTCTCTCTCTCTCTCTCTCTTTCTTTCTCTCAATTGTTCAATTAAAAAAAGCTTTATTGACATCGAAAAGGAAACAAAGCAGTCAAATCACAAGGAAATTAGTGCGAGGTAAAAAGGTCAAAGTAGGTTTTCATCGCATGCACCCGCCACCGCTGACCCCAGCGACCGCAATTTTTCCCGCCAGTTCTGCGGTAGCACGTCTCAGGGACGATGAGATAAGAAGTGTTCCCTGAGCGTTTTTGGAAGTGAATCCGTGGTGTGTGTGTGTGTGTGTGTGTGTGTGTGTGTGTGTGTGTGTGTGTGTGTGTGTGTGTGTGTGTGTGTGTGTGTGTGTGTGTGTGTGTGTGTGTGTGTGTGTGTGTGTGTGTGTGTGTGTTTCTGTGATTTGTTTTGTGGGCCAAGTGGCGCCTGTAGCACTTAGATTGGCACCCACTGAAATTGCCACGGCGACGTATGGGAACGGAACGAGGACCCACTCCTTGAGGAAGGTGTCCCGCCATGTGCCTGTCTAGTATTCAAAGGGCACTTTCATGTGGACTGGGTTACCGGATAGGAAGTTGCTGCTTGTTTGTTTTAATTGGGATTTCTGCATTACTATCAATAGTAATGTCCATATAGCGCGTGTGGGCAAATGTGGTGTCATTTTTGAAGATTTTTCATAAAAAAACTTACAAACACAAACCTTAACGGATGATTTTGTCATAGTAATAATTATAATAATAATACAATTATTATCCACTACAAAGACAAGGTATCTCTCTCTCTCTCTCTCTCTCTCTCTCTCTCTCTCTCTCTCTCTCTCTCTCTCTCTCTCTCTCTCTCTCTCTCTCTCTCTGGCTTCATTGCCAATACACCACCAATAACAGTGTGTAATAACACACACACATTAATAATAATAATGTGTGTGTGTAGAACATCGTGGTGACGGGGGCCGTGGACTGCAGTGTGTGTGTCTGGGACCTAAGGAACGTCCGGCAGCCTGTCTGTCCACCACTGGTCGGACACTCCTACGCTATCCGCAGAGTCAAGGTACACACAACAGACACACACACACACACGGATACACACACACACACACGGATACACACACACACACACACACACACACACACACACACACACTGACACACACCCACACACTGAAACTGACAGACACACACTGACACACACTGACACAGACAGAAGCACACACTGACAAACACACACACACACGGATACACACACACACACACACACACACACACACACACAGATACACACACACACACACACACTGACACACACCCACACACAGACCAGACAGGCCACACACTATACATGACACACACACAGACACACTCTATTAACATCATTTGTGAAGAAACATCTGTGGATGTGCTGAAAAACTCTGTGCCATCAAAACGCCCACCTAAATGGACTTAACGAGACACACACACACACACACACACACACACACACACACACACACGCATATATAAGTGGGTGTGTGCAATCTTATTTTATTGATTTTATTGTCGGGTACACATGTTCACACATGTTCACACATGACACAGACACACCACTCTCTGTCTGTCTCTCTCTCTCTGTTTGTCTCTGTGTGTCTCTCTGTCTCTGTCGCTTTTCCTCTCTCTCTCTCTCTCTCTCTCTCTCTCTCTCTCTCTCTCTCTCTCTCTCTCTCTCTCTCTCTCTCTCTCTCTCTCTCTCTCTGATGTTTTCTGGCCAGACACCACTGATCGATGGCCTTTAACCGTAGATGTCCATCTAATCCATTGCTGATGAGTGTGTTGTGGCAATGTCACTGTTTCTCTGTGTGTGTGTGTGTGTGTGTGTGTGTGTGTGTGTGTGTGTGTGTGTGTGTCAATTTTAATCGTGGTAACAAATCTGTTGTTAAATATTGATGAGGGAGAGAGAGAGAGAGAGAGAGAGAGAGAGAGATTCAGGTAGAGAGAGGTAGACAAAGAGACACACAGAGAGAGAGAAATAATGCTTGAATACAGAAATAGTGGGATAAACCAACAGACAAACAGGTGTGTGGGCGACAGCAAGGATCTACAGGGTCTCCTGTGTCAGGTGTGGTCTATCAGGGGCGTCCCAGGTGTGGTGTTTCCCATGCAGCCAGATGACTAGACTGTCCCCACTGTCAACACTGTGTGCTGTGTGCTCCAACATTACCCTAGTCTCACCCCAGCAGAGCACGGCAGCTCTGAATTAGAACAGATGGGAGGGAGAAAGGGGGGGAGTTAAAGGGAGTTAAAGGGGGGGGGATGATTATTTTGAAGATATTTAGAATACTTTATTTTGTGTAACGCAGAAATGTACCAATTATTTTTTCTTTCTCTCTCTCTCTCTCTCTCTCTCTCTCTCTCTCTCTCTCTCTCTCTCTCTCTCTCTCTCTCTCTCTCTCTCTCTCTCTCTCTCTCTCTCTCTCTCTCTCTCTCTCTCTCTCTCTCTCTCTCTCTCTCTCTCTCTCTCTCTTTTTCTCAGTTTTCTCCCTTCAACCGGACGGTGTTGGCCTCCTGTTCCTATGACTTCACTGTCAGGTAAGACGGTTTTTGATCTCCGGTGAGCTCCCATTGGCTCCCAAACCAGACAGTGGGCGGAAACAACGGGCCGAGTGGGAGGGGTCTAAATCCTAAAGATGACGTTGATGTCCATTCTTTGGCCTTCTAAACTCAAACAATCCAAACACCGGCGTCATCAGGTGGAAGGTGCTGGAACCTCGTCCCCTCTGATTCGTGCCACTGCTCACACTAATGCTCTGTGAAAGAATACGCACACGGAACTCTAGTCTAGTGAGGACTCTACTGAGGACTCTAGTCTACTGAGGACTCTAGTCTACTGAGGACTCTAGTGAGGACTCTAGTTTACTGAGGACTCTAGTCTAGTGAGGACTCTACTGAGGACTCTAGTCTACTGAGGACTCTAGTCTACTGAGGACTCTAGTGAGGACTCTACTGAGGACTCTAGTCTACTGAGGACTCTAGTCTACTGAGGACTCTAGTCTAGTGAGGACTCTACTGAGGACTCTAGTCTAGTGAGGACTCTACTGAGGACTCTAGTCTAGTGAGGACTCTAGTCTAGTGAGGACTCTACTGAGGACTCTAGTCTAGTGAGGACTCTAGTCTACTGAGGACTCTAGTCTAGTGAGGACTCTACTGAGGACTCTAGTCTAGTGAGGACTCTACTGAGGACTCTAGTCTACTGAGGACTCTAGTCTAGTGAGGACTCTACTGAGGACTCTAGTCTAGTGAGGACTCTACTGAGGACTCTAGTCTACTGAGGACTCTAGTCTAGTGAGGACTCTACTGAGGACTCTAGTCTAGTGAGGACTCTAGTGAGGACTCTAGTCTAGTGAGGACTCTACTGAGGACTCTAGTTTAGTGAGGACTCTACTGAGGACTCTAGTCTAGTGAGGACTCTACTGAGGACTCTAGTCTAGTGAGGACTCTAGTCTACTGAGGACTCTAGTCTAGTGAGGACTCTAGTCTACTGAGGACTCTAGTCTAGTGAGGACTCTACTGAGGACTCTAGTCTAGTGAGGACTCTAGTCTACTGAGGACTCTAGTCTAGTGAGGACTCTAGTCTACTGAGGACTCTAGTCTAGTGAGGACTCTACTGAGGACTCTAGTCTAGTGAGGACTCTACTGAGGAATGTAGTCTAGTGAGGACTCTAGTCTAGTGATGACTCTAGTGAGGACTCTATTCTAGTGAGGACTCTAGTCTAGTGATGACTCTAGTGAGGACTCTAGTCTAGTGATGACTCTAGTGAGGACTCTCGTCTAGTGAGGACTCTAGTCTAGTGAGGACTCTAGTGAGGACTCTAGTGAGGACTCTAGTCTAGTGAGGACTCTAGTGAGGACTCTATTCTAGTGAGGACTCTTGTCTAGTGAGGACTCTAGTCTAGTGAGGACTCTAGTGAGGACTCTAGTCTAGTGAGGACTCTAGTCTAGTGAGGACTCTAGTCTAGTGAGGACTCTAGTGAGGACTCTAGTCTAGTGAGGACTCTAGTCTAGTGAGGACTCTAGTGAGGACTCTAGTCTAGTGAGGACTCTCATCCAGTGAGGACATTTGGGTTCTGTGTAACACCCTGACCGGTAGACTTTGTTCAACTAACGTGTAAAGTCTGAGTGTTTTGACAAACAGACTCACACACCTGCTCAGTGCAGATCATCTGGGACACCTTGTGAACAGCACTGTGCAAACACACACGTATGCACCCAGGCGCCCGCGGGCACGCACGCACGTACGCACGCACGCACGTACGCACGCACGCACGCACGCACGCACGCACATACGCACGCACGCACGCACGCACGCACGCACACACGCACGCACGCATGCACGCACGCACGCACGCACACATTACAGTATG
Source organism: Muraenolepis orangiensis (assembly GCA_027704905.1). Taxonomy (NCBI): domain Eukaryota; kingdom Metazoa; phylum Chordata; class Actinopteri; order Gadiformes; family Muraenolepididae; genus Muraenolepis; species Muraenolepis orangiensis. Next base: position 7,717,918 of record CM051019.1, read on the forward strand.
TACTGTCCGATGAAAAATAACACCAGTTACCCCTTTAACTTCCAGCATAGAATTGTATCATTTGTCTCATTTTTTTTCTATCAATTTCAATTTTTGGCAGTTCTAAAAAGAGCGTTTTTAATTTTTAAATATATTTAATATATTTACATCAATTACCATTGATGGCAACCATCTTAAACCTCGAATGACACTGTGTCGCTGTTTCTAAACGTTATATATATATATATATATATATTAAAAAGGGTACAAAACAAACATTTCCGAGTTGCAAACGCTTTAATTACGCTGTCATATCACGTCAAATGTGCGCCCTGCGTCCTGCCACTTCTATATTGGATTTTTTTCTCATTTTTCTCCGATAAATCTTCCGTGAATGTATTTAATTAAAACATGGGATGACTTCATCACAGGATGTGTGCTGTTGTTATTGTGCTCTGTGTGGCTCTGTGCAGCGCAGGCCCGAACATATGAACTGGATTAATCTGCATTATCTCCAACCACAGCACTGATCTCCCATCAGTCCGTTGCTTCTGCGTGAGCGTTAAGAATAACAACAACAAAAGCAATCATACTTCGTACTATTTGTCGCGCATCGTCGTGACAACCTCTCCCCCGGTCCTTTCCAGAGGTGATTGATGATGTCTTCCCCATGGCGGCGGGTGGTTGTAAAAGTAGGGGAGGAAGGAAGGAAGGTGCGCTTGGTGAAGCTTGTGGAAGTTTGGTGGTGGTGGATGGGGTGGTGTTTGTGAGGGCATATAAAACCCAGACCCATTTGAAGCAGCATAAGGAGAGTGAGCTAAAACTCACGTTTAGCTCAAGTGAGCTAAAACTCACGTTTAGCTCAAGTGAGCTAAAACTCACGTTTAGCTCAAGTGAGCTAAAACTCACGTTTAGCTCAAGTGAGCTAAAACTCACGTTTAGCTCAAGTGAGCTAAAACTCACGTTTAGCTCAAGTGAGCTAAACCCGGAGGAAAATTGTGCTGCTTACAATCGTCTTTTCGTATTGTCTTATCAGAAATAAATCAGCTATTTTTTAGAGATTACTGACGTCTGACCTGGTAACCTAAACCTTAGAACCTTAAAATCAGAATTTAAGTTCTATGTACAGTGGCTTGTGCTACAAAACAAAACTAACGCAATTGAAATTCTAGTAGGATCTGAAGGAGAAGGGTTTTTTGTGTAAAAGTATATGTACCTGTATTTAATTCAAATAAGACATACTATAATTTAGTAAAACCAGTTATGCACGTAAATCACGTCAATTGTCTTAATTGCGAGCCAAAGAAAAACCACATTCTCACAGTCAGCCATACTTTTTATTTACGTTTTGCGTCATGCATCTGGAATGCTTTGCGGTCGTAACTTAATATATAAAATATAGTTGTGAAATGAATGAATGACACTCTCCCCAAAACTCTGATTGGGTATTCACCAGTGCAGGGAGCTCTGCTGATTGGTTCACAGGGCCTCTGGCTAGACCCGCCCTAAGGGAGGGTCGTCCTCCCTTAGCGCCGTACACACTCAGGTTAAACACCAGGACTCACCGGCCGCTAGGGTCTGGCACTTTTAGAATGGACTTTAATGGGGAGCTTGGTGAGGATGATCCTCCATACAGTCATTTTGAATTGCGGAAGGGGGTGCTGTTGGTATTTTGACACCCGGGACATGATTGTTGTGCCTTTTGAAGTGTATTTGTATTTATTTTTCTCTTGCAAGATTATATTATTAAGGGGAGGATTGTCCTCCCTTTCCTCAATGAACGAACCTCCTCGGATGTCTTCTCTGTTTGTGATTTCATGTCTTTTGAAGCCTACCGTGGTGGACGGTCCCTCTCTAGTCTACGGTGTAGTGAGGACTCTAGTCTAGTGAGGACTCTAGTCTAGTGAAGACTCTAGTCAGGGCTTTAGTGAGGACTCTAGACTCTTGAGGACTTTAGTCAGGGCTCTAGTGAGGACTCTAATCTAGTGAGCACTATAGTCTAGTTTAGACTCTTATTGAGGACTCTCACCTCTACAGTCCTCAGAGTCTACTCTGAGGACTCCAGTCTACTAAGGACTCTAATGAGGACTCTAGGCTAGTGAGGACTCTAGTCTTGTAAGGACTCTAGTCTGGTGAAGTCTCTAGTGAGGACTATAGTCTAGTGAGGAATCTAGTCTACTAAGGACTCTAGTCAGGACTCTAGTCTGCTGAGGACTCTAGTGAGGACTCTAGTCTAGTAAGGACTCTAGTCTAATAAGGACTCTAGTCAGGACTCTGGTCAGGTCTCTAGTCTGCTGAGGACTCCAGTGAGGACTCTAGTCTAGTGCGGACTCTCGTTAGGAGTCTATTGATGTCTCT
>CM051019.1:7727754-7732754 GCA_027704905.1 Muraenolepis orangiensis
ATGTGATTTATTATTATTATTATTATTATCTCCCAATGCTTTGAAGACGAAGAAGAAGAATCCTTCTTAAAAATTCAACCGAAAATGTTTTGTCCAATTCCGCATAGAACTTTATGAGTTATCTTGCTAACAAACAAACAAACAACAAACAAACAAACAACGAAAAACATAACTTCTGTCCATCTCCGGGGGCGGAGCTAATAAATATCGTGCCGCCGGGTCACTTGAGGGGAAAAAAAAACGAAACGTAAAATGGGGGAGTTAAGACAAATGGAGGGACAACGTGCGGTGGTTAAATACAGACAACACAGACCGGGGGACCGACCAGGGGGATTCCAGACAGCCGGTCGATTTCTCCATCAGCTCCTCCCCTCCCCCCCCTCTCCTCCCCTCTCCCCCCCTCCCTCCCCCCCCCCCCCCCCCAGAGAGAGAGGAGGTGCTGCTTCCCCCTCTGGTCCCTTTTGTTCCCTTCTACGGATATATATCGTTGTGTCTTGTTTTTATAAGACTGGCTGCACACACAGATTGTGAAGCTGAGACCGTGTGAGACTAACCACTGTGTGTGTGTGTGTGTGTGTGTGTGTGTGTGTGTGTGTGTGTGTGTGTGTGTGTGTGTGTGTGTGTGTGTGTGTGTGTGTGTGTGTGTGTGTGTGTGTGGTGTGTGTGTGTGTGTGTGTGTGTGTGTGTGTGTGTGTGTGTGTGTGTCAAGGTGCTGGACTGCTCCTGGGACGAGACTGTCAAGATCTACACACCAGCCTGCCTGGACGGAACGCACACCGCTGGACCCTAGAACACACACACACACACGCGCGTGCACACATGCACATGCACAAACACACATCCCCACATGCATATCCACACACTCACACATGCACACACACACACGTACACATGCACACACACACACACACACACAATTTTTGCGATAAGTATGTTTGTGTGTGTGTTCAGATTTGGTGTATTTGTCACATTTAAAAATAAAGATTTTTATTTATTAATAAATAAAAATGACTCATTTACAAAAATACACAAATATAATAATGATATAAAAATAATATATTTACGTACGTATGTCTGTTTACACCTGTTCTCAGGTGTTTGTACACAACGTTGACTTTGAGACCATGTCTAAGACACTGATTAAGCTAGGTTTCATTTCACTGAGAAACTCACACATCACACTGTGTCACTTATCAAATGACTTCCCTAGTAGTTAATGTTCATTTGGATATTGATATATTGACAATGTCAGCTGTCTGTTCGGAGAATAACAGCTCTACCGTCGATTATCAGAAACTGTGTGTGTGTGTGTGTGCGCGCTCGCACGTTTGAGCATGTGTGTGTGTGTGTGTGTGTGTGTGTTTGAGCGTGTGTGTGTGTGTGTGTGTGAGAGAGAGATATTCTGATGACAATGCCTCGCTTGGTGTATGTAACAGTAGTTCCTGGATTTATTAAATCGCAAATACACACCAAATACCTGACTTCTTAAGTTATTAGTGTGTGTGTGTCCGTCTCCAATGAATGCATGTAGGATATAAAGTGTGTCTGTGTATATATACTGTATACTGTATATATATATATATATATATATATATATATATATATATATATGGTGGATTTAACTTACTTATGACATTGCCGAAGGCCTGGGCATGGGGAATGGCCCACCATCGGTAGCCAATCAGCAGCAGCTTGTCGGTGACTCGTACAGAAACGGCATCGCTCGCCCCTCAAGCTAAAGGATCCTTACTGAAAGGTCCATTACTCTCTACCTCTCCCTCTCCCTCTCTCTTTATCTCCCTCTCCTCCCTCTTTATCTCTCGCTGTCACACACCCTCTCTCTCTCTCGCCTCTATTTATCTCTCTATGTATCTATCCCTCTCTCTATGTATCTCTCCCTCTCTCTCTATGTATCTCTCCCTCTCTCTCTCTCTCTCTATCTCTCCTCTCTCTCTATGTCTCTCATCTCTCCTCTCTCTCTCTAAGTATCTCTCTCTCTCTCCCTCTCCTTCTCTCTCTATGTATCTCTCTCTCTCTCCTCTCCCTCTCTCTCTATGTATCTCTCTCTCTCTCTCCCTCTCTCTCTCTACTCTCTATCTCTCCTCTCTCTCTCTCATCTCTCTCTCTCTCTCTCTCTCATGTCTCTCTCTCTCTCTCATCTCTCTCCTCTCTCTATGTATCTCTCTCTCTCTCTCCCTCTCTCTCTCATGTATCTCTCTCTCTCCTCTCCTTCTCTCTCTATGTATCTCTCTCTCTCTCTCTCTATCTCTCCTCTCCTCGTACTCTCTCTCTCTCTCTATGTATCTCTCCTCTCCTCTCTCTCTCTCTCTCTCTCTCTCTCTCATCTCTCTCTCTCTCTCTCTCTCTATGTATCTCTCTCTCTCTCTCTCTCCTCTCTCTCTATGTATCTCTCTCTCTCTATCTCTCTCTCTCTCCTCTCCTCTCTCTCTATCTATCTCTCTCTCTCTCTCTCTCTATGTATCTCTCTATCTCTCCCTCTCCCTCTCTCTCTCTGTGTATCTCTCTCTCTACTGATACCTGTGTCATCACCTCATCTTGCCTGCTTCAGTTCTTAAAGGACTTAGTGATTCGGAGGATGTTGTAAAAGTTGAGGCCTTAAACTGAGGCAGGACTAATGCTAACATTTTGCCGCCCAGTGACCCCGGGTGGGAACCTTTTAAGCCGGCGAATTCCATCCGCACGCAATGTCATCCTCTTATCTCCCTGGAACTGATTCACCGATCAAATATTTCAATTAAAAAACTGTAATCGTCCAAGTGTGATGTTTCCCGGCTTTTAGGGGAGTTATGGTAATAATTATGCTAACGTCTCTCGCGCTCTGATAATTGCCCTGCGAAGAAAAGAAGAAAAAAACAACGATTTAACAGATAAATAAAACACGGATGATAACATGACGTTCTTGACGCGTGGGGCGGTTTAGTACCAATATTCTCACATGTAATACTATGTAGTTCCACTCGTGAAACTCTTTTACACTATTACTATACTATTAGAACACTATTATTATATATAGGTGTGGGTTCAACTGGACAGCGAATCCGGACTGTCCCGAATCCACACGGCAATATGTAAATGTCAGAGGGGGAGAGCAGGGATACCCATTAATATAAGTAGGTTGACATACTCTCTCCCTCCCTCCCTCCCTCCCTCTCTCTCTCTCTCTCTGTTCCTCCCTCTCCTTCAGCTCACTCTCTCCCCTCCCCCACTGTCTCCCACCTATCTCTCCCTACACACTTCCCATCCCTCTCTCTCTCTCTCTGCCCCTCTTTCTGTCTCTCTCTCCTCCCCCACACTCTCTCTCTCTCCTCTCTCGCTCTGCCTCTCTGTCCCACTCCATCTCTCCCTCTCTCTCTCTCTCTCCCTCCCTCTCTTCTCTCTCTCTCTCTCTCTCTCTCTCTCTCTCTCTCTCTCTCTCTCTCTCTCTCTCTCTCTCTCTCTCTCTCTCTCTCTCTCTCTCTCTCTGTCCTCTTTGGGTACAAAGCCAACAGACGCTGCGGCAAATGTCAGATATATATATATATATATATATATATATATATATATTACTCTGAGCTAAATGTCCTTCCCAGCGTTTCCGGGAGGGTGAGCGGGTTCCGGTCCAGATCTACAGTCCCGTCCAGAAGAAGACATGCAGACAAAGTGTGACTTTTGTGATTTGTGATGTTAGTTTGGAAGAAAAGAAGAATCTCGTGCAGCGTGAGCACTGAGCAGAGTTCAAGGAGGAACACACCAGAGTTCAAAGAAAGATGGAGAAGGGAAGCACTGAAGTGTAGAGGGGTGAGAGGTGTGTGTGTGGGGGGGGGGGGGGAAGAGGTGTGTGTGTGTGTGGGGGGTTCACCACGAAACGAATTGCAGTAACCTCTAACCTCAGTTAAACGGCGGGAGAGACGCACCGACCGACGACGCACCGTCAGCAGAACCCAGAGGGAATCCCGAGTACTCTCTCTCTCTCCCCCCTCTCTCTCTCTCTCTCTCTCTCTCTCTCTCTCTCTCTCTCTCTCTCTCTCCCCCCCCGGCTCCCCCTCCTCACGCTCATTCTCCCTCTCTCATTATCTCTCCCCCTCCCTCTCTCTTGTTCTCCCTCTCCCCCTTATCCCTCTTTCTCCACTCTCTCTCTCCCCTCTGTAGTTCTCTCTCTCTCTCTCCCGCCTCTCTCTAGTACTCTCTCGTTCTTCGCTCCCCCCCCCCTCTCTCTTTCGGACTCTTCCTCCCCCTCCCTCCTCTCCCTCCCCTCCCTCCCCCCCCCCCACCCCACACACACACACCTACCCCTGGACGCGGCCGGTCGCCGGTCGGGTTGTTCCTCCTCTCACAGCAGGTTGGATTTAAACGCTCCTCATCGCCGTTTCGATCGATCACTTCTTCTTCTTCTCCTCTGCTCCTTCCTGCCAGCCAGGCGTCCTGCGTTAATAACTCGGGACGCTTTACGGGACGGGACGGTGCGGTGCGGTGCGGTGCGTGCGGTGCGGTGCGGTGCGGCGCGGCGCGGTGCTGTGCTGTGCGGTGCGGTGCGGCGCGGCGCGGTACGGTGCGCTCGAGGAGAACAACGCCGGTGTGCGGTCGATCGGTCGGTCGGTAGTAGAGCGCACGAGGACACTTTGCGCTAACCCCCCACCCCCTCCCCCCCTTGCGCACCACCTTACCTTGCACAGGCAGCAGCACCGGACAGTCCGGTGCCGGACACACTGCACTACAACCGGCTGCTATTTGCGAAGTTTTTCTTTGTTTCGGAAACACTTTTTTATAGTTTGTTCACTTTTGAGGACATTTTAATTTTCATTTGACATTAGAGATCATTCGAAGTGCACTATGAGCGTGTGCAAGGGCCGCATGGCGGGCATCGCCGTGGCCGTGGCGCACGGCGTGTTCTCCGGCTCGCTGAACATCATGCTCAAGTTCCTCATCACCACCTACGACTTCCGCTACCTGACCATCATCCAGGTGCTTACCAGCAGCTCCGCCGCCCTGACGCTCGAGGT